>QTSX02002131.1:896580-1368797 GCA_014839935.2 Entomophthora muscae | reverse complement strand
TTTTACGCTCATCTCAGTATGTGTTGTTTGCTTTGTGTTGGCATTGTTTCCTTGATTACCATATTATTTTTGGCGCTCAACATAGACCCTTGTGAAAATATTAACAACAATTTAGTGATCAGCTAAATTTGAATTATAAAAAGATATAGTGTTAAGTGTTTTTAGATAAAGTTGTTACTGATCCAAATTCAAAACCTTAATGATAAACTTTAAGCCAATCAGGAGCCAAGTGATAAAGTGATTGTTCTGACATAAAGGGTCATTCAATAATTCTTTGATGCATGTGTGCTAATTAATATGATTGGCTGGATGTTTTGCCATTGTACACCATTGCCGCTGTGGTGAGTTGTTGATGGACTAGTGCCTAATCAGCTGCTGGGTTAGCACTAGTCCACCAACAACTTGCCACAGCGGCAATGGTGTACAATGGCAAAATACCCAGCCAATCATATTAATTAGTGCACATGCATCAAAGAATTATTGAATGAACCCTTATGTCACAACAATCACTTTATCACTTGGCTCCTGATGGCTTAAAGTTTATCATTAAGGTTTTGAATTTAGATCAGTAACAACTTTATCTAAAAACAGTTAACACTATAATTTTCTAATTCAAATTTAGCTGTTCACCAAATTTTTGTTAATATTTTCACAAGGGTCTATGTTGAGCGCCAAAAATAACTGTGTTCAGGATCTAGATACACAACATAGTAAATATATGATTTTATAGAAATAAGCTGAACATAAAGAATAAAACCAACTATAAAAAAGAGAACACAAACAATTGAAATTCAAAATAAAGATAATATAAATAGAAATTTTCTGGGACTAGGGGTTTATTGAGGCAGGGAAGAGTGATGCCTAGTAGGAAGAATGGCATGGGAAGGAAGACGTAGAGGCGGTGCTGGCCTGGGGGGTCTGGGATTGGATGGGTTGGGTTTGTGGGCGGAGGGTGTTGGTGGCGGGGGTGGAGGCGGAGGATTGTGCGTGATGGCCGCTATATACTGCTCATTGTACTCCTCATCAGTCATTGGCTGGATGGGCTGGTAGGTGGCTGTGGAACAGGGTGGGAGGCGCTTATACTTGTGTGATTGGTTGCCCATGTTCACATGGAAAACCATTTGCACAAACAAGTCAGCCACCATTTGGTACCAAAGAGAAAATTGTGATCAAGTACCCCAAGATAGAGGTTGTTGAAAGCCTGAGGGCGGCACTCCCATAGTATATCTCCAATGTTGAAGAAGACAACATCAGCCAGATGGACGTCTGCATGGCCGGTGGGGTAGACTGAGGCCTGGTGCCCGCGTCCCTGGATGGCCTTGAGGGCAGTGGAGCTTCCCTCCATCTGATGGCTCAAGAAAACCTGGTATTTGGAATTCAAGCTATCCCAGGAGTTGAGCAATCCACTGAGGATGTAGCTGTATGAGTACCCATCAATAAAATCAGGGTTTGTCTGATAGTAGACAAAACCCTTGGCTGAAACAGCTAGAAATGCACCAATGAAAGTCCCCTTCTTGACCTTCTTTCTTCCATTCTTGGTGGCGGCTTTTCCTTGGGTGCCAAAATCATCAAAAGCTATGGATAGCTTATAGTAAAGATGAACATGACATCATCTGATAGACTAGTCAGGCATTGGACCAGGGTGGATTCAATGGCGGGATCATATGAGGAATCCTCAGCGCCATCCCATTGGTTGCCGGCAAAATTTGTAAGAACCCTAATTGAAGCCACCTTTCCGTGCATCTAGAGCTGCACCATGCGCTCAGACACCCAAATGCCATGGTGTGCAAGTTGCTTCCAGACCTGGGTCAAGGGAAGCTTGTGGTCCCGCTGGAGAAGGTCAAGCATTATTGGGTAGGCCTCAGTTATCTGGGACTCCATGGCCTTCTTTGGCTTCTTGGCTGTCCCAATCAGATTTCCCTTATTCATTAGGTTGTTGAACTCCCGCATTATGGTGGCTCAGGTAAATTGCAACTGGGTGGCAATCTGGTCCCATGACAGACCCTGTAGGTTTAGTGCCACAATTTCCTGAAGAATTTGGGCAGTGATTATTCTGTGTTTGGGGCGCTGGGTGCTGAAGCCTGATTGGCTGAGGGGGGGCAGGTTGGGCGGTGGCAGGAAGTTGTTCTGGATTGAGGTTGCCATCCTGATTGGTTGTTTGACAGGCAGCTTGTGCAGGGATGGGTGTGGGAGCAAGGGCAGAGCTAGATGCTAAGTGACTCTTGAACAAGTCAAAGCCATATGGGTTAGGGGACAGTAACAGGTCAACTTCCTTGTTACCTGCCTCAAAGGCTTGGGTGTAAACAGGTGCCTCCATGTTCTGAGCCTTGCCTTCATTGCAGCTGGCTTGGCTGCTGGCGTGGTTGAAGATATTGCTTGTAAAAATCACTGTAAAAAAACCTAGGATAAAATCACTAAAAGTAGAAATTTTAAAATTTAATGAATTATTTTTATTGTAATCTCAAGTCCATATTTGGAAGGTTCTTAAAATCTTTTCATACAAATCTGGAGCCATGAAAATAGATAAAATGCCTTTGGTCCTAAATTGGATAGCTTATTGATTGGCTGTTAAACTGTTATTTTTCTATTTTAGGCTGCTCATACTACACATCTTTTGTGAGTTCATTTTGTTTTGTGCTTTTGTAATCTTGCTTCTAGATTGCTCAAGTTTTGTTTCACTTTAGTCCTTCTGTCAGTGCCTCATATGAATCCTGATTGAATTATAATATACTCCGGAATAGCATCCATCCATTTCACTTGTTGTGTCAGTTCATTTTGTTTTTGATTTAAACTACACCGCTTGATGTTTGATATAATTTTGTATGATGGGTTAGTGAAATTTTGTTTTTGGTTTGACAGTTCATTTATTAACTTAATATATTTAAATTAACTGAATCTTGAATCTTGCGCAACTTGGATTTTGTTTAAATCTGAAATCATTTTGTTTAAATCTGAAGAATTTTTGCTTGTTGCCATAGCTTTTAAAACTACTGTATCTGCTCAAGAGATTCAAAATTTACCAATTTAAATAAACTAAAAAAGGTCAAATTAAATGATTGCTTTTATTAAATATTTTGTTTTTCACTCAGCTGAGTTGTCTGCAAAAGTGATTCAAAATTTGGACCAAGGATTTGACAATCCTACATTTTTACGTTCAGGTTCTGAATTTACAGTAGAGCTATCATATTTAGTACTATTTTAATTAAAATCATCTGAAAAATTGATCTATGTCCTCTAAATTTCATGGATATCATTATATTGAAACATAATTTTACCATAGCTATTTTACTCTACTTATGCTCTTTTGGGATGAAGCTGTGGCAAGCAAGGTTTACTCTGAAACAAAATGCAGCACTTGGATCAGATGATGCATCTGATTGGAATATTATATTATTTCACTTTTGAATATAAAGATTTGAAATTTCTAAGCCAAACATCATGTACTTTAACTAATATTTATGTATCTTTTTTAATTAAATATGTTTAAAACTGATTAAGCTCTCTTTTCATCAGTCACTCCAATCATCAGCAGAGTTTTAACATCCAATTATGTAAAAGGATCTTAAACAATTGCTGCTTTCTTTCTAATTTTAATCCACCCATTCTAGAGTTGTACAATCTATACTGATAAACCTCTTTGATATGGCTGTATGAGGTTAGCCAAAAATTTAAAAATCAAGAAGTTATTTGAAAATTTATATAAGTTTGAGTGGCTTATATTTGTGTTAAACATATTTTAGACCATACTCCATTGAATTCAATAAGTGTACTTTCAAAGATGCATGTAAGGGATTGAATGTAGAGATGAGCCAAACTGACCTTTTGGCTTAACAATCAACTTTCTTTTTAAATATTATAGAAAAATAAAGTCAGTTAAATCCCTTAAGACTTGAGCCCTCTTGAGGTGACATTACATCCCACAGACAGACATCTGGACAGACAGACAGACTCATCTATATATCTTAATGAATTTAATTGCTCTAGTTTTAAATCTTGATTCAACTATTTCAACCATTGCAAAGTGGCTTATATGTGCAGATGCTCCAACTTCAGAATTTGTGGATTAAAAGTTGGTAGAGAAGCAAAAAATTGCTTAAGCTACTTTTATATTATTGAATGGTGTAACACTTTTAGGCGCAAAGCGTTAAACTGAGTCAAATTAAAGGGAGTGGACCGACTGTCAAAGGGTGATATATCTTAATCAATTTTTTAATTAGAACTGTCTTTATTGGGAAAAGCTGGGAAAGTTTATATATCTTATTAAAAGTAGAGGTGGAACAACATACCTGGGTCTATTTATTACATTGCTGCATGTGTGGGGTACACTGGGGACAGTTTGAGAAGGGGGATTCCAGAACTGAATATGGGGGAACCAAGGTGCATCAAAGTGCATTAGTCTGTTCTGGGTGAAATACTAAATTGGGACAGGGTTGAAAAGGCTCCAAAGACTTCAAAAAAAGAAAAAGTACTGAAGTTCAGCTAACTAAATGTTAGCCAATTACTTTTATCACAATAGTTAAACTCTAAGTGAGGATTGAATTGACCAACAAAAAGAGAGCAAGGGTAAATTAAAAAGATGTAATTTGATTTAAACATATAAATATTAGTCTTAGTAGGAGATGGTTGACTAGCAGAAAAGAATTCTTTGCATTTTAGTAATATAATATTCACTAAGATGCATTAATTAATCCAAATGGCTGATGACTGTTTCAGAGTTAACCTTGCTTGTTAATGCATCACCCTAATGAAGAGATTGATGGGAAAAAAGGCAGTTTTAATATTAAAAACCAATAAAATTAATTTATAATATTTAAAGCACCGCTAAAATTTTCAGATGATTTTGGGGGAAATGGTTGTCAAAACAGCAGACTTGACCTGCTGACAAGGTTCCAACTAAATGGGTTTACAACCTGCAACTCAACCTTCCAGTGACTTGTAGCCAAACTAGGAAATCACCTTGAATTACCAAATCCATCAACATGAACAAATGGGACAAGTGCCTAAAGTTGAAGTGTGGAGATCAAAATCTCCAAATTGATGGATTTTGTTGATCTCTGCACTTTTTTCAATAAAAATTCCCCAAAAAATTTAATATTTTTCTTAAATTTGACTTTTTTAAAATGTTTTTACTAGTAGCTAAAATCAAAAAACCAAGTTTGAAGTGCCCAAATTGATGCAATTTAAAACACACCTTAATTATTTTGGCTTTTAAAATAGACTTTATTCACCCCTTTGAATAGAGGGGAAAAAATCAAAAGTGCAAAAATCAAAGTGCAATAAAATCTTCAGTTTAATATTTGATACATCAAAATTTAAAAAAAATTAAATTTTAAAAAAATTCTATATGTAAAAAAAGAAATCAAGAGCTAAAAAAAGCTTTTTTAACTTAAGGCAAATTTTTTAATTTATTTTGTTCAAATCTTAATATAAAATACCATTATAAGCTCTTTCTTTTAAAAAAATAAAATTTTGTCTCATAAAAATTTATTTAAAAATTTACATATAGTTTCTTAATGGGTGCAGAAGTCAAAAAGTAGTCAAATCAAAATCCAAAAAGGTACCAAAAAACTAGGACCACTTAATTTAAATTTTTGCAAAATATTAATATTTTATTCATTATGTTTTATTAAGTTCCTCAAATCAAAAGTAAGGAAATCATAAATTGACTTTTTAGATTTAGTCACACTTTTTATAAGCTTATAAAATTTTAAATAATTACTAAAAACTTTTGAAATTCCTCATGTAGATTTTTTATGACCTGATATTTAAATATATAAAAAATAGGGTTTTTTGATAGGTTTTATTTTATTGCAATATTAATAAATTGGTGTGTTTTAGAGGCAATTTCAAAAAATGTTAAATTAATATAATATTTTACTATGTTTCCCTATGTTATTTCAGGGGACAAAATCAAAGTTCCCAAATCAAAGTGCAATAAGCTCTTGGCTTTTTTGAAGGTTTCTCTCTTAAAATTTCTCCTTTCCCACCTCTCATTCCTCCTCAAAAAGAAGTTTGTTTGGCCCCTTAGCTGCGCTGGGGGCCAAAAAACTTTGAAAAATTTCTGCGTTGTCAAGAGAGTGGATTATATAAAATATGATACCAAGTAGAAAAAACTTTCTTTTTTCTTCTCCTTTTCTCCTCTCTTCTCTTTTTGTCTCCTTTTCTTTTCTCTCTCCTTTATTACCCTTAATTATCTTCTACTATCCTCTTTCCATTATTACCCTTGTTTATCTTATATTATTCTCTCTCCATTATTACCCTTGATTATCTTCTATTATCCTCTTTCCATTCTTTTCCTTGATTATCTTTGAGTTTTTGTTTTACCCCCCAAAGGAAGTAATTGAGTATGCATCAACTTGACGGGATGTATCCCAAGGACTTGCACCTTGACACACTCAATTGCTGTGTAAAGCGGTTTCCCACCCACAATTGAGATAGCTCACACTATCTCTAACTTACATGCTCTTATTTGTTTGGAGTGCAAGTCTGCAAAGGCAGACAAGCCAGACTCAAAACATGCATATATGTTTCTTCTGCAAAACAAGATACCAGACTGACCTGTGAGTTGGCAGACTCAGCAGAAAGAGGATTGTCCTTGCTACCAACAGCTGCAAGCAGCTGTTGCTTCACAAAGACTTGAGTTGGACGCGCTCTTTGACTGGGACCCAAAAAGGTTCTCTTGTTTCTGGCAAGCCATAAACCAAAGAGGGATTCACCCCACACTAATCTCCAAACCTTCTCACCCATCACATTAGCGTAAAGAACCTGTGTTGGGATTGCAGCTAGGAGTTTGGGCCACTTCCAAGTGACCCAAACTGCTTCCTTCTCAAGATGGTACCAATTGTACCAGTGGAACACACGTGACCATATTGTTCTCGCTTCCGAGCACTCTAGGAATATGTGTTTTGCCAATTCCACTTCCCTGCAAACCTTGCAAGCAAAGTTGGCAGGGTCCTCCTTGTTGTGCCACTTTTGTAACACCTCTCCTGTGTGAAGGATCCCCCCTCTGAGTTGGTACAGAAAGTTCTGAGCCGCAATGGCCTATCCCATTCCTATCTTCCCCCAGAGGTTGACTAGCCCTCTTTTCACCTCCTTTTCTGTCATTAGCTTCAGCATGTATCTCAGAGCAAGTCCCTTGGATTGGTTTTTCCAATAGTCCTCTAGAGAATTCAGCCAGGAGAACCCTGTTGTCTTTCCCTACCCTCAACATTCTTCTTAACCTCACCAAACATTCAGACAGTGTTAACCTTGGTCCGTTGTTTTGGTACTGCCCTCACACTGTTTCTGCTTCCGTCAAAATCTTTTTTTGATCATCACCATCTAAGTGCTCATATGGTTTACAGTTTTTCTCAATTCCACTGGCCAGTGACTTTGATCCTCCACTATATCCCATCCCTTTTTAAAGTAAGCCTTGTCCAAGGGTTTAGAGTTCTTTGGTGGTTCCAATCTCCTTAGTAATCTGCCTTTGCCTGTAATGATATTGCCCCAGTGTGTTGCCCCAGTGATATTAAAAAAGACCTTCTGGGTCCGAGCATCTATGTCCAATCCACAGTCCCCACCTCACAAGGGAATAGCTCTTGCTTTTTGTAATGTCCACTTGTTCACCAAAATTCTACCATTGTTTTTTGTCCAAGTTCTAAAAATGTCCTTCCAGCAGCCTGGTAGGTATTTTGCTGCTACCTTAGTGTTTTGGTTAATTCCCCAGCTCAAACCTCAGTTATCCTTTGTTTTGGTCAGTTGTGCCTTGTTCAGATAATCTTCCAGTATAGGTAACCACACCTTTGGCTTCTCATTGTTTGCAATGTGCGCTAACCACCATAATTTAATTGTCTCCAGCATAGTCTCAAAGTTGATTAGTTCAATGCCCCCTTTATTGTCTCCTGGCATAGACCCTTGTATCCAATTTTTGCTGCTTGGCCATTCCATATGAAATTTGTTATTATGTTCTTTATTGTCCTAGTTGCTGATGGTGTTGGTGGAACCACCCCGGCCAAGTACCATAGTTTGGATAATACAAAAGTGTTGAGAACCAAGGCCCTGCTGCGGTAGGAAAGATTCAGAAACTTCTCCTTTCCCACCTCTTTAGTTATCTTGATTACCTGGTAGTTTCAGATTTTCTCCGGTGACATTCCTCCCTGGATGGGATTACCCAAGTACTTATACTCCTCCCCGTCTGCCAAACAAGGGATTTGCTGGATTGAGTCATTCATCCATGTTGCCGTCTTTCCAATAGTAATTGATCAGGATTTGGAAAGATTCACCTTTGCATTACTTGCCCTCTGGTACTTATCTAAGACACACATTACCCTCGCTTTGTCCTCCTCATCTCTACAGAAAATCCATGTATTGTCCGCATACATCAAGTGAGAGTAACACTTTCTGTTGATTCTTAGTAATTTTTAATTGGCTTTTAGAAGGGCCGCTGACAGTGATTCTATTACAAGGACAAACAACAATGGAGAAAATGGATCTCCCTGACGTACACCTCTTTTAACCTCAAATGGCTGTGATATACTCCCATTCACATTAATATTAGATTTTGCCACTCCATATATTGCTTTTAACATGCTCACAACATTGTTTGGAAACCCAATCTTAACACACACTTTCCACAAAAACTCATGACTCACTCTGTTGTAGGCCTTCTCCTGGTCTAAGAACATCATCCATCCAGTTTCCTGGATATTGTTTTTC
Source organism: Entomophthora muscae (assembly GCA_014839935.2). Taxonomy (NCBI): domain Eukaryota; kingdom Fungi; phylum Entomophthoromycota; class Entomophthoromycetes; order Entomophthorales; family Entomophthoraceae; genus Entomophthora; species Entomophthora muscae. The sequence continues at coordinate 1,360,103 of QTSX02002131.1, read as the reverse complement.
TTGGTACATTCCTTGATTAAGAATTACTGCATTAGGTTATCTGCTATTGATTGTCCGGGAATGAATCCTGTCTGTTCTTCACTGACAATATCCTTCAGCTGGTGCTTCAAGCGCCTGGTCAGAACTCCCATGAGTATTTTGTAGTCTACATTCAATAGCGTAAGAGGTCTATAGTTTGCAAGGTTGGTCAGATCACCCTTCTTATACAGCATTGTCACTATCCCTCTTGCACATTCTTTGGTTGTAACACCTATATCTTGGTCCAAGATCTCGTTTAAAACTTTGCATAATATTGATGACATCTCTTCCTTGTAATACTTGTAGAGCTCCATTACTATTCCGTCAATTCCTGGTGATTTTCTATTCTTAGAATTTTGAATCACAGTTGCTACCTCCTGCCATCCAATGGGCAAACCCAAGGACTTCTTTCCTTCCACTGATAAAACCTGTAAACCTTTGATGAGCTCTTCAGCTGCTGCCTTGTTGCTTTCTGCTTCACTATACAGATCCACATAATACTCCTTGGCCGCCTCTGTCAAACCTTCCCTTGTGTCTACTGTGGCTCCATGAAATGATAATTCTACAATCCTAGCTGACAGTCAGAATACTCCGATTGCGCTCTTCAGGAGCGCTAGGTCTGTGTTAGACTTCTCATTCCATTTTGCCTTCAAAGTCTTCAATCTATCTGCTTTTAAATCTCCAATTGCTTTGGCATATTGAATTGCTTGTTCTGTGAAGACTGATGTCTCCATTTCACTTGCTTTCCTACATACCTTAGCAAATTTGGACTCCCTAACCTGATATCTTGTCATCTTTGAATTAATCAGTCTCCCAAAGTTCTCACAAGTCTGTTTGGTTTCCTCCTTGGTCATCTTCCAGACATAATAGGCCCTTTTCTTCTTCATTACTTATATGTAGTGTAACCTGTTCTAGTAGTAATTAAGTTTCTTTGTAAGGAGATCTTGGAGTGGATACCACTTTAAGAGTCTAGGATTCATCCTCCAGATTCCTTTCCCTGCTTGCGCCTCCCGCTCCTCCTTCACCAGCAGTTCTAGTGGTCTGTGATCTGAATCCGTTGACACCAAATTTCTGACACTTATCTTACATCTTCACAACATTACTTCAGGGACTGTGATGATGTTGATTTGAGAGAAGTGTTTCTCTCTAAAGAAAGTCCACTCTTCAGCCTCCTCTAAACCTCCTTGATCATCCTTTCTCCACACATCTACTACCCTCATTGATGCCATTAACTGTGTTAACTCTGTTGCTCCTCAATCTGCAGACCAATTGCTTGATGCACTGATTCTGTCACACGCAGAGATCACACAGTTTACATCTCCCCCCATTATCACATTTCCGCCTATACCTAACTCTCCCACTTTCCTTTGGACCTCTTGGAAGAAGGCCCTCTGTTCTGTAGAATTGTTTGGTGCATATAGGTCCACTACCCATTGCCATCCTGACTTTACCTCAACCTGGATGGCTGAGGCTCTGCCAGGTACTACTTCCAATTTTTGTATTACTTTTACTTTCTTCTTCCACCAGATTATTACACCTCCCTTTGGTCCCGCCCTTTTGGATGTTTTCTCTGTTTCCTCCACTAAGTGAGAGTAAAATGATTGTGTCAGAGAGAGTTGCTATCTCCACTCTTCCTCCACACCTGGTTTGGATTTGATCTCCGTGAATACTCCTATATTGATGTCATGTTATAAAAATCTATATGAAAGCCTCTGTCTTTGTTTAAGTTCCCCAAACCTTGGATGTTGGCAAACTCTAGCTTCATACTCATTTAATCAATATTGTTTGCAGATGGGACTATCTGTATGGATTTATCCACACTGACAATCACATTGTTGGGTACAGTAGATTTCTCCTTCTGATAACCTCATGATCTTGTTTGGCCTCTGGGCTTCCCTTGACCTAGGTTGTCTTCTGTTTCCATCTTTTCCTCCTCTCTGATTTCCACTTCAACCAAGGTCTCTTTTTCTGTCTGAGCATTGGTTGTATCCTTTTCCTTCAGACTTGTGTTGACAAAGGATACTTTGGCCGGAACCTCCACACCCTTTGGGAACTGCGTCCTTAGGATATCTGCATTAACTACAGTAGCGTGCTGCTTCCTTCCACCATTCTCTGCTATCAGTGGTCCTAGCTGAGAATTGCTTTGGGTAGCATCTTTAGTGACTCCAAAACCATCAATAGCCAAAGTTTTGGTCACCTTCAGCTTCCTTGCTGCTTTCTTACTTTTGTTGTTAGGGACAACTGGGTTTTTGCTTACAGGAACTAGGTTCTTTGCCTGTGTCTCTTTCTCACTCAACTCCTTCAACTTTGTCAACGCCATGGCTGTTGTGACCCCAACTTCTTTCCCTCCTCCACTCTCTTCCTTCTCTCCTCCTCAGCTGCTATATTTACCGGGCATTTTGCCCTGATATGTCCCTTTAGTCCGCAGTGGAAGCACCTTTCCAAAGGGCAGAGTGGGAGTTTCCAACCACCTACACTCAATGAACGTGGAAGCTCATTCACTGCTTTCACCAGTTCCACCTTCAAGACATAATCCCCTGTTCCTGTGACAAACTTCTTTTGTGTTCCATCTGATTGCTTAATGCTCAATGACTTTTGATTCTCCACGCAGCTGGTTACCCTGCCCAAGACTTTTGCCTTTTCTTTGATTTCCATTGTGTTTAATACCAGCGGTACATTTTGTATTAAGAGTTTCCCAACCTCAGTCCCCACGTTGCAAACCGTGATTTCCTCCGTCTTTGTCCCAAATTCCATCCTCATGGCCTGCTCCTTCTGTGCCTTTGTCTGAAATGTCATTAGTATTGTTCCCTTACCTAGTTTTGAAATATTTACAGGCATAAACCCACACTTTTCCACCAATCTGCAAAAGAGCCAATCTCTATTCACCACTGTTATTACTTCTACAGTGTGTAGCCTGCGTAAACTTTTGATCACACTGGCTGGCAGGTTCCTGGTGGTTCCCACGTTTCCACACTCTATTTGTCCTTCCTTTGGTATTTCTGCTGCCTTCTCTTCCCACAATGCAAACATTGTTTGAGAGAAAGATGTGGTTTTTTCCTTAGTCTGGGGTCACTTGCGTTGTCCGTTGTCCCTTGGGAGCAAGGAGCATGGCTCCCCTCCCTTGCTTGTCTGATTGTTTTTCTGGTCCGTTAGAGGCAGTACTGTTCCCATTTGATATTGTATTTTTAGCAGGCTATGGTTATTCTTTCTAGTGGCACACCCATACCAATCTAGAATATAGTAAATTTAAGGCTTGAACTTACCACTGCGTTGTTAATACGCCTGTCCTTTCAGAGCAGGCAGGAGTGTCCCCCTCCTTGTTGCTGGGCATCCTACACACATCCTTACCAGGTCTAGTTACCAAAGTAACCGTACAACCCATCCATCCTTGTAGCAGAGCAGTGTGACAGGCAATAAGCCTGACTCTCACCCTCCCCTTGACAAACTGTTACTCCTTCACCCATTGCTGAGATCCAGAGCTGCAACACCCTCAAGTTGGTAGTTCATACCCATTTGTTGCAACGTTCCACCTCAATTTGACCATTACCAGATTGCATCTTAGTATCACCCCTTGTTTCTGCTTGTTTGCCAGGAATCACCCTGTTATCAACGGAGACCACAGAAAGGTCATGCAGCTAAACCATCAACTCCACTGCCCTTGATTATCTTCTATTGTCCTCTTTACATTCTTACTCTTGATTATTTTCTATTATCCTCTCTTCATTATTACCCTCAATTATCTTCTACTATCTTTTTACTATATGTATAAGAGTAAAATAGGATAGATAAAATGTTTCTTTTTGATATACAACTTTGAACTATATATATCTTTTTTAGTAGGCGTACAGTGTTTTTAACATAAAAATATTCAAGTTTTAATTTATGATATGTAAGTGGCAGATTCTTGATATCTTTGAATATTGTGACTTATTATAAATAATATATAAGACTATATCTTTTATTATATATAAAATTGTATAGTATATCTTTAGTAAGAAAGTAATGTACTTTATATTATTTTAATAATAGATTTCTATAACTTTTATCATTGAAATAAGATCACAATAAACCAAAAAACCTAAAATCATATGCTTGTATCTTGCAGGAAAAATCCTTTATTTTGCTTATACTGAAGTATTATTATAGATTTACATAAGCTGGAAGTACATTACCCTTTTTTATTAAACTTATACTTTATTAAGCAGTTTTCTATGTAGTTTCATATTTTAGATTCAATTAAATAAAGTTACATATAAATTCTAATCTAACTTTGCATTTGAAACTAAAATAAGCTTTCTTTTAAAAACAGCTAATTTAAGAATCTTTTTTATCTAGCATATACTTTTTATTGTAGAAATGAATTCCTTTGGTCTCTTTAGTCTAGAATAAATTTTTAAAATATATAGTTTTATTATTATAAACTCTATTTTATTCTGCTTCAAAGTTAACTTCTGGAAAATCAATTTTTGAACTTTGATCTTTGATATTTTTGATTTTTGCACCCTACATAGTGTTTTGATTTTGCTTTTTTTGGGGTCCCATTTTTGATTTTTGCACTTTCAACATTAGGAACTTTGACTTAAGTAACTTGCCCCTGCACAATGTACTACAGCATCATTGGACCCCTTCTCAACCCACCCATGCCTAGACCTGAGTGGGGAGGAAAACAATGATTCATTAATGTAGAAGAACTGGACATTGCCAGTCTCCTTTAGGCCCAGATAAGTCTCAGCATAAATGGGTCAATCTTTGATGGTTTTTTCATTGTTTTGATTGTACAGAGAAATCCCCAGTACTTTTCAAGAAAAGCCAAGATTGGCCATGGTTTTATAAACAAGTGCTTTAGAAACAGAAAGCCCAAACTCTGTGGCTATCATTGATTGGATAGCAAGTGTGTCCAGGTGGCAATTCTTGGCTACCCACTGCTTGATTGCATTGATGTGCATGAGTTGAAGTAGTTTTGGCTGCTGCTTAGCCTTGATAGATTTGGCAATTTGCCCAGTGTTTCTGTGCTTTTTTTTGATGTTGCCAATATATCTGGCTGTGACACCAAATTGGGACGCAATATCCCAAACTGCCATTCCCCCGTCCAAGCAGTTGAGGAGAGCTTCACGCTTACTATCCGTCAACTGATGCCGGTCCTTGGCAGGTACCACGGCATCCTGGCAAGCAGGCTCAACACAGGTGATGGGGACCTTTGTGTAGAAGGTGGGATCACACTTGCTTGCGCTGGCGCTGTCAATGGTGGAATACGTCACAGATGCAGATGGTTCCTCAGTTGTGATCAATGGCTGATTAGAGTTGTCAAAAACGCGGGGCAGAAAGTAGCTACTCTTGGATAAAGAGTGCGGGGCCAGGTGACAACTGGATACAAAGTGGAGGTTTAAGTAACCTCAGTGTTCCCAGGGACCCTGGTGTAGGAGACTTTTGTGGCAGGCCTTGAGAGTGGCTTCTGTCTAGGATTTAAGCTGGTTGTTCTGGCTTGTGGCGCAGGAGGTGGTTGGCTGACAATAACATCTTGAGAGACCTTTGTGTTGGCATGACTCCCCTCAATTTGTGTTCTGGGTCTGTTCTTGGACCCTCTGGGACGCCCTTGTGGACAGGCTGCCCTGCAGGCTGGTGCAGGAGCAGGTTGGGAATGGGATTGTCTGTCCATAAAAATAAAATAAAAATATATTTTTTAGATTAAATATGTATTTATTTGGATTTTTGGTTTAGCTGTAAGTAGTTATTTTCTCTTTATTTAGCCTTGAATAGTACCAGAATTTCTATATCCATGATTTAAAGTGTATAATATTGTATACTTTCCAGGTTTAGATAATTTTAAAGTTTAATCACTTTAAGTCTAAACATGGTTATCAAAATTGATTTTTCATTTGATTTTATCCAGAGTGGAACTTTTTTATTTGTGTTGGTGTTCCCTAGTGTGCTTACTGTACATTCAATTTGGATTCCAGTTTCTGCAATTAATATCTGAGTTTGCTAGTGTCATTCAAAAGTGATTTGAAATTTGGTTCTTGAATTTGACAATCCCGCAATTTCAAAAAACATAGTAAATTTAATGAAAATGGTTGATGGATTTGAACACTTCAAATCTGATTCCAGTTAATTCATTTTGTCCATTGGAAATATGCAGTTTGACTTGAACTTTTCAAAGTGTCTATGAGCTCCTGCATTTTTAAAATCTAAATAAAAATACAAAGAATTAAATTTAATTAAAAAGGCCATCCCACAATAGTGATTCAAAATTTGGACCAAGGATTTGATAATCCTGTATTTTTATGTTCAGGTTCTGAACTTACAGTATTGAACCATTTCATCCCAAACTGGTATCAGCCATAAACTCTCAATTCCAGTTTTCAGAACTTTACTCCTGATAATATATTTTTAATTTAAAAATGTTAGTTAATCTCACTTAGACATGATTCCCTTATTACCTCTTTTTCATAGAATTGGGTATATAAGCCATTATAGTTTTTATCTCAAGAAATTCAATCTCTTCTTATTTAGGCTTGTCAATAAAACTCTTGTTTTGATCTAACTATATCTTTTTGTATAGTTGGTAAGTATTAATTTGTTAGATTATGGTTGAACATAGGCTTTGATACAACTGCAGCTTTTGTTGAAAAATTCTGAAGTCTCACATGTAAGCTCCTTGTTAGCCACATTTCATTTATCTGCATCCAGACACTTTTCTGCCTTTAATTTGTCCTCCTTCTTCAGAAATCACATATAATGGTACTTTTTTGCAACTGAACTAATTATAGCTCACTATTTGGATTGGGAAAGACACCAGTTAAATAGGAAGCAAAAAATAGAAATAAGATGTAGATTTATTTGGGAGACAGTAGTTAATATACCATAAAAGGAATCCACTAATCCACCAATGGGGTGGTATTATGGCGTGATCCAAGTATTCTATGAGAGCAAATATATAATTGAGGGCTTTGCGCTTGGGAATTGGTTGTGCTCCTACTGTAAATTCAGAACCTGAACGTAAAAACGCGGGATTGTCAAATCCTTGGTCCAAATTTGGAATCACTTTTGCAGGATGGCCTTTTTTAATTAAATTGATTTTTGTGAGTATTTATTTGAATATTTGAAAATGCTGGAACTCATAGACACTTTGCAAAGTTCAAGTCAAGCTGCATATTTCCTATGGACAAAATGAATTAACTGGAATCAGATTTGAAGCGTTCAAATCCATCAACCATTTTCATTAAGTTTACTATGTTTTTTGAAATTGCAGGATTGTCAAATCCAAGAACCAAATTTCAAATCACTTTTGAATGCCACTAGTAAACTCAGATATTAATTGCAGGAACTGGAATCCAAATTGAATGTGCATTAAGCACACTAGGAAACACCAACCCAAATCAAGAAGCTCCACCATAACTAAAATCAAATGAAAAATTCAATCTCAATAACCATAATTAGACATAAAAAGTTATTAAACTTTAAAATCATCCAAACCCAGAAAGTATACAATATTATTCACTTCAAATCACGGATATAGAAACTCTGCTACTATTCAAGACTATATCAAGAGAAAACAACTTCCCACAACTAAACCAATAAATCCAAATAAATACATATTTAATCTAAAATATATTTTTTATTTTATTTTTATGGACCGTCAATCACATTCCCAACCAGCTCCTGCACCAGCCCGCGGGGTAGCCTGTCCACGAGGGCGTCCCAGAGGGTCCAAGAACAGACCCAGAACCCAACTTGAAGGGAGTCATGCCAATACACAGGTCTCCCAAGGTGTCATTGCCAGCCAACCACCTCCCACGTCCCAGGCCCAATCAACCAGCTTGAATCCCAGGCAGAAGCCATTCTCAAGGCCTGCCACCAAAGTCTCCTACACCAGGGTCACTGGGAACACTGAGGTTACTTACACCTCCACTCTGTACCCAGTTGTCACCCGTCCTGCACTCTTGACCCAAGAGTTGCTACTTCCTGCCCCTGCCTCTTTGATACCACCTACAAGCCATTGGCAGTCACTGTTGAGCCATCTGCGCCTGTGATCTATTTCACCATTGACGGCGCCAGCGTAACCAAGCGTGATCCCACCTTCTACACAAAGGTCCCCGTCCCCTGTGTTGAGCCTGGTAGCCAGGATGCTGTGGTACCTGTCAAGGGCCAGCGTTGGTTGACAGATAGTGAGCGTGAAGCTCTCCTCAACTGCTTGAACAGGGGAATGGCAGTTTGGGATATTGCGTCCCAATTTGGTGTCACAGCCAGGTACATTGCCAACATCAACACCAAGTATGGCAATACCGGGCAAATTGCCAAATCCACCAAGGCTAAGCGGCAGCCAAAACTCTTGCAGCCTGTGCACATTGACGCAATCAAGCAGTGGGTAGCCAGGGATTGCCAACTGGACACACTTGCTGTCCAATCAATGCTTGCCACAGAGTTCAGGCTTTCTGTTTCTAAAACCCTTGTTTAAAAAACAATGGTTGATTTGGGCTTCTCTTGGAAGGTGCTCAGAGTTTCTCTGTACAACAGAAACAGTTAAAAGACCATTGAGGATTGACGCATTTATGCCAAGGCATATCTGGCACTAAAGGAGACTGAAAACGTATGGTTCTTCTATATCAACAAATTGTTGTTTTCCTCCTCACTCAGGTCTAGGCATGGGTGGGTTGAGAAGGGGTCCAAGGACAGCGTAGCCCATTGTGCAGCTGTCTGTTCCCAGACCTATTCAATGGTTGCGCTTCTTGGTCCTCGCGGGTTGGACCAATACCAAATGATCAAGGGTTCCCACAATAGCGGGACTTTTCTTGATTTTCTCTGATTGTCAAGGATTACCTTTGGATAAATTATAGCAGCACAACCAACGTTGTTGTGCTTGATAATGTTAGGCTCCACAAAGTGGATCTGGTTGTTTCCAAGTTCCCCCCATCAACAAGAATAGCCACTCCTCCAGCCACTGCCTTGCTGATAGTCCAATGAGACTTCTCTTCCTCCCGCCATATTCCTCTTTCCTGAATCCAATCAAGGAAGTGTTTGGCTGGATCAAGAATAAGGTGAAACAAGGCCTTCTGCAGGACACCAAGGACCTATTCAATATTCTTGAGGTCAGCCAATTTGCAATGCCACCTGATGTGGTGGCAGCTTTTTACAAGCACTCAGAATCCTTCCTCCCTAAAGCCCTGGCCTCTGAGCCAACCATATAAATGGGCTCTCTGGTTTACTTTGTTTTTATTTTTATTTATTTTGTTTTTATTAGGTCTCAAAAATTATTATTTATATATAATAATTTGACGTGTGATTGTATTATAGACATATAAGAATATGTAGAAAAGGTAAGTAAAATTAAATATACTAGGTATGAAGAATATATTTTTATTATAATGCACTGAATACTTTATTGACTGTTGCGCTACCAAATAAATAAATTAAAGAAGATAGAAATAGAATTTTTTATTTATATAATTGTGAATTATTGATGGTACTATGGCTTTTCCAAGCCACAAATCGGATCTTGTGTGTCATCATATGATCCTTGTTATTTCAGTGCCACTATAGCCACACAACACAGCAACCAATGATTTTTATGTATTCATTACTAATCTGTACCTAGGATGCAGTTCAAGTATATTGAATATGTTTATGCAAATCATATTACAAGGGAAAGGTATTTTGAGTTCTGAACAATCATTTGTTTAGAGCAATAGTGGAGCAGGCCGCATGATGCAGATAAATTCAATTCTCCATGTTTATCTTTGTGATAAATGGACCCACACTCAACAAGTAGTAAATAAAAACATTTTTAATTCTTTTTTTATTTGATGTATTGACAACTATAACTAAAGTCTTTTAATATACTTAGATATATTAATGATTATAATTTACATAATAAAATGTAAAATTAAAATTAAAATATTAATTATTAATCTTAAAAGTTAAATATTTAAGTTTAAATAATCAAAATATAAAAAATTTTATATTGTGACTTATGCTTATCAAAATATTTGATATTGAATATGTCAATATTAAAGATTATAATAGTGAATATTTCAATATTAAATATTTCACAATTAAAATTTTACCAGTAAAATTTTAATAGTGAAGTATTTAGTATTAAGATTCTAATATTTAAAATATAAAAATAAAATAAAAATTTTAAGTTGCAAGGGAAAATGATTTATTAGAGGAATGCAAATTGCAAGGGGAATGTGTTTATTCCGGGGAATTATACCCCAAAATTAAATTTTCTGCTAATGCGTCCAATTGGGACTACATACTCTTCTGTATGTGGTGGATGACTCTGGCGCCAATTGCTAGAGGGGTGGCGCTCAGCACCCCTGTGGTGGCCAAATGTCTTATAAAAGGTAATCAGGTGAGGGAATTGACTAGTAGATTTTTTTTGGGGAGCACATAGTACCCGTATAGTGTTGCTATTGCAAATGAATCATAGAGGATGTGCTCAACTGTCCTGTATCCCCGTGGTGTTTTCTGTCTGTTGAGGGCTACGCGGAATATGTCAATCTGTATAGGTACATCTTCTAATTTTTTCACATTGGCTTTCAGTATGTAATGGTGCAGGATTCCCAGGTACACCGTGACGTAGATCCTTTGCGAGGTATATTTTTCTGAGAACATGCACAGTTTTTTGAACGTTTGTATTAACCTATTAATATAGAATGTTTGGTTTAATTTGAAGAGGGTTCTGGGGGGCGCCTGACTTGTATCAGCCCCCCAGGCCTCGGCAAACAATATCAATAAAGGCTTAAAATTATTCACAAGGACTGCATCCCCGACTTTATTTAATAGAGCTTTAAAAATTTCATTAAAAATTGCAGATTTTAAATATTCATTTCCAATTTGAAAGTCAGTTTTTATTAATTTATTTTTGTATTCATTGATATTTGTGAAGGGGAACCTTTGAACACTTTCATATATGTATTCATCAAAGTTCAGTTTTATATCCCCGCAAATTTCATTCATTTCTTTGATTTTAATTGTTGATCCTAGTTCATAGACCTCCCTTATCCATGGCAAGCACCCCGTGGGTGGTTGATATTCCCTATCTTGAGCTTCACTATCAAAACATTTATATTCTGTTGAACTATTTTATTTATTTGATTTTATTTATTTGTTTTATAGGGGCCACCAGTGACTGGTAGCCCCCATAAAACCAACTCAGCGTAAAAGCCGCCACTTCTGCGACCTCATCCCCATCCCTGGTGATGACTAAAATAAATATAAGTTAAACATAAAAAACTTACTGATTGTTTCCCCTGTGGCCCCCTCAGCTACAGGCACCATATCGGCAAACTTCATGAGCGTTGGATGCTCTTCATTAATTTTTCTTAGGCTTAATTTTTCTTATTCTTCTTGCAACTAGTGCTTCCTCTTGATTTTCATTTGATAAAGCTTCTGTATTTCTTGATGTGCTTCTGCTTCTTGCTTGTGTTTCATTTTTCATCTGTTTCCATTTGGTTGGTTTCCTCTTTGTTGGTGTTAATTTCCTTTTGAATTTCTGTTCCTTCAATTAGTTTGATCTTCTTATTGTTTGCTTTGGCCCCCTGCCAGAACTCCCACAAATTGTAGGCTGTGTTGTTGAATTCAAGACTTGATAAAATAGTTCCCTGTAGATTTAGTAATGCTTCTGTATTCTTTTCATCTATAATATTTCCCAACTTATCCAGGGCATCTTCTTTTGACTGTATCAGTGGCTGGCCCTTGTTACCCAGCTTCCCTGTCACTATTTCCCTGATATTTCTTTCTATCTTGACAACCTTTTGAAGGTGTGCTTCTAATTTGTTGATTAAGTTATAGATTGTTGACATATTGTTTGAATTCCATCAAAAAACTTGTTTTTATAGTACTATATTCAGCGCATACATATTTTTCATCATCATTAACAAATTAAAGACAATAAACGTAAATATTGTACTGAAATATTGCAATTAGACTTCAACTCTTGCTATTTTTATATTATGTGCATAACTCAATGCATTTTGTTTAATAAAATCCACTTTAAACTTGCCCTTTTCCATTATAATTTAATAAAATGGATTGTGTTTATATTAGGGCCATTAACGCTTAGTACAGATATTGAAAATTAGCGCATTTTATAGCCTGTATATTTACCTATTGATAATAATTCTATAAACTTTTCAGTTGGATTTTGCAAGGTAATAATGTAATGTGTTAATAGATTACTGTTTATTGTCATTAATTGGCTGATTTTCTTTGCTGTGAAGATTGTGCATTTTCTGATATTTACGCACTAGTATCCAATTGGTTAGCTTCACATCCAATTGCACAGGCAATAGGAAAACAAGCCGCTACCCCAAGACTGGACATGGTTAGGGTGGCGGCTTGTTTTCCTATTGCCTGTGTGATTGGATGTGAAGCTAACCAATTGGATACTAGTGCATAAATATCAGAAAATGCACAATCTTCACAGCAAAGAAAATCAGCCAATTAATGACAATAAACAGTAATCTATTAACACATTACATTATTACCTTGCAAAATCCAACTGAAAAGTTTATAGAATTATTATCAATAGGTAAATATACAGGCTATAAAATGCGCTAATTTTCAATATTTGTACTAAGCGTTAATGGCTCTAATATAAACACAATCCATTTCATTAAATTATAATGGAAAAGGCCAAGTTTAAAGTGGATTTTATTAAACAAAACGCATTGAGTTATGCACATAATATCAAAATATCAAGAGTTGACGTCTAATTGCAATATTTGAATGCAATATTTATGTTTATTGTCTTTAATTTATTAACAATGATGAAATATCCATGGAAATAATTATATGTTACCACATCAAATGTACAAGATTCTTTACATATGGGGAATGCTAACAATCTAAAAAGAAAATATTATTAAGTATGAATTGAAAGAGAGATATTTTTTTAATAAGTTGTCACAAAGAAAAGATTTATTTACTAATCAAAGGACGGGAAGAGAAGGGAATGGGTGGAATGAATGTTGCCTTCATCTGCGCCTGTGAAAGGGGCGGCATCAGAGATACTGGGGAGGGAATGGGTGGTGGCTTGGGAGTCAGGGTTGGAAGGCAAGTGGCTTTATGGGGGGTTGGGGAGGCAGGGTCTGTTGACTGGGAAGGGGCAGCAAGAGCGGTTTGCTTCAATTGCTCAAATTCTTCTTCCATCACATATACTGTCTTGACAAAACAGATGGACTGACGTGGGGGGAGACGGGGGTCCTTTCTGGACTTATCACTATCACTTGCATAGAAGATGACAAGATCAAATAAGTCCTGGACGGACGCGGAAGGGAAAAGCTCATACCCCTTATCAATCTGGGTGCATAGTTTGTTGTAGGTGGCAGGCTTCAAGCGCCTGAGGGCAGAGCCAAAATTGTAAAGACATAAATCTGCAAGATGCATGTTGGCGTAGTTGATGGGGTAGGACCAGCAGGTATGCCCCGCAGCCCTGATTTTGTGGGTAACCCATTCCTGCTGCTTCATCTCTGCACTCAGTACAACTGTGTGCACAGTGTTTTGTGTGGCCCACTCCTCCAGCATGTCTTTGAGCTCTGTCTGGTAGGCATACCCATCTGCGGTGTTTGAAATTGCCGTGTAATAATTGACGCCCAATGGGGAAACTGCCAATAAACCCCCAACAAAACAATACAAGATTGGGCCGTGCTTGTACACGTCAGATTGGATGCACTTCTCTCAAAAGTCTTGGATACTGGCCAAGATCTTAGTGTATGATAGGAAGATGACGTCATTACGGGCCCTCATTGCCCTCCCTTTAATAAAATTAATAATGTTTGCATTGTATGGGTTGGTATCCACCAAAATGGGGTCACCAAGAACCTGATTGGATAGGATTCTGGTGACAACCACAACTCTGTGCATCCATGAATTCACTGTTCTTTTGTTGGTAAGATGCTGTGGAGTCCCAACTGGAGACATACCTGGACCAGGGGCATCCGTGGGTCATGTTCCATAATGGCCATCATGAGAGGGTAGGCTTTTTCACCTTTGGTTGAGGTACAGGCACCAGTCAGGGTCTTCTTGGTAGGGGGGCACAGTTGGCGTGGGCTCGCAGGGTTGCAGCCACAGTGGACTTTGCAAAACCAATTGCGGCCACAATTTCCCCAAGGGATATAAGCTTGCCTCGCTTTTCAACCATTTTGAGAACAATCTCCAGGGTGATCAATTTTCTTCTGTGTCTTGCATGCTGATTGGCTGGGGGAGGGATATGTCTATCTTGTGAAATAGTCAATGCCATCTGATTGGCTGTTTTGGGGTTCTGGGCTCTCTGTGTGACCCCATGGCTAAAATGGCTGGTTCTGGATGCCATTGCTGATAAGGGATTTGGGTTGGCAGCTGCCTGTGCATGGTGGGCAAACAGGGCCATGCTGGAAGTTGCAGGGGAAAGAACAGACTCCTGTGTGGGGCTTGCAGAGGGGCCTGCGGGTTGGGAGTGACCATAGAGGGAGGCTTCACTATTAGAAGACACAGTGTAACCCTGCATAATTTTGTCAAGGCCAGGAAACAGCTTGTTGACTTGGTTGTTGTTGAAAGAAGACATAATAAAATTTTTTTTATAATTTTAAACTCAAGAAGAGGAATGTATATTTTAGTCAATTTTATTGTTATTGTGGTGCTGGATGCCACTCCCTAGTAGTGCCTTATTTGGAATGCCTTCTTATCTGGACAAAAATAAGGGGAACTGCTGCCTTTTTTTATTATCATTGGAAGGTAACCCTCCAAATTACATAGTGTCATCTCCAATTACAGGCCAATTGACGCACCTGCAGCTAGCCGCAGATGCATCAATTGGCGACCCATCAAAAGAGGTTTATATATGACAATTAATGACCCATTGACGCATCTGCAGCTAGCCGCAGATGCATTGTATATCAATTATTGCTTGTACCCACTATGTAAATTGGTATAGTGGTCTTCCGCCCCTCTTTTTTCCAAAGTGGGAACCCTGAAAGAGAGTAGTCTGAAACCTTATTCTACCCTCTATTCCCCAGAGACAGCCCTACTATGTGCTGCGGCCACCTGACCTCAGATCACATGCCCAAATGTTCACTTCTTGCCCTTTCCAACCCATTTCTTTCTGAATATTCCCCAGTATGTTTCAGTCCTCCAAGAATAAGCTCATTGCCTGACAGTCTAGACCCTAGTCAGCATGACTCACCCTTTCTTTTCCCTCCTCCTCATCAAGTATAAAAAGACCCCCTGGGGTCCCTAATAAACAAGAAATTATACAATTACACAACAATAGATTTACACATCTTAGACTACTTGCAGAGCCCAAAAATAGAGGTTATGTTGAGTAAGAAGAATATAATCCTGTTGTGTATCCAGTTGCTCAGCTACTCCCAAACCATCCCTCCAACCCTTGAGCACCACAGTTATATATGTCAATTTTGTGAATAATACAATCTAAATTTTAGCTGACCTAAAATGAAATAGGGTGATTTTTGAGAATGCCTATGATTCCTAAAAGAATTAGCACAAATCCACTCTAGATCCTTTAACATCCTTTTTGAGACACCTATAAATTATATTTATTTCAAATTCCTTGCAATTATGATTTGAAACTTGGTTCTTGGATTTGAAAATCCTGCAATTTCAGATTTGTTAATTTTCACATGATGTCTATGATTTGTTTGATATACAGGAAATATCATATTGTATATAAGAATCCTGCATTTCTGATTCATGTATCCCGCATTTTTTTGTTGGGTTTTGTCTTTTGTTAGTTGAGTTATCTGCTCAAGAGATTCAAAATTTGCCAATTTAAATAAACCAAAAAAAGTCAAATTAAATGGTTGATTTTATTAAATATTTTACTTTTCACTCAGCTGAGTTGCCCGCAAAAGTGATTCAAAATTTGGACCAAGGATTTGACAATCCCGCATTTTTACGTTCAGGTTCTGAATTTACAGTAATTAGGAGTTATTTCCTGTATTTCAACATTGTTGGTGGGATGCCCAATGTTTTTAGATATGTTATTGGGCGCCTCTATGAGTGCCCCTGTGTATTGTAATATAAGTTGGCAGGCAGGAATCCAACCTTGGTTACAAACAGGTTTGGGTTTGGTTGAATTTAAATGTTCCAGCTTTAAGTTACATGTGTTCACTAAATTATAATAAGAATTATTGTTTCTGTGTGATTAAATAAAGATGAAAACTGTGTTATCACAGAGTAACTAGAAACCTTTTCTAGGTATATATTATTTTTGATGCCTTTGCTCTTGATAGTTAGAGTTGATGCCACCCAGTCCACATGAAGATTGTTGTTCTTCAATCATCCTAGAATCAGAACTATATCAAATTTGAAGAGATTGATGGTGGGTCCTCTTAATTTTTACTTGAGGGTCTTAAGGGCAATGATGAAGGGGATACCTCATTATTATCCGTAATTTTGTGAATTGCCATCTATAATAATATGTTTAACCCAAAAGCATTAGTGATCATTTTTAATTTATAAAAAGTTCTTTGGTTAGACAGAGTCTTGTCAGCACCTCAATCTGGTAGAATAGACCTTGTGTAACTTTTAAAGCTTAAATGATAAGAGATCAGTTTATTGGCTGATTGGTGGCAAGAAGATGATGATATTGTATTAGGACAAATATATCACTTTTATTGGTTAACATCCTTGGAGTGGTACTTTTCATAGTGCAAGTCAAACTGATACTGGGAAAAGATCAGCTTGATAATTATCTTTCCATGATTTTCCCCTTGCCCTGATTATTCCCTTTGGTTTGAGTTATTTTAATCTATTATATAGCTGTCTTAACCATTTGATGAATTTTTTATTTGGCTTACATTAATCAGTTGAGCTGATCATGTGAGCTGAGTAAATGGAGCAACTATTTCCCTGACAGTTATTCTTTTGACTTCTGGGAACTCCTGTTTGTTCCCTTGGGTTCTATGAAGAGTATTTAACTCTTTTCAGCTTCTTTAGATTTCCAGTTGAAACTCTAGTGCTGGTAAAGTTATTAAGATCCACATATTACATTAAAAGTGACATCACTGAATTTTAGTATTTGAGGCTCATGAAAGATTATTGCAAACCGTTTTAGGCAAGGTGTGCCAGCATAATTCCTTGAAGGGTCTAGTTATCTCCCTCAAACTACCTGGTTAGAGTGAGCTTTTGACTTCTCTGGTGATCTCAAGTGCATTGGTTTTAATTACAAGGTACACCAGAAGTTTTTATTTGAAGTTTTCCCATTTTTGGTATTTTCTTTGTGCTCCAGATTGCACCAGATCCCTGTATATTGTGCAAGTCTTAAAAAAGCTTCATCAATCTAGAGCTTCTTGGAGAATTCCAGCTGGGTGATTTTAATTTGTGTAAACTGTATCCAGGGGGTGGCATTATCAAGGTTAGCCTCTGTAAGTTCCTTGATGGCTATACTGTGAAGTTTCTGCACTACATGTGCTGTCATCTGGTTTGGATTATTCTTTTGTTGTTAATTGGCTGGTTTTGAGGTATTAAAGAACCCTTGGATATCAATATTGTTGAATTCTGCCAAGGTTATGACTAACCTTGGTATACACAAAAAGGTTATGAATGGTGATGCCCCTCTTTTGGGTATCTAACCCACAAGGATACTGACATGCTGCACTTATTTATTTTTTAGTAGTGTGGGGTGTTTTTGGGAATTTTCCCAATAGGGGTGATACAATGAAAACTCTTCTTATGCTACCAATTTTGTAGCTATGTTGTTTTTGCATCTCTGTCAAAAGGGAGAATATCAAAACATAAAATATCTTTATTTAAGAAGAATATACTATATAGTGCTTATGGTGGCATTAGTAATAATTTGATTTTCTTTATATATGGTCTGTCAAGGTTCCATATCTTATGAAGAGTATCTTTATTATTATGTTCCCTGTGGATTTGGGTAGGGGATTGTATGAGGACAATCATATGCTACTGATTAGGGCTGTTGTACAGCGGGCTGATTTTCATTATCCAACTCAAAAGAGATAACATTTGACTGCAAGTATTGACAAGGCTTTGCCTAATAATTGGATACTCTGACTACTAACTGCAACCAATAGTGATTCTGAAAAATAAAATATATTGTTTTCCTATTGTTATATGTTGATTCTGCTCAATATCTTATTAGTATAGCACCTTATATAGAGTGTTTAAGCCCTCTTTCTAGGATTAGCATCTGGCGCTTCCAACTCTTACTGGTCAGTCTATCTATTCACCAGAATGCCAGTTTTAGCCCCCAGAGTTAGACATCCATGCCGTGCTTGCATGGGGTTATAATTAATTAACATACTTCTATAATTATGCTTTCCAACAGTGCCTGGTTTCATCCTGTTCAAGGCTCCTACAATCTTGAGTAATCAGTTACCTATTTGGATGGGTTTGTGCATCTTGCATCTGACAGATATTTGTCTTTCCATATAAGGATAATTTCCCAGAATCTTTCCCAGTTGCTGCAGGTTTGACAGTGGTGTGTCCTGTAAGAATATTCCAATATATTCCTGGGTCCTTGCTATATCTCAGCTTATTGTAGCCAATAAGACACTCTCTCTTATTATAGATCAGACTTGGAGTAATGACTATTATTAGTGCTTTTCAATTGTGCAAATCTATCAGTATAATCATAAATTTGATTCTATTGAGGTTGATGTGATGGAATCCTGTCTAGGTGTTGACAGCCTACTAGGTCACTAGGTTTGTGGTTAAGTCAACTCATAGAGCTCAGATTCCTAAGATGGGTGCTATTCCTGTTAAATGACCTTTGTCAAATATACAGAAGTACTCATCTGTGATATCTCAGTGGATATACTTGGCTTGGCATGTCTTTACTTTGGATGTTGGGCAGGGAGAAACAGGTCATGGGGTTCTTTCTTTGACTCTGAATCTTTCTGAGAGGTTCATCCTGCAGCCTAGTAAAAATAATATCCCCAGCCAATATAGTCCAGAAGAACCTAATGGCTCCACATGAGCCTGTACAGCAGTTGGCATTTCCAACTTAGGTGACAATGATATCAAAATTAAATGATTGTTGCTGTAAAGCATTCAGATTAATAGTACCAAATGTTCACTGCTGATAAACACTTTCCCTAAATAGTTGTGAAGCAATCTTGGCTCTGTCAGTAATTTTGACCAAGCAATGATGCCAATTATGACAGAGCTCACAGATTGGGGTTTCTGCAACCAACCCCATAAATTAACAGTATAAAAATCAATGATGATAATTATGACAGCTCACAGATATGAATTACTGCTGCCAAATAACATGGATTGGTATTATAAATCATATTCATATTGAATCAGCAGTAGTCTGCTGACCTGAACTATATATCAGCCAATGGTAAGGGCTGCCGCAGCGCTTGATAACTCATGATTTGCTCCCGCGCCACTTTAGTAAGATACAGGTGCTGCAGTGCCGCCTAACAATTAGAATAGGTGCAAAAGCACTGACTTGCTTTATTGTCAAGTGCTGCTGCGCCAACTGAAAATAATTGCAAGTGCCGCCTGGAAAATATTGCAGGTGCCAAGGCGCTGCTTTACTTTTACATTGAGCGCCAAGGCACTGGGTTTGATTCCCCATAATCTCAAATTCCTTTAATTGTCACATTACTAAGCATTAAGCTTGAAGTATGCCAGGAAGGTAGGAAGTGATCCTGAAGTAACTAAATTATTCCATTCCAGCAAGGATCACCTGTGCTGGGTGAAGATGAAGATATTTTATTGGTTAACATGAAATAAGCGCCAAACCTAGATTAATAATTACCCTCTCAACTTTGGGAAGAGGAGAGTTGATAGGTTCACCGTAAGAGAAGAGAGTATTGGTTCCTTGTATGAAGACTAAGGATGTCAATACACAGTTACTAACTTCAAAAATACCTTTTACTTATCTAGGCAGACCAAAACACAGTCTTACTATCTTTAAACACAGATGAACCTTAATAAAGAGTAAAGTTGAAGAGAGCAAGAGTTGAGTCTTTATTATTGTTAGAAAAATATCCTTTTATAGGATTGTTATCTCATGGGTAGTTGACCCAAGAATCCTAGGGCAGGACCGGCCTATGCATTGGGGCTTTGCTGGATAGTGTTATCCAAAAGACATCTGTCAGGGCCCAAGGGCTCCCAACTCTGATCCATTTAAACTATAGTCTAAGAGAAGTCCTTTATTTATTATTCAGACCAAGAATGATCACAATGGGGAAAAGGGGAACTAGGTTCTTTTTATACCATTTACATTGGTCTTTGAGATTCTTCCAGATTCTTCCTGAAGGTCCTTGTCTCTCTATCTGGAGGGTCATGCTAAAAGTTTGAAACATCAGCTGACTAATTCTAGTCATATTCTTTTGGCCAGATTTGAACTTTGCGGTTTGCCTCAGTTGGTCATCTAAAAATACTTTGGATGGATTTTCCTCATCTGGGGCTTTCATTTGAGCGCAAGAACGTCCAAAACTGGTCACTGCAAGCTGAGATATGATTGGATTTGCCTGCTTACTAATTGTTGCTTGTCTTGATTTGAAATCCAATCTCGCGACCATTTCAGGACATGCTGACAGGGTTTTTGAACTCGGCTCTTTAAATTGCCATAACTTTTGATCTAGGGTACCTAGGGAGATCATCAAGGTAGCTTTCTGACGGCAAAAAGTTGTTTTATTGATCCAAGCTTTTAAAACGTGATTTTCTAAAGCTACTATGTCATGGCGGGCCATGACAACATCTTGCCCAATGCTCTATTGCGGAGTCATTGTTATTGCATCATTTCTGCTCCTGACCTTGTCCTAAGGCGAGTGTGATGCCAGCTGTAATGTCAAGCTGCTATTGTGGCTTTATTTCTGAAAACCAGTCTATCCATCCCATGTCCTATGGGTGGGATCCACTCCATTGCAGAGTATAATAATATAACACATGAAAAATATATCAAGGAGTTTTTTGGGGTTCAACCCCAGCCAATATAGGCAGAACTGGGTTGACCCATAAACTAACCATTATTGTGGTTATTATGATTGGGATAAGCACCTAAAAGTGCATTAGCAACCAAGTTTTCAGCTCCTATGGAGCACTTGGATATTTTGGGGTGGTGCCGCCGCACCGCTGGATTGATTGAAGTGGATACTTATTTTGGATCAGATTTAGGCAGACTGGTCTATTGATTTTGGGTCAGGAAGAATCATTCTTAATTCTTGGAGCACTTTGGCTTTAGTGCCACCAATTTGGCCAATGCATCAACGTTTGGGCCAAACATCAATTTATTCCGAATATCTTTCCAAATTCCAATCAAAAGATTGATGGCTGAATTGTCAAGTCAAAAAGCCAGGGATTTCACATACCCAAATTAGGGGTGTTTTAGAATGTCCTAGAAGACATTGCTGGCAGCCCATGGATTAACCTTGCAGAATGTATAAGAAGAACTAAACAATTACAATAAAAATAAAATTTAATCTTTGACCCATCTTTGATCTATCTTTAATCTGGTTGACCTTTGTCCTAATCTTTAAGTGCTTCTGCATGATCAGAAGCCATTTATGGACAATAACCATGTTTACATTTGATCCTGGATCTTCTGATACAATACTACTCATATTCTCACATATGAATTTATTCAAGCAAATGTCCTGTGCCCAATAATCTCAAATAATTGTAGCGCTTTAATGCAAAAAGCGCAACAGGCTCCACTTGGGAGTCAAGTCTATGTGATATCTTGAAAGCTTAGTTAGCCCCACCAATACCATATGATCTACCTGATATGTGTAGCAGGAAGCTACAGAAATATAGCAGAAGATAGATAGTGAATTCTTACTTTTCATAGCTAAATTTTAATCTAGCCAATGACTGAAATCTTCCTAGGGATATAGCCAAGAGCTTGTTGTTGGGCTTCAGGGTGTTGCTATCTTTTTATACTGAAGCCATCCTAGCCTGATCTTTCAGAAAGTTCCCAGTGGCTACCTGCGCAAGTGATCCTGTTGTTTCTGGCTACCCCTCACCTGGATGACCGCCCTAAGATTCTTGTCACCACTGGTCTTCCCAAGGCATACCTGGCATACCAGATACAGCTCACGCTTGTCCAGAGCTAGACTACTGGTGGTTATTGATTGGCCACTTTTTTGTGCACCTCAGGGGGTACTAGGAAGTTACACTGTTTCTTATAGTCTGTCTGAGATAATTCCAAACTTATCCTCTGCCTTTGATGAAGATAGAAGATAGGTACTTTCTTTCTTATATTGCCCCAACTAGAGTTCTTTAACTGGGCAGTGCGCCATTTATCTTACTAATGCTGAATAGAGTTGAAAATTATACAGTATGTGTTGGCTGATATGATTTGATATTGACTCAGAGATTGCTTATCATATACTTAAACTTTTAATCAGCGCCTTGACGCAGAGATCACACTTAGTAGCTGCAATCTACTTATATTCACCTTCATCAGGCTGAACCTGGAACCAAAGTGATAGCTCTATCCATAGGGTGAGCCAGTCAAAATAGTCCTGATCAGCTGATGGTTATACGGTGTGTAATCAGCAGTTGAGACTAAGAAACTAGCAGTCATACTATGTATAGCTGTTACACTTGATAGTAATAAGCTAGCACTTTTATGGGGTATAGTTGGTAACTTTGAGCTTATCAAATGGGTGATTTCATATGTGTGATATCCAAGATCTTATGACAATGATTATGGCAAACATTTTTGGTCAATCAGTTCAATATCACAATAACCTATGGCCGTTTGTGGCCCCTAGATACTAAAGCCTAGCTTGAAAATCCCCCTGAGCTGGTTCAAAGGCTTCCTGGAGGCAGTTTTTTGGAGAAATGCACACTAGTATACAGGTTATAACAAACCTGATTAACCCCTACAATGAGAATCTAGAATCCCTGGGTTAAAAGCAGAATAATTCATCCCACTCCAGTATATGGGCCACTTATATCATAAATCTCAAGCCCGTAACATCAATCAGATGAATGATGGCGCAAACAATTGGAGGGTGCCTAAGTCAGCAGGCAAGGGACACTGGAGTGGAAACCAGATCCTTTTATTGGAGGAATAAAAACCCAGCTCAAACAAATATATCACAGTTAGGATCCTGTCAATTAGAGATAGCATATGCCCTTCTACATTAGGCCAGGTGGCTCCTGGTAAAATAGCAGATCTTCTCATTTGATATGTGCTGTGAATAGCAATATAACACTGTTTTGATCTTGTCTATGGTGGAATTGGATTGCAAACACAAACATGAGACTCTCCCATTTCCCTTCATTTTTCAAAATTTCAGATAGCTCCTTAAAAGGAGTTGGGTCAAATTTTTATGTCATTGTACAATGATGATCTAAACCCACATGTACATATAACACTTGATTCCTCTGTATAAGCAATGTTTTGTGGTTTTCAAAAAAAACTTAACCTCTATTAAAATTTCCAAAAAAAAGTCTAAGTTCAATCCACATTATTTAATTATGTACTTTCCTGTGCTTTGCCACGCCCTCCCTAGCTACAACTAGAGGAGAATCATATTTATTCCTCTTTTTTGGGGCCTTGAAGTAAATCCCTTATTCATATCTTGGATGATAACCTATAGCTCAGTACAATCTAAATACTTAGGTTGGAATTTATCTGATGTATCCCTTGGCTGCCCATAAGGTAGCACACAAAAGTGCAGGCTTGTTGTATAAAAATTATCAAACCCCCTAGCCCTGATAGCTTCTATCACACTGTTCCAGAGGAATAATAGGCTAACTGGGCTAGATCCTGGTGAATAAAGGGTCAAATAGATTCTCATTAATATCCCACTTCCATTGGTAACCTCCAGAATTAACTCATACAGCATGAAACATCCTCCATGTTGACAATTTCAAATTTTTTGCTTTATCTTTTATCATTTCAATTAAAAACTCAAAATAAAAATTAAAAATTGCTTTTATTATTAGTTTCTACTATTTGACCCAGAAAAAATAACCTTAAATATTGAAAATAAGAAAAATATTTTTGAGGATTGTTGACATGGGGGATGTTCCATGCTGTATGAGTTAATTCTGGAGATTTTCCTTCCACCAGTATCCTTTAAATGGGACATGTAGGAATCAAATCTATCACCACCTGAGTAACAGCTTAAAATATAATCTTGGCTGTGAGCATTAAAAGCATAATGCCCAAAAATATTTCCATCCAGCAGTTTTTTACAGAGTGGTCAGCCCATATAAAATATCCTAGCAAGTGAGCAGCAGAGATGGGTTGAAGAAGTTATGGTTGTACTGGTGCCTCTGATAACAGGCTAATTTTTTTTCCTGAAGTTCTTGTAAGTAGTTTTAAATCATTCTTCAGATAAAGACAGCATATAGATGCAAATGTGTTGACTGTTTTAACTTTGCTAAGTGGGCACAGTGGTGAAAGGGATATATGACTAGAAATGATCTTTCTGGGATCAAGGTGGTTTATCTAAACGTAAAATTGGCTTCCATTGGAAAGGTTAAGGGTTGAACTTCTTATGAGGGCTGTGATGCTCTTAAACTACAAGTTGGAAGTAGTTGTTCAGTAGACAGACTAAACGATGAACAAGGGGGTGATAAGAAAGACTTATTGGTTGGTTAGTATAGCTTAATACAGTACAGGTCAGAAACCAGACAGGTACTTGGTAGTATCAAGGTATTGGAACCAACAGGAACAACAAAGGGTTTGGAGCAGTGGTGACAGCAACTACTCGAAAGCAACTCAAGTAGCAACTTTTAATCAAACTAGTTGGCAATTCTGTTGAGATAAAGGAGACTAGCCATTGTGTTCCTTAAATTATACAATCACAGAAAATAATTGATGGTGTAGCCAAAAAGGGGGTAAATGTATATATTTATTGTAAGAAGAATAGGGCTTTACATACTACAACTTACTTGATAAATCAAGGTAAGTTGGTTATTGCATGGGGGAAGGAAGGGGGAAATGAAAGCTGAACAGCCAGTGATCATCACAGAAATCAAGGGGAAGGTTATAACCGCCCCAGCGACACAAGGGGGTTACGGAGGGCTTAAAGTTGGAGTAGTTGGTTGATAGCAGTTGTCGATTAACTAATTAGTTGATTAATTAATGCCTAAATTGGTGTAACTTCCAATCCAGAAGCTAGTTGGTAGACTTGGCCAATCCGGAATGACTTCGAATTAAGAGACAATCAGGAACTCTTACGATTCTGGAAGTAACCAAACGACAGATCTGGATTGATCGACCGACTGGTGAAGGGTTTCACCACAGGGACTATAGTCATGTATGGTCTATAGGTTGAGAAATGATGCACATATTAATGGTTTAAGATAAATTTGGGTCGGCGATCAATAGCTAGTTGAGCTGTAAAATAAAATAAGATTGGGATTGTGGTTATTTAAGGAGATGGCATGAAAGATGGAAACTGATTCCTGGTCAGTTGAGGTTTTGATGGTGGGGCAGCATATTAAGCTTCAGTTAATAAACTTAAAAGGAACCGTTCTCAGCTTCTGTAGGTATAGCATTTACATACTAGGATTTATTTCATTTATGAAAATATAAAGGCAATCATTATATAATATTAATTTATGACCAGATCCATGGATTTTATTAAAATCAAAGTTAAATCGTTTAATGGCTTTCTAAGATGGTCATATTGGCTGTTCGGAGAAAAAGGCTTAATCAAGACCCTTTGATGATTGGATATTTCAATCAATTTTAAGCCTCGTTACTGGTTAGCTACGGCGATTATCTACATTTCGCCGAGTTTAGCAGCCAGACCAGCCCATGAGTTTCTCGCCCACTTTGGTATGGTCGTCAAGGTTGATGGAGGTGGAAGCAATTGACATGCACTTTGGATCCTCGAGCTCATCGTTGTTACACTGGATGGGGATTCCGTTCTGGATGTTGATTTCGTTGCCGATGTGTACAAAGCCCCCAAAGATGGCGTAGCGGGGAGTCCAGTCCTTCTCGTTGACAACTCGGAGGTGAGGAAATCCCAAGCTTCTGAGGTACTTTGCAAACTCAGGGCTGCCGACTCGTGGTTGGCCGTAAGTTATCAACAGCATCTGTTCGGGGTGTAGACGGAGCTCGTGGAAAAGGACGGGGGCAGCGAGTGTGGCTAGGCCTCCGCCCATGGAATGCCCCGTAAAAACGATAACAAAGTCAGGGTATCTTTGGTTCAAGTCTTTGAGATCTGATTTGAGTGAGTCAATGATGGTGTCCAAGTACTCCTTTGTTTTGAGATGGACTTTTGCCTGGCTGTTATCGCCCACCTCATAGTTTGCTGCTTCGGTTGCGGCTAACGAGAGTATCTGCCAAATGCTTTCTGCTCCGCGGAAGGAAACAACGATCTCCCTGCGGCCCTCATCAACTAGGATCACGGAATGAGTGCCAGATGTAGTGTTGCTGACAAAGGAATAGACCTCGGGATGGGCGGTGGCGGTGGCATTTGTGCAGTAGTTGCACGACATGCCGATGACGCTGCTGGTCGAGCACGAGCTGAGTCCAGCATATGGCACATATTGCTGTATAATACAACTGATCTCGGGTGGGGCTGGTTCTGGAGTCTCTCCAGTGATGTTCATGTTGAGAAGCTCGTTAAGACGAGTGAACTCAGCTTCTCGGTCACCGAGGTTGACTGATGCAACTGAGCAGCTTTGCGATTTCAAGGAGAGAAGGGCAGTGGGGAATAAGAGAACTGTTAAAGACCATGACTGCATTTTAGCGAGCACCGCGATGGAACCTTTCCTTCCTAGCGATTGATCCAGCTTGTCCCCCGATCGCTCTTATCATTAATTAGGCCTTGCCTATTTTGTCTCCACCTCATTTCTCAAGAAGCCGATCCACCTGGCGCCGTGCTGTCAGCTTTACAACATATCTAATGTAAAATACGAGGCGCCTTATCAGTATCAACTATCTCTTTAAGACATCATTCTAATTATAAATTCAATTTCTTCATCTCTATTTACTTGCAGTTGAACTTCGATAAAATTATTCCCGAGTTGGAGCACACCCCTTCTAGCGGCAACATCATAGCCGCTAAAAGATTTTTTCATCAGGTATGCTATTTCGATTTAGAGCTTTAACATGGCCAGTGTTTTTCGGTGGCGCTGATTTGGACAGGACTCGTGTCATCTAAAGTAAACGCTTGTGTCGATTATGACTTCGGTGAACTATATATTATGAGATAATGAGAAGACTAAGATTGATATCACTATTGAAATCGAAAAATAGCCTTATATAGCTTGTTGGTACGTGGCATAGTATCCATGTAGAAGATATATGGTTTGGGAAGAGTAAGATCCCTCTGGAAAGTTCAGGGGTTGATCCTGGTATAATATCTGGATCAAGGTCTTAGGCATATTCCACTTGATAGTTAAGTCATTCCTCGGGGAATTGATTTCCTGAGAGGGAGCAATTAGAGGATATTATAGCATCCTCTGGGGTGCTGAAAGGCAGAGACTTGGTTAATTTCATGAAAGTATCTGGAGATGTGCTTGGTATTAACCTAGTCTGACCTTGGATACTGGTAGGTATTAGTCGTTTTGGGATTATATTGCTTTGCATAGGCAGAGTCAGTTGTGAAGCATCAGTTTGAGTGTTGTCTGAAATCTAATCCCTTGATGAGGTATGTGTATGATTCATAATGGGCATGAAACTTAACCACTGTCTCTGATGGAAGGGTGTGGACAAAAACCTGCTGTGAAGCAAGTAATGTCCTGGGCCCAGTTGGCATTCCATGATTGACAACTCGCTTGAGCCACCCAAATATCTCCATGATTGGGTTTATACACAGGAACACACTGGAAGAAACAATAGGCGCATAGGCCAATCACTACCTTTTTCAAT
The DNA here is from genome assembly GCA_014839935.2 of Entomophthora muscae. NCBI lineage: Eukaryota > Fungi > Entomophthoromycota > Entomophthoromycetes > Entomophthorales > Entomophthoraceae > Entomophthora > Entomophthora muscae. Next base: position 1,332,313 of record QTSX02002131.1, on the reverse strand, counting down.
CATCAAGAATCTCTTGAGCATATCTTTCCCTTTATGGATCTAACATTATGCAATACAATAACAGTGTAAACCTCAGGCTACTGCACCCGAGATGCACTTGGACAAATCAGAGAAACAATAGGGAGGTTCCACATTTATGAAATCCCTCAACCATTCAATACAGCCAATCCCTTTTGGACCAAGGAGAGCCACCATTGAATAGGCTGTAGCACAGGAGGAGGCACACCACAGTACTCAGCCTTTGGCACATTTGGGGAAATGGCCATATCTGCTACACATAGACATGGCAACTACTGTTCTGCCAAAACAATATAATTCAGCTATCTCTTGGTCCTTGAGAGCAGCATACACCTCTGTGTACCTTTGTTGGGTCTTGGTATCAGCCGGGCTGCTTTGGTTATAGGGAGATACCCCAAGCTTTTTTATAAAGGCTAAGGCCCTGGTTGTATGATAGAAAAAGGAAACCAAAGCCTTGATCCCAAAGGTGGGCCTGGTCATAGCATGTGTTGCAATATTGAGTACTCTACTCTAATTGCTATTGAGATAATTGGAATTAATACATTTGTCAAAACAGCAGGCTTGACCCACCAGCAAGGTTCCGAGTAAGTGGGTTTGTGACCCACAATCCAATTATCCGGCCACTCAAAGCCAGACTAAGAGGTCAACTCAAATTTCCAAATCCAACAACATGAACAAATGCTGATCCCCTATGGTGGATACCTTGTTTTGGCGCTTGACTAATTACCAGGATCAAGCCACCCCCTTCACCATCCCACTGTGTGATCAGTCATATCATGTTCCTGTTATCCATGACTCACATTAACTATATAATCATTATATCTCAATAAAGAATATGATCTACTTTCTAAATATTTTCCCCATGTAACTCTGCTAAAACAGCACAGTTACAACATTGGTAGCACAGGTAGGTTCTCCATCCTACCTTATCTTGTAAAATTTTGCCTGTTGCCTGTACTTGCTGCGGGCAACAAATCCTTGATAGAATTATGTCTGGCCTTCCAGAATACTGGACACCGTACACCCCTGGTGCCAAGATACCTGATGGGTTTGTCCTATACCAGAACACGGTGATTCCACTACCCGCCTTCAACACCATGTCTGCACAAGGGTTCTTCCAGACGGCTGCTACCATCCCACAACCAACTGACAAAAACACCATGCCTGCTTATGTAGCCCAAAGACTCTGAAGCGCTGCCTTGGAACCTTTTTCTGGGGCCAACAACAACAACACTGCTGCATGGATCCAGACCTCCCAGAGCAAGCTGGCCCAGATGAAATGCCTGCAGCAATTTAGGATTGTAGAAATCTCCATCTGACTGACCCACAACGCTGGCACCTGGTGCAACAAGTGGCACAAAGAACATACCAAGAAGAACTGGGATACTTTCAAACAAGACTTCTTGGCAAGATTTGTGCTTAAGGACATGGTGCTCATGATCATATGCCAAGTAAAGAACCTAACCCAGACAGGCACTGTGAAGGAACTTACCCGCACCTACAAGGAACTCCAACTTTGTGCACCCTCTGACATGGCTTTTGACACCCCAGCCACACACCTCATGTACTATGACAACCTTAAATCACACGTAATGAGGCACGTGAACCTGGACCAGGTGACCAACCTGCAGAGCCTGTACTGCAAGGCAGAGAAAGCGGAATAAACATCCAACACCCTCCATAAGGCACAAACTGGAAAACAAGATAGACCCAAGGATTCCCACACAGGCGGGCGCTCCACTTGACCACCCCCTGGAAGCAACGGGAATAACACCAATCATAAACCCACAGGTTCAAATGGACATGGAAGTGGGGACAATGGCCAGTCAAATTGTACACATCTCTGTGTCGCTGCCACACAGGGCAATCAAGACAAGGGAAAGGCCTGGGGAGAGCATTAAGTGAGCCAAGCTCTCTCCACACAACTCCTGACTCGCCCAATGATGAGTACTGACCCAAAGACGTGGACCAATGCCCAATGATCCAAGTACCCTCAGAAGTCTCAGTACTGTACACCATTGCCAGACATCCCAATAAACTGATGTCTTACCCTTTCTGCTTTTGCAGTTACACAGGCTCAGCACTCCTGGATTTGGGTACAGATCAAACCCTAGTCAACAGTAGCTTTGTGGACAAGTTCAAGCTGGCCACTAATCCTTTGCAGATTAAAAACGTGGTCTTGGCTGATGAACACCACATTGCTGTAACAAGGGAAGCCACCCCCTTCTCTGTCATGCTCAAGAACCTGCACTCCACCATCCAAGGTCCCGTCATTGACTTCCCTAAGTTTGACATTGTACTGGGACTAGACTGGTTGCAGAGAAACAACCCTCACATAGACTGAGCGACCTTGGTGTTGACCATCAAGCGTGAAGGTGTCAACCACCAGATCTACCCTGACTCAGTGGATCAACTCCTACGCAACCACGTCTTTGTGCGGATTACAGAGACCCTGGACAAAAAGGGAAACCAGAAGACAATTGACCGGGACTCCTGCCAGTACAAGATCATGCACTTCAAAGATCTCCAGGCTACCTCCACGCCTCAGGATTGCAAAATTGTGGCCCGCCATCCTGAAATCTTCAAGGAGGCTCCACTCAGGTTACCCCCAGAAAAACACATCTAACATTCCATTCAACTCAAAGGAGCTGTACCCAAAGCACAACTTATCTACTGGCTGACCTCAAACAAAGATGACACCCTATGTGCTTACCTCAAGGAAGCATTGGAGAAAGGACTTATCTACCCTTCACAGTCTCTCTTTGGGGCCGCTTTATTCTTTGTGGCCAAGAAGGATGGTACCCTGCATCTAGTCACCGACTACTGAGCCCTAAAAAAGTTACTATCAATAATTGTTACCCACTACCACTTATTGACAACCTCTTTGATGCCTTGGGTGGAGCCACAGTTTTCTCCAATATTGACCTAACCGCAGGCTACAATCAGATCTGTATTAAGGAGGAAGATATCCCCAAAACAGCCTTTCACACTAAATACGGCTCATATGAGTGTGTGGTACTCAACTTTGGTATGATGAACGCCCCCTCAACCTTTATGACCTTCATGAATGAGGTGTTTGCCCTGCACATAGGCAAGTATACCTTAGTCTACCTAGACAACATTATTTTCTATAGCTCCTTGGTGGAGCAGCACCACAAAAACTTAGAGGCAGTCTTTGCTACCCTGGCACAACACAAGCTGCTGGCCAAGCCCTCTAAATGCCAGTTCTTCCGCAAGCAACTGCCTTTCCTGAGACACATAGTCTCAAAAGACAGCATCAACCCCAACAGTAAAAAGATGCAGGCCATCTGCAAGATGCCACCACCCAAGGACAAGTTAGAACTCTGCACCTTCTTGGGGATGGTGGCCTATGTACGCTGCTTCATACCTGACTGTGACGTTTTGACTGCCCCTTGTCCGCCATAACTGGCGCCAAATCCAAATTTGTATGGACCCCCCAACATGACCTTTGTCTCAGACGTCTTAAAGAGAAACTCACAACAGCACCTATCCTACAGTATCCCAAACACAACAGGGAATACTAAATGGAGACAGACGCCTCAGATGCATCAATTGGGGGAGTACTACAAATCAAAAACAATGATGACAACTTCCTACCTGTAGCCTATGATTCACACAAACTGACAGATGGTGAGTGTTGATATCTTATCCACAACAAAGAGTTGTTGGCCATTGTACACTGCCTAGTCAAGTGGCGTTGCTATCTAGAGCAATAGAAAGAATTCACAGCACTGACTGACCACAAGTTGCTCATATATTTCAAAACCCAAGCAAACCTATCCCGCCGTCAAGCCCTCTGGATGGAACTCTTAGAGAGATTCAATATGCTCATACAATACAAACCTGGCCCAGAACTTGCCATGGCAGACGCACTCTTGCACCTGTACGTCTGTGCCACAAGAGGAGAAAATGGGCTCAACCCAGACTGGCCCCTCTTGGTACTTTGGACAAAGGACAAAGGCTTCCCCCTGGCACAACCAACATAACAAAAGAAACAGTCATTAAAAACAAACACCTATTTGCTGATGTGTATGGAACCTTGCATCAAAAAATGTCCAACAGAACTACTATCCCTTACATCCTCATGCACCAGCAAGTGGACACCATCCTACAATACCATAGAGACCTTGAACACACCAAGAGCCGCAACCTATATGAGTTCCTTAAACACAAGGCCTGGTGGCTAACCCTGTATTGTGACGTTCAAGAAGTCCTAGACCAATGTGAAGTATGGAGAAATTTGCAAAAAGTGAACCCCCATCAAAATCAGTACTACCCATCTGCACGCAACTACCCTTCAAGGTGTGAGCCCTAGACATTGTTGGCCCCATGCCAGGAAGACACAATGATAAGAAATACATCATCACCATAATAGACTTTGCTACCTGATGGTCAGTAGCCCAAGGATTAAAGACACATACTGGCAATAACGTGCAGCGGTTCACAGGAAGAAAAATAATCAGCAAGTTTGGAAAGCCAGAACTCTTGATAACCAACGGAGGCAAAGGATTGACCTCTGAAGACACCAATGTATACCTCACCAAGAATGGAGTCAAACACACTGTGACAACACCATATCACCTGCAGACCAATGGACGTGTAGAGTGGCTAAATGGTAGCCTCATACAAGCCTTAGCCAAACTCACCGCCGGGAGACCTGAAGACTGGCATAAGCAGCTATTGACTGCACTACTTGTGTGCCAAACTTGGGTGAACAGATCCACTGGGAAAAGCCCGTTTGAGTTGGTATACAGCACACAGCCCAATATCATTCAAGCATTGACAGGACCCAATCTGGAAATTCCAATCAAAGTCCCCCCTTGCTCAGATCCCCAGGTCATAGAGGCCAATAGTGATCAAACAGAAAAGGAAAACAAGTGTCTGAAAAAGACATTTGTCCCCATCCAAGACAGACATGAAGTTGGTGACAAAGTTCGGGTCATGAACGTTGACAAAAGCAAACTACAACCCAAAAAAGTTGGCCCAGCAATCATCATAAAGGTAAACAAAAATAATACTTACCTTGTGCAAGGACTTGGGAAGTGCAAACAAGACAAAATTCTCCAACATGATTGCCTGAGACCCTGCAAAGCAAGACAAAGACAAAGCAAGACCGCCCTGCCTGCCACAGAACAACAGCTAGTCTAGGATGGCGCCTGGGCTCCTGAAGACCTCCTTGACAACCTACCCCTAGAGGAGGCCAATCTTCATTCAGGGGGGTGTTGAAACAGCAGGCTTGACCCGCCAGCAAGGTTCCAAGTAAGCAGGTTTGTGAACCGCAATCCAATTATCCAGCCACTCAAAGCCAAGTTAGGAAGTTGACTCAAATTTCTAAATCCAATAACATAAAAAAATGATGATCCCTTACGGTGGATACCTTGTTTAGGCATTTGACTCATTACCAGGATCAAGCCACCCCCTTCACTACCCAACTGTGTGATCAGTCCTATCATGTTTCTGTTATCCATGACTCACATCAACTATATAATTATTATCTCTCAATAAAGAATATTATCTATTTTCTAAATATTTTCCCCATGTAACTCTTCTAAAACAGCACAGTTACAACACATTGATACAATTTGACAATGAATTCCTTAATTTGATTTCCTCAATTGCAATTGGATTCAGCTGGTGGAGCTAAAATACTCAGGCTTAGTATCAACCCATATGAGTTTAATAAACACAGATTTTAACCTTACACTTAACACTTATACTTTGATATTGCCTTTTATTTAGCAGTTGATGTTGGTATTTAGTAAGACTTAAATAGTTTAGTGATATTAATATATTTTATATATAGTTTAGTTAAGATAAACTTTAGTTTGTAGAATTAGCTAGTTTAGATATCCCAAATTTACGACAGTATGCATATCTATTGGTCTGGGATGGCAGTCTTGTTTGATCCACTGGTCAACCACTCACCTGTGCTGGGTGGTGAGAAGGATTGAGGGCGCTGGAGCTTCTCTGCTTGGAGACCTGGCCAATGCAAGAACCCAATTGAACAGCTTGTTGGCAAGCTTTAGATCTGATATGCAATACCTGTGGCTGCCAGGAATCCATCTGCTGGGGATGATGCACCCAATGGGATGTATGATTGCTGGTATATCTAGTCATGTGACCAAGGCTCCCACCGGGACGGGGACCATCCCCATACAGACAATCTCCCCAAGGAGACAGTATCTTCTCAAGAGCAGGTTGAACCAGCTCTGGAAGAAGTAAGCTCCCAGGTAGCTCAACAGGAAGGCCAATGTCAAGGGATGAAAGAAAGTAGGAGTTGCAGGCTTGTGATTTGGCTTATAAGGTTTAGGTCTCTCTTGGATTGGAAGATTTTCTGACAACAGAGAGGCAGTGTACCAAGGACCAGTAATTTGTGGTGCCAGTTTTATTTGTTGTCAGGAGGACTGGATGAACTAGAGCAGGCTCTGGTCCCTAAAAAAATGCTAGACAAGATAGCCTGCAACAACAGGAGCCAAACCAACCATTCATACCCAAGAGACTCCCCAGGGAAGTCTTGGGTAATTTCATGGTTCTTTGGTAAAAGCTTGAGAGAAATTGCAAGAAGAAGAGTAGATTGGTTGGTAAAAGACTTTATTGACTGAAAAGCTGAGATAATAAAGGTTTCAGGCCTTATATAGCATGTTTAGGCTATGTAAATATAATTTAGAGAAAACTGGAGGAGACTTTGGGGAATTTGGGGGGAAAGCTGTGCAGGAGTGGATCTGCAAACTAAAAGAAACTATTTCTTGTCTAAAGGCCCCTAGGATCCCCCAACCAAAATCTCAAACAGATAGATTTGATCCACCCAGCTGTTTAAGTTGTCATCAGCTTAGGGGATCTTCAGATGGTTTTACAGCCACCAGAAGCGGTTGCCAAATTTTGGTTATTGTCCACACAAGAAATAACAGAGCCTAGATGCTCTGGGATAAAGAATTTAACAGTGGCGTCTTTAAACTGGCTATTTTTTCAATTGATTGATATGATTGTCTAGAAGCCTTAAATCAGGTAAAAAATGATCTGAACTCAAATACATAATACTACTATCCTTTAGATCACTGTCAAAGGTCTGGGAAGTCCCAGGTTTGATTACTGTAGCTGGTGGTTTGTCATCTGCAGACTTTATGTATTTGCTAAAAACAGGTAACTTTGAACAGTCTCCACTATCTAACCCATTGTTTTTAGGCTTCATAAATATCTCTATTTGGAAATTTTGATCAGAAGCACCCTTGTCATTATGGGCCATGATATCTTAAGTATGGTAGGAATCATCAGGATAGTTTTTCTGACAGTGGCCTTCTTGAGGTCACCAGTACCCTGTATCTGTGACAGAAATTGTTGGATAATAAGAAGCAGTCTCTAGGTGGTGAGGAATCACCACCCAGATCCACATAGAGTTTGTTGTAACTGTGCTGTTTTAGCAAAGTTACAAGGGGGAAAATGTTTTGAAACTAGATGATATTCTTTATTGAGATATAGGTATTATATAGTCATTGTGAATTATGGATAACAGGAACATGATAGTGTTGATCACATGGTGGGATAGTGAAGGGAGTGGCTTGATCCTGATAATGATTCAAGCGCCAAAACATGTATCTAGCGTAAGGGATCATCATTTGTTCATGTTGTTGGATTTGGAAATTCAAGTCAACTTTCTAACTTGGCTTTGAGTGGCTTGATAATCAGATTGCAGGTAACAAACCCGCTTACTCAGAAACTTGCTGGCAGGTCAATCCTTCTGTTTCAACAAGTTAATGATTAAACACCAACAAAGCTTCAGATACCATTTTTTGAAATTTCCAAAAGATACACTTGGGTTGAGTAAAACAATTAACCCTAACCAAGGGAGCCTGAGGTAAATCACCTGAGAGAGAATCAATGAGTGTTTGGCATAGAATTCAGGACATTGAGATGTTACAAATGTCTCAGCTTCAGATAGGGTGGGGAAAACTCCTAAACTTGCGGGCATTGTATTAACATTGGGCAGAGGCAACAATGAAGTGCCAACAATGGGGCCCCATTTTCCCGTAATGATTCTGCTAAGAATTAAATTGTAGGGAATGTGGCGCAGTAGGCCAACTACAGGATGTGTTTTAAAATAAAGTTAGATCAGAGGATAATTGATTTTTATTGAGTAAAATTTGAGAGGACTCAACTCTTAAGAGATTAAACAGTAAAAACTATTCAATATATATCAAAATTTAACTAAGCAATATCACCTGGATCCATGGCTCCTATTTCTTCTGCAGTGTCAAGTGAATACTTAGTCCAGCTTGCAAAGAACCCTTGTGTGACCAACTTCTGATGGTTGTGCTGATTAATAAGATCATATCTGGTGACTCTCATATTACGTGAATTTATCAACATCAGCTTGCAAGGGGAATTGAATACTGGCAGACAGAGCAGCTGTAACCCATTTTTGATCAACTGTTTGATTTAAATTCATCCAATCAGTTAATTTTGTTAACAGCTTTCCAGATTTTTGAGCTTTCTTACTTGGCTGGATAATTCCTGGGTTTTATGGAATCTATCATGGCATTATCAACTTGATAAGTATAAGGAGATTAATGTCAGAAAAAACCTTCTGATTTGACTTTTTGGGTACAGTTGAATCTTGATCCTGCACATTTTTTGGCACACAAGGCTTAGGTACTTTTTTTGAAGGCTGTGACCTTCCTTAACACCTGATGCCCCTTCTTAGTTCTATAAAACTCAGACTCTTTGTCATTGTCTTGGTCACTGTCACTTAAATAGGGCTCATAGCTAGTGCCAAGCACTGGCCAAACCCTCTGTATTATACTTGTTGGGACTAACTCCTGACAGTAAGCAGGGTCAAATACCAAAGAAGTTAGCTCAACTTCCTTGTTGTTTGCTTTTTAGATGTGACAACCTTGATAGCCTTTCTGAATAGCTTGAGCACTGATGGTTTTATGGTCTGCACCCTCCTAACTCTGTGCATCTTGAAACAGTTGCTGTGTCTGTGAAAATTTGAAAGTATTCATTATCTCTTTGTCTTCATCCTGAGTTGGTGCTTGTGTTGCCTCACCCAGTTTTTTGACCCACATGGATGCTCAAACCACGTGCACACCAGCTTTGCTGCCACTCTGTTGCTGTATCTCTTTCATTTTACTATAAAATAAAGTGCTTAATTTTGGTTGATCAGGTTATTGCCTGGTTTCAAAATTTGCTTTTTATTTGGGGAGGGCAATCTAATTAGGGTATAAACTGCCCAGCAGCCTGTTTATAGGCGTTTACACCACAACTAGCCATTTTTGGTAGTGCGCAGCCTAGTAAGGAGTCAATCAACAGATTTTATTCTGATCCCCAGGTTCTTTTGCCAGAAGTAGATAGGCAGAGCAATATTTTATGATCCATGGCCCATATCTTGTGCCCTGTTTTAGTTATCTGGGTAGCATGCCTAGGTACATCATGATTCACATAACAGACAGGTGATTTTTTCTATGAGTTGGGTTGTCAATTTGCTCCATGTTCATTTTGAGTCTTGGCTAGCAGTGAATGTGTGTAGTTTGTCACTGGTTCACATATGTCATAGATGGTGTAATCCTAACTGGAACCATCCAACCCTGGGAGAAAGCGCCAAAGCTTCTTGCCCCAAGAAAACCTGTGGGGAGCCTGGCTGACTGAACAAGTCATTAGCAACAGGCGGGATGTGGAAAAGCATGCATGGGCCTTGCCAAATTGTTGAATGTGTCAAAAAAGGCTCAGAAACCTTGAAAGCAGGTAACTTGGTGCTATCTGGCACTGAAATTGATTCATGACATTTTAAGAATTTAGTAACTTCTGGAGGTTTGATGGCAGAAATTGAGGCCTGTCACACCATTTCCAAACCCCAATCCCTATATCCACTGGCAATCTCCTAGAACTGCTTAAGTAGTTTGATAAATAATAGGGCACTAAAGCCAACATCAAGCTTTAAAGTTAGCAGATGGGTATTCCCAGAAGACAGAGTTCCTTCTTGCACATGTGACAGTGTGGTACCTTGCAGTTAATGGCTTTGATTCTGGGGTTTTCACGGCCTCTGCCCTGATTTTAGGGCCCCTATTTCAAGACTGAAGAAATTGTGGAGCTGATCTGTGAGATTGTGTAGTACAGGACCTGGTCATGATTTCTTGATCAGTTTTAATCACTTCTCTGGTTTTCCTTGGCTGTAATGTCTCTCTGCCTCTGCTTAGATGCTTCTGGCTGCGGATTTCAGCTCAACAGCTTTTGTTAGATTTAAATTCTTTGATGGTTTGGTGTTTTATTTCCCATTTTGTAAATTCAACAGAGTTTTTCAGAGACTTCACCATGACCGTATGGTGAACCTATGAATGCCAAAGGACAGCTGAGACCATCTGTTTATGCTTTTGTGATTATGTACTGTATCTTGATTATTTTCTTCTGTAGCCTGAGTTGGTAGTTGTTTTGTTGGGTCATTTTACCCATTAATCCTTTAACAAATCCCTGTTAATTGAGATAATGTTTTACACCTGTCATAACTGTGCTTTAAGCTGCAGTTACCAATAAGGAAATAAGGAGAAATTGGTTCAAGATGATCTTTATTGAAGAAGAGAAAAGAGGGCTTGTTTTAAACCCTGCAATAGGCCACCAGGGGATGGCGTGTAGAGAGAAGTATCTTAAGAGTGATCCTCAATAGCATGTGACTGAGCCTATTTGGACAGTATAAGTGGACAATCAACTGTGGCAATTAACAAGATTGCAGCTGGGAATGTTTATGAGTAGCTGCCCAAATTAGATGACAGGTTGATTCAAGTCAGGAACTGTATTGCTGTGTGATTGGTTAGTGATTTGGCTTATTGTGACACAATGATGATTGGATCTCTTTTAAGGTTGAGCTCATTTCAATTACAGGTAAATCAATTTTGCTTGATACAGCAGCTTTTAAAACAAGGTATCTCATCATTGGAATGATGAAGATATTGAAAAAACTGTGAGGTTGACCCCCCAGTAAGGCTTCCCGCAAGAGACCCTTATCACTTGAATTGCCTGCCTAGTACATGTAGACAAAGGCAAAATTTGACTTGGGTTACTAAATATGGAAACACAAACAATAAATAACTCAAATCCAGAGCAAACTTGATTTAGTGCTTGAATCACTACCAGGATCAAGCCACCCCCTACACATCCAAGACAATTGATCAGCATATGCCTTGTTCCTTTTAAAAAAGCTTTTATTTACTATGTGATCTCTCATATTTCAAATAAAGATATTATCTAGTTTCCAATATGTCCCCCCTGTAACTCTGCTAATGCAGCACAGTTACAACACTATTGCTTACGGTCAACTTGCCACAACTTCTTGGATTTGCAACTGCTGCTTTGGCGTGTTTCTGATCAGCAGTTTGATCTTGGTTGACAGTTTCCAATCAACCTTGGGGCTCTGGGCACCTTGGCTATGGAGCGCCAGCATTATGGCCCTACAGTGGCAGGCTCAACCTAAAGTTATCCCATCAAAGGTTCCCAGCATCTCCCCATAGTTGAAACGTATGTTTAATTGGGCCAGGAATTATCAGCTTTAGATCTGTGCCAGTTAAACCAATAGGGTCCGTTCAATTTAATCTTTAAATGAATTATAGATGTCGCATATGCTTTTAAATGATAACCATTATAACTGATTTAAGTTTAATAAGATGGGGAGATTTTGGTAATCTTTTTGGTTGTGATTGTTTTTAAGCGTTAAAGGCCCTGCATAAATCTAGGGTATTTTGGAAACTGGAAATAATTTTATGGGTTTAAAGGGGTCAGATCTTACAGCAGATCGAATTGTGGGTCAGAGTTAAAGGTGTCAAATAATATGGGGTTGAATGGTTTCGTTGTTTGATATCGATAGCATATTTAAAAAGACAAGTTTAAATCTACTAGTTAGTCTTATAGCAGCAATGTTTTATTTATGAACGGTTTAGAAACTTGAATGGGTTTTAGGGTAAACAAGTGATATGGAATTGAGATTAAGGTATTGGTTAATTTTTCATCTTGTCAGGGGCGTGATTGGTGGCTGGGGTTATGTTACAAAAATTAAGCTAAGCTTGAATATTGATTTAGTAAAAGGATAAACTTTGGTTTCATGAAGCTGAATAAGATTGTCGAATGGAAGCTGACGTGGCTAGCAGATATATGGAGTTGGGGCTAAGCTTGCTGAGACAAAGAACATTGTTTCAAAAGTTTTTCTTGATTTGTAGCTTGGATCCAGAATCGGATTGAATTAGGATTTGACACTCTCAAGTTTAGCTTTAAATCCGAACACGAGATAAATCAAAGCTTGCTTTTGTGTTGTAGCTTATTCACAAAAATTTACCAGAAAGTTTAGCATACACGGTATAACGTAAGTATAATATTCAGTAGTTATTTTTTATAAATTCTATCTGTTTGGGATTGTCATATTTTTCCTTTCTTTTAAGCCATCTTAAAACCCCACGTTTCCGGAATACTGTTTCATTATCGCACTCCAAGAACCTTTGTTTTTAAGCTTTTAGAATTAAAGACCTTGGTGTTTTGATGTCATTCAGTTATTGTTTACTATAGTTTTAGTGACTCATCTTTTCGCCCTAGAGATCAGCTTTGAATAACTTCTTTTTTCCAAACGAACCTTTATTTCAAGGGTTGAAGTTTCTTATATAAATCGAATTTTCACCCGCAACTTTTTGTCCTTTTGCCTCAGACGTATTATAAATAGTTTGTATTATTTAAGCCGACTCAAATATCACTTTCATTTCTGTCATGATAATCCACATACTAAATCTCTGCAGTTTAGATATAACATGCAATTCGAAGCTTCTTGTACCGCATACGGGCTCGTGTTAAAGTCCATAGAGAGTACTCTCATAACTCATTTTCAGACCGACGGTAGCACATACAATCAAGCAATCCTGGCCTCTACTTACAAAGAAATCGAAGCCGTTCAAGCAAACTTGGCGCCAAGTGCACTGAAACCTGAGCAACAAGTCGATTTCAATAAAACTGCCTTTGAGTACTGTCTCCGCCAATTTGCCTGGGGCTTTAGGGTATTGTTAGCCAAAGGGTTTTTAATGATTCCTTAGGCTAAGATGGAGGCTCTTTCTCAAAGCTTCACTTGTCTCTTCCTCATGTTTGATTTCCTATTTTTTGTTGCAGACAAAGGTACTACTGAGGCGCGTTACTTTACTAACTGTTTTAGGTGCTTGTGATGAGAGTTTCCCGCTTCTCACAATTCAAGAACTGTCCTCTGCCACCTCGGCGGGTGATCTTATGCACATTGTGGCTTACCTGTCTGACCGCATCTTAATCGTCACCAACCAAATGATACCCGCAAGGGGTAAAGGACTTGCCATCCTTCGTTTCTTCAATGAACTGCAACGCCGCTGCTCCACTCTAAACCAGGCTCATCTTATCGGCGAATTGAAGATTATGCTTACCTTAGCGTTTCCACTGAACGATCGCTCTGGTCTCAATCCACGAGGAGACTTCGACACCAGTTTTCAGGTAGTACCTGATTTATCTCGTGGTCAGAACCTTCCAGCTGAAGTCCAGCAAGAGTTCCTATCGTTTTGGAAGCTTCAGGACTATCTTGCAAACCCGCTGCCCTTGTTTGAAGGAAGCGTATTTGAGGAATTTAAAACCAACGTCAACTGGTGTTTGAAGACATTTGAAGTGAACATCCGCGATGCTCGATCCAAGGTTCGCGCTCATAGAAAATACCATGAAAAACGGCTCCCGCCTTCTAAAGAAGAATTTATACCTCCATTAGGTATTCTTATATGCTGTACTCAGGCTAACCTTTAGCCGCCCCTCGCTTTCTTCCTGACATCTGTCTTCTTCCTTCTCAAATGTGTGAGCCTGACTTTCAGAAGACCATCTTGGTTCAAATGCTCATCCTCTTCCAATATCTACAGTCCATCACACCTGAAACTTTGGCTAAGCTGCCTGCTGCCGTCAAACCCCCAGCCGACTTTATGTGGAAAGAGGCTCAGCTGCAATGGATTTCTGAACGCACCGAAAAAATCTACTGGCTATTGAAAGAAATCCCCTTTGGTTCCGATAAGTTTCACCGTTTTATCCGGGGCACCCTCGAGACTGAGCCAATCTACGCTTCAAGGAAGAATGTTGGCGCCAAGCTGCCATCCAAAGCAGACGAGATCGCAGAGGCAGAGCGGTTAGAAAAGAATGCCCAAGACTCCAAAGCTATGTTAGCCAAGCCACCTGTACCTCTTGAGATTATGCCCACCTCAAAGAGACTTGAGTTTTTAATGAACCTAGGTGAAGCCAACAAATCCTTTCCTACTGGAGTATCTCTTAAGCGCGGGCGCCCCTCCTTGGATGAATTCTTATCTGAGAAGACTAAAGTGGTCAAGGGGTTAGAGGATCGCGATGACTACCGACTGGGCCTGTCGTGGAAGGCTTTACGATTGGCATATAAAACACAGACCAGAACTATCCTGCTGTCCAAATCCTTAGACATAATGGATGTAAAGGCAGCTTCTGACACCCTAAAGCTAGAGTCTGCAAAAGTTTCCCCGAAGCCCGAATAACCATTCTCCATCCATTGCCCTATAAATGTTTTTTATCCAGCTGCCTAATAAACTTTCATTTAATTCCAATTTAACTAAGGCTTCTAGCAACTTTTACTTTTTAATGGGTAATACTTTGAACAACTTATAATGCTGGCATATCAATCACACTTCTAAATAAACTTGAATGCCTATCGTATCTATAGTGCTAGCCACCAACCCTATCCAAAAAGAGTTTACCATCCCAAAGCTACTGGCAGAACAGTGCAGTTCCCAACTGCACTCCAAAAGCCTACAACCAAATATCTGGTAAACAACAACAAACTCAACTTCCAGTTCCCACCCCAGCACACTAGACTTCTTTCCAACACGGTGTGACTCACTACATCTGAAAGGATTCCAAAGCCCTGTAAGCAGATCAGAGACATCAGAATACCATACCTTCAACAAGCATCCCAAACAATCCAACCAATAATCTGAACCCCCAGCACTCCATCATCAAGCTACATAAACCCAACCCTGAACCCGATTCCAAGGACGGAGGATCTAAACCTTGCCCAAAGATACTTTAACTGGTAGATCCAGGTATACACTCCACTACCACCAGCAACAGAAGGTTCCTTTAAAGCCCGCCCTTACAGATAGCCATTGCAGCTGTGCTGCATTAGCAGGTTACCCGGGAAATGTTCAGAAACTGGAGGATTATCTTTATCCAGATGTACCCCTTATATAGTTTGGGGGATTGTTTTAAGAGGGACAGGGACGGGCCAATAAATTGATCAGATTGGACAGGGGGTGGCATGATTCTTGTAATGAGTGAAGCGCCAAATCAAGTTGACCCCCATACTGGGATCATCACCAAGTCTTGTTGCTGGATTTGATAGTTCAAGTTGACTTCCGTATTTAGCTTCAGGTCACTGGGAAGTCAGATTGCCAGTCACAACCCTGTTGGGTCAGAACCTTACCGGGGGGTTAACCCTGTTGTTTCAACACCCCCCAGGCTAAGGGTTGGCTTCCTCTGTTAGAAGGTCTGCAGGAAGATTATCAGGGGTGTGGGCTCCATACCCCACCAATTGCTGTTCTGTTGCTGAGATGATTGTCTTGTGTTGTTTCTGCCAAGCCTTGCAAGGTAGAAGCCTATTGTATTGTAGAACCTTATCCTGTTTTCTCTTGCTCAAGCCTTGCACCAGGTAAGTATTGTTGTCATTTATCCTTAGAACAATGATGGGGCCTACTTTCTCAGGTTGTAATTTGCTCATGTTTGTGTTCATTATCCAGACCTTGTCTCTAGCTTCATGTCTGTCTTTCAGAGGAACAAACATATCTTGTAGGTATTCCTCCTCTCTAATTAAATGGGCAACATTGGCACAGAAGGCTTGGGAATTAGGTCTGAGTGGCACTTGTTTTGGCATTATTAACTTGGGCCCCATTAGGGCCTGAACTATACTTGGATGTGTGTTGTAAACTAGTTCAAAGGGGCTCTTCCCAGTGGATCTGTTCTGTCAGGACTGAGAATTATATTATCAACTGATATTTTCTATTTTGTTGATATTTATGCCAAGACTTCTGTTTGTTTGTTTGTTTGTTTGTTTCTCCTTTACCATCTTTGGTCGCCTATATTTCCGCGAATACTGAACCATTTCAGCCCAAATTGGTGTCAGCCGAAAGCCCTCAATTCCAGCTTTCAGAATCCTACTCCTGAAAATATATTTTTGATTCGAAATTATGAGGTAATCTCGCTTAAACATAATTCTCCTATCATCTCTTTTTCATAGAATTGGGTATAAAAACCCTCACAGTTCTATTATTCCAAGCAATTCAATCTCCTCCTGTTTAGGCTCATCAATAAAACTATTGTCTCAATCCTAGCTTTATCTCTTGTATTCTTGGGAAATAGTAATTTGTTGGTGATGGTTGATCACAGGCTTTGATACAACTGCAGCTGTTGTTGAAAAAGTCTGAAGTCTTACATGTTCACCTGGGTGCAGCACACAAGAAGGACAGTTGGAAATTGCTTTGGCCAATCTTCAGGGGTCCTGGCAGTGAGCTTGGCAAGGGCTTGTACTAAGCTACCATCCAACTGCTCTACTCTACCGTTATCTTGAGGATGATAGGGCGTCGTTACCATGTGTTTCAACCCTTGCTTTGCCAAATATAAATTGGTGTAATTGGATTCTAGCTCTCTGCCTCTATATTTGACCGGCTGTTCCAACTTTCAAAATTTGCTGATAATTTATTTGCCTATTAATCTTTGAATATTGTCAATGTGGGCTTTGAGTGCCTGCACTACTGGCCACTGTGTGACAAAGTCAACGCCAGTGATTATGTATTTCTTATTGTTACTATTTACTGGCATGGGGTCTACAATGTCTAGTGCATATGCCTTGAAAGGTAACTGTGTTTGGATGGGTAGTACTGACTTGGGAGGTGTGTTGCTCCTGGAAAATCTTTTTTAACCCTCACATTGTTCAAGTACTTTGTGGATATCTCTGTATAAGTTAGGTTACCACACTTTGTGCTTTAAGAACTTAAATAGGGTTCTTCTCTTGGTATGGCCAAGATATCTGTGATAGAGTAATATGTTGTCCCCTCTTTGATGTGTAGGCACATAGAGGATAATTTTTCTGTCTTACATCTTACAGTGTAGTGTTTCATAAACATTAGTGAACAGATATTTTTCTTGATGACAGTGTTGCACAAAATATCCATGGTGCCTGAGAGAAACCTTTGTCCTTGGTTTGTAATACAAGGAATAGCCAATCAGTATCTAATCCATCTTCTCCCTTGAGGCTTGCACATAAAGCCCTGATAAGGTGTTAGCGGTAACTAATTTTGGCCCAGGCTTATACAGATGTTCATGTTGAATCTCTCAAGGAACACTATCTGGTGTGCTTTTCTGCAGGAAAGGTTTGCTTTTGTCTTGAATTAGATAAGATATTTGTGTTTTGTGAGTGCAGTAAACTCCTCTTGTCTCTTGAGGTAGCAGCACCATTGACTGGATAATGTACAATTGCAAGAAGTTCTTTGTTGTGGATGGGATAGTGCACTCACAGTCTGTTAACTTACAGGATTAATATGTCACTGGAAGGATTTCACCAGAGTCCGTCCTGATCTGAAGCATAACCCCTATGAAGGCATTTGAGGCGTCAGTTTTCATCTGGTACTCCCCATCTATTTTAGGATACTGCAGGATAGAGGCTGACACTAGCTTTTCTTTAAGTCAGTGGAAACAGATGTCTTTTTGTGGAGTCCAGAAAAACTTGGATCTATTTCTTTAATAGCAGACAATGGGGCTGTTAGTATGCCACAGTCAGAAATGAACTGGAACACATAGGCTATCATGCCCAGAAATGTCCTGAGTTCCCCTTTGTCCTTAAGGAGAGGCATTTGGCAGATAGCTTGGATTTCCTGTTTGCTAGGCTTGATGCCCTCTTTGGATACTATGTGGTCTAAGAAGGGCAACTGCTCACAGTAAAACTGGCATTTTGATGGTTCAGCTAGAAGTTTGTTCTGTGCCAAGGTCGCAAACACTGCTTTCAAATCTTTGTGATGCTGTTCCAAAGTTGGCTGTAAACAATGATGTTATCTAAGTATACAAGGGTATGCCTCCTAATTTGGGGAGCAAACACCTCATTCATAAATGTGACAAAAGCTAATAGTGTGTTGGTTATCCCAAAGTTGAGGATCACACACTCATAGGACTCATATTTGGCACAGAAGAAAGTCTTTGGAATATCCTCTTTTTTAATTCTGATTTGGTTGTAGCCAGCTGTGAGAAAAATATTGGAAAACACAGTGGCTCCTCCAAGTGCATCAAAGAGTTCCTTGATCAGAGATAATAGGTATCAATTCTGTATAGTAATCTTGTCTAGAGCTCTGTAGTTGGTGACTGATTTTAGGGACTCATCCTTCTTTGACTTAAAATACAAAGGCTCCAAAAGATGATTGTAAAGGTCTGATGAGTCTCTTCTCTAAGGTTTATTTAAAGTAAGTGCAAAGAGAATAATCTTTGTTTGGGGTAAGGCAGAAGATGAGTCATGCCTTAGGTACATCACCCTTTAATTGTATGGATTGCTGGATGTGTTTCTCAGGGTTAATCCTGATAAGGCCTCTTTGAAGATCTCAGCAACTGTCACCATTTAAACTGTCTATGTGTAACATCCTCTATTTCAACAATTCCCCAAAAATATCTTGGTATTTTTATTGTATTTTTATTGATTTTTTTACCTTAAATAATTGTTCCTAATGTTAAAAGTTAAATTTTATTTTAATTATCAAGTTTTAAGTAAAATTGTAAAAATAAAGCCAAAATAAAATTTGGGATTGCCAACATGGAGGATGTTACATGTAAACAGTTTGAATTTTGACAGTTTCCAAGATCTCTGGGGGTTTCAAAACTATCTCCTGATCTTGGGGTGATAATGTCCTTCTTTTCCTTGAGTGAATAACCTTGTACTGTCAGGAGTCCCAGTTGATGTGACAGAAATCACTGGGTAATATGAAGAGGTCTCCAAGTGGTGCGGAATAACCACCCAAATCCATAAGGAGTTGATGATTAGCCACCACCAAAGATTCAGATACTGTTTAGAGAAATTTTCAAAAGAAAGACTGGGGTTTAACAAGATAATTAAACCCACCCAAAGAAGTCCCAGATAAACAGCCAGCAACAAAATAAAAGTGTCTTCTGAATAGAACTCCAGACATTGAGAAGTAACAACTATTGTGGTTTTGATTTTGTGGTAAAGACTCCGAGGTTGGCAGACATTGGGGTAAAATTAGGTGGCACTAATGACAAAGAACCCAAAGAAGGGACCCATATTCCAGTTAAAATTTGATTCAAAATCAAGTTATAAGGAATATAGTGGAGTAGGCCCACTACAGGATTCATGTTAAATAAAGTTAGACCAGGAGATAATTTAGTTTATTGAGTAATTTTTTAGGGATAACTCCACTCTTATAGTTGAAAAGTGAAGCTTTTCAATATGTACCAAAATTATCAACTCAGAAATACCACCTGAATCCATGGCTCCTATTCTGTTCCATCATTCCAAAGAGTACCTTGTCCATAATGCAAAAAACCCTTATGTGATAAATTTTTGATAAACATTATGATAAATGAGATTTTATTGAGTGATTATCAGATTATGTCTATTTATCAGTGTCAACTATGTCAAAAATCAGGCTCGACCCACCAGCAATGTTCTGAGTAAGCAAGTTTGTGACCCAAAATTCAATTATCCAGTCACCCAAAGCCAAGTTAGGAAGACAACTTGGATTTCCAAATACAATAACATGAACAGAAGTTGATCCTCCCCGGTGGGTGACTTGTTTTGGCGCTTGACTCATTACAAGGATCAAGCCACCTCCTTCAACATCCCACAGTGTGATCAACACTATCATGTTCCTGTTATCTACAATTCACAATAACTATATAATCATTATCTCACAATAAAAAAATATTATCTAGTTTCCAAATATTTTCCCCTTGTAATTCTACTAAAACAGCACAGTTACGACAACTAGCACTGGGTAATCAACTCATGCTGACAAACTAGAGCAACAGTGAACCATTTCCAATCAAAAATTTGATTTAAATCTGTCAAACTGGTTGACTTGGTTAAATGCTTTCCTAAAAACTTGGCTTTGTAATTAGGGCAATCAATATCAGGCATTATGGAACTTATCATGACAGTTGATGACCTTGAGGTTCTTCTTTTCTTCCTGGGTCTCAGTTATATGTACAAAAATGTGGTCCCTTAGAAGTTAATCCACTGTGTCTGTTTATATCTGGTGGTTGATTTCCTCATGTTAAATGGTTAGCACTGATGTGATCTAGTCTATGCAAGGTTTGCTTCTTCTTAACCAGTATAGGCCAAGTATCACACCAAATCTGGGAAAGTCAAAAATGGGTTCTTGAATAGTGAAATGAAGGCTTTCTAGGGCAATGGAGAATGTGCAGTCTCCCAGGTAACAGCAATGTGATGTTCATCAGCTAAAGATATATTCTTAATCTGCAAATGATTAGTAGCTAGCTTGAACTTGATCACAAAGTTGCTATTGACTAGGGTACAATCTGCACCTGAGTCCAAGAGCGCTGAAACAGTGTAACTCTAAAAGCAGAAAAGATATGACATCAATGTATTTGGGTGTCTGGCAATTTTTTAGAGTACCAGGCTGCTTGAAGGTACCTGGATCACTGAACATTGGTTGATGTCCTCAGGTTGATATTCATTATTGGACAAGGCTGATGATTGTTGGGGGAGAGCTTGTTCACTTAATTCTCTCCCATGTATTTTTCCTTGTCCTTTTTGCCTTGGGTGGCTGTAATTATGAAGTGTGTGCAGTTGGACTGATCATTTTTCCCATTAATTTAAATTTTGGGTACTTGTGGCTTATTGCTGTTGTTGCTAAGCAGATGGCAGCTGGAACATCATTGGGGCAAGAGTCTTTGTGTCTCTCTCTTCCCAGTCTGCGCCTTGTGGAGTGTATTAGAGGTTTGTTTCATCTTCTTCCTTTCAAAATACAGGCTTTAGAGATTGGTCACTTGATTCAAGTTAATGTGTCTCATTACATGAGGTTTGAGAGTGCTTTAATACATAAGGTGTGTGGTAGGGTTATCAAAAGCCATCTTGGAGGGAGCACTCAGGCACAACTCATCATAGGCTCTTGTTAACTCTTTCACAGTTTCAGTTTGTGTCAAGTTCTTTACTTGGAAGATGATAATAAGCACTGTGTCTTTCATCAAAAACTTGGCCAATAAGTCACATTTGAAGATCTCCTGCTCCTTTTTGGTATGGTCCTTGTACCACTTGTTGCACCAGGTGCCCACATCAAAAACAGGTAAATTGTGATATCTGCAATCTAGAAGAAGGCTGTGCACTCCATTTTCATCAGCTTGTTCTGGGCAGACTAGATCCATGCTATTGTGTTTTCATTGTTGGCTCCTTCAAATGGCCCCAATGTGGCTGTGGTAAAATATCTATGAGCTTTGATGCTATTTACCATATTCTGTCAGTATAAACTCATAAAAATACTCTTGATGACTATATAGACCATACTTGTTGGCCATACAAAGCCATATGCTTTATCTATTGTCTATAGGCCATAGATGTCAGCCAGACAAGTTTATATGCCATATATGTTGCTCAGATGAAGTATGAGTGATCTTATAAACTATATGTTCTATAATCTGTCCATATTTTACCTGATTTATCACATTTGCCCTTGGAACAACCATTTTCAACTGACGCTGCTGATATTACTTACAACCACTTTTGTCAGTTGTAATATTCACATGATGCTTTAGCAACACACAATTTATCAACAATATATATTTTTGATCAACATTTCAGTTGTCTATCATCTCAAAAATGTCTATGTAATATTCATTTGTCTTATTTAATAGATTAGATACATTTTATTGCAAACTTAATAATTTGCTTCTTCTTTTAACTTGGGTAAGTTATTTGTCAACTGCCTTTGCAAAGGTGCATACCTTGGGTCTGTACAAATTATGATAGCTTTTATAAGATATAAAATGATGTTGAACTTGTGTTTTCAACACTTTTAGTATAGAGACGCCTTGGAATCATAAGTCTGCTTGATGCCATTTATTGATTCTAAATCATATCTTTTCCTTCACAAGTATATATTGTCTTTCTGGAATCCAACTGATTAACATACATATATTCTTCTGACAACCATGTTCCCACTATGTTGTCTTCTTGCTGAACAACCAATGAATCCTTATCTTGTCTATATTACTCTTTCCCAAAGTATAAATGGCCTATTTGGCATCCAACTGACTAAAATACACTAACTCTGTATCTATAAAGTTATGCCTTCACCTTGGGCCTCTACTTCAATCCTCACTAAATGCTTGAGGATCTCTGCCAACTTACACCTGGATATTTCCCAAAGATTTACTGAAAAACCCCCAAGAAAGGTCCTCACACTATTAATTGCAGAATTATCTTGAAAATGCCTAGGCCTAACCCACCCAAGAGACACCTCTGGTTAAATATCATGTGCAAGAGCAGCCAGGAGCAGTGGTAATTGTATTCAAGACGGGTTCTCAATTTTTAGTTGAGTCAGTTTTCCCTTTGATTTTGTCCATTTGGATTTTCCAGATTTTCTTGCCTCAATAGATGCATCCATATTCCCTCATATCATTGGTCAATAAGTTTTGGACATTCAACTTCCCATCCAAATTCCATCCCCTTCCTTTAAATGAATGCAAGAGTTTTGAAAGACCTTGCTTCATCATTCTCTACTCTAATAAAGTTCAAAATTTGTTAGTGAAATCTGGCCATTTGGTTTTTTCTGTTGCTTTTGGTGTTCAGTTGATTCCTTCCCCCCTTTAGCCTTCCAGGAATTGTTGGCAACAACCTTTTGTTTGTTGCTGAAACTGCTATTTTATTGTGGTTGAGAGCTTGATTTTATTTCCTCTTAACCTGCTCCCCAATTCTCACAGTATCATACCTTTCTTTCCTGTCACTAACTGATACCTGAACTCTTTTTCTGTTGTTTATACTATTGTTGTGAATATAATTTTGGGAAGTATAATAAACAAGATAAAGGGGAAAATTAAGAGAAGAATGATAATTTATTTGATATGAATATAGAATATTATATAGTATCATGGAAAGGCACATGTAGTCTATGTACATCATGAAGGTCATAGGGCTTATCTGAGTAATGTTCCTCTTAAGTCACAAGGCTTATTCAAGTTGTGTTCCGCTCAGGATCTGGATTGTGTGATCCCTGTAATAGATGTTCAAGTGATAGGCGTGCCACCAACTCATTGATTAGTTGGTGAGCCATTTGGTGACTCATTTGGTGAACTACTTGGGGTGTTAATTCCCTGAGAGGGAGTAATTGAAGATGTTGCGTCACTATGATCTTCATATATTATTGTCAGGAATTTATATTGAAGTTTGCTATACCTTGGAAAATCTTAGTGGCCTGCCAATTCATTAATTACATAAGCTTCCAATATATTACTGTCAAGCCTGATTGATCTGAAAAGCTTTCAAGAAGCAGGTTCTAACCAATTGATGTAAGGCCAATTAGGAGCATCCTAGCCCTCAATTGTGATTGAATCCTGATTGTCCAGAGTTATTCCAGAATACTCTAGAAAACTGACAGGTTAGTAGCAAAATAGTTCCAACAACAAGAGACCAAGAAGATTATGAGTTTTTCAAGCATAAGAAATGATTGTGATTAATTTGCACTGGCACCCTGCCAGTTCCACTGCAGATTCCTGCTGAGAAAGGTTGATAGGTAACTTTTATTAATAATGCAGTAAAAATAGATCCATTAATTAGTGCTGGCACTGCCGGCACGCCAATAGATCATGCATGGCTATGAAGTAATTATTACCCAGCGCAGGGTACTATGATATCAAATCCCATGACATTGCACAGATGCCTGACTCTGGGGGTTGATGCCGGCAGTCTGGGGATGGAAAGACTGTCCAAGCAAGAGTTAGAAGTGCCAGATGAAATTATCCTGGCAAGAGGGTGCAAGCTCTATAAAAGCCCTTCCATTTGTTGCAACTGAACCAATGAGGATTCAGTATTTGGAATTGGGGAAGACAACAGTCCAATAGGAAAGGACAGAATAATAGGAATAAGGTATTGTTTATTGTAGAATATTGTGGTTAATATACTATATGGGAAAAGCCACAAGGCCACAAGGGGGTGGCATAGTGGGGAGTTCCATGTAGGGTTTGGAGCCAAGGAATAACTTGTGCGGGGATCAGCAGGTCAAATTGGTGATGCTCTTAATTAGGATGAAGTTCCCGCCATTCAACGTTGCCACCAGATTCATTCATAATGTTAGATATGTCAAGGGGCAGCCCATTGAGCGCCCCCTGTGTATTGTAAGATACGTTGGCAGGCGAGGTTTGAACCTCAGTTGCAACACATTGGACTAATTAAAGGCAGACAAATTTAAGAATACCCTACTGCAGAACGTTTTTTCAGAAGAAGAAATCTGAATTTGAAGACCTTAGTCAGTTCTCAAAGACCTTAGCAAGCCGCCAGCTTAGAGAGCTGCTTGGAAGTTGCCTCCCTTGGACATTGCCAGCTGTTGCCCTGCCAAGGAATCTACAGACATCACAGATAACGCTTGTTGTCATACAAGCAAACCCTTCTACAGATTGACCAAAATATCCCATATACTTACTAAAGCAATTCATACTTGGACCACCAGATCTAATAGCAGAACCAAAAGTTCTGATAATTATCAAATTTGAAAACTCCTAAGTTTTACGCTGACAAGGCATATTTTGTTGTACTACACCTTTCCTGGTGCTCACATATTAAATTAATTCTTAAGCCTAACAGCCTTTTAGAGCAGTTCATAGGGAGATTGCAGAGTCACTGGGCCACATGCATAGGAATGATGCTTTAATCATTGGCTTGAGGTGCCAACAAAGGTTCCTGAAAGAACCCTTGCGCTGACAAGGCATTGAAGGCGGGAACTGGGGTGATCATATTTTGGTACAGGAAATGTCCTTCAGGTATTTCAGTTCCTGGCAGGTAGGAAGACCAATCCAAGGGAAGACCTGACATGATCCTTTTGTATATTTGCTGGCTGCGGCAAACACAGGCAACAGGAGAAATTTTGAAAAGAAAGGTAGGATAGAAAGCCTACCTGTGCTACCAATATTGTAACTGTGCTGTATTAGCAATTTAGTAGGGAAAAATGGTTGGAAACTAGATAGTTATCTTTATTGAGATATACAACTTATATATTTTGAATGAATCATTTTTAGAAGAAACAAAATTAGGACAATCAATCAATTATATTGGATAGGGGTAACTTGATCCTTATAATAAGTCAAGAACCAAATCAAGCTGTCCATTGAGCAGAGACTGTCACTGGTTCTTGTTGCCTTGTTTGAAAACCTGAATTGACTGCTGCATTTGGCTAGAGCTGTGGGGAAGTCAATTAGAGTGGCACAGGGTCTCTTGTGCAGAACTTTTACGGAGGGGCAACCCCATTGTTTTGATAATAAGTTGGTGTTATCTCATGAAATTGTATCTTGATCCACTTTAAATCCCTCACCCCTGAGAATTAACTCATATACAAAGTAAATCTGGACATATCCAAGATCCATGTAATACTAGGATCACAACACATCAGAGAAAACATAAAATCCTCAGAAAACCCAGATCAATAATGGCCCAGACCAATTATGGTCTATATATAGCTTCTGAAAGTGAACACATGCCATGAGATAATTGTTCTGTAACATAAATAGCATAACAAAATAAGAAAAAGTATGTTGCACTGGGACATAACATGCCATTGTTGGAGAAACTGAAGCAACATGATATATACAGACACTATGTGAAATATTAACATGATTTCCATACTCTTTATTTACATATAATAAAATTTGCATACATATACTTATATTCAATCTTCTATTTATTTTTTGTTAATGACTTCAAGATGCATATATGTATATTGATATGGTATTTTTATTGGTATAAAATGGGCTGGGTAAGATAAAAAATACCCTGTCAGAATAGAAAAATTGATCAAAAATCTGGATGCAACAGTGACCAAATCTAAGAAGGTTACCCAAGAAAGGAAAAGCTTAATAAAATGGTTCTGAAAGGAGAAAAAGTAAGCAAACTTACTGTGAGCTGGTAAAAGATAAAATCCTCAATACAGCAGACAAACTTGCGGCCAGTCTTCATAACGTTCACACAGATGTAATATCAGACCTACAGTTTAAGCCACAGGGGTTTGCAACAGCAGATACATGGGCAGATGATCCAGAGATGTTTGAGCAATCAATAAATAAAAAAGGCAATAAAAGATGACCAAAAACTCACACCTGAGATGTCAAGAAAAACTGCCCATGTTTAGGGGGCAACCAGAGAGGAAACAGGGTAGGTAAAAGTAAATAAATAAAAACAAATGCTAAATTTTTAATTTATGTGAACATGAGAGGGTGGTGAAACAGTTTCTGAAACCACATGCAGCACAGACCTTCTACAGTAACTATATTTCACACATCGGGTGCCAACTGGTTCTGAAGCCGTCAGCCTGCCTAAAAATTCTATCCAGTTGAATAAAACTTACCTAATGAATAAAAATAACCTTGATGAACTCCAACCAGCACAAAAAAATTCTGAATGGCAGGTTGCAGCTCTGGCTGCAGCCCCAAAGCTCCACCTTAACCCCTTTTTCTGGCTTGGGTTTTCAAAAGCTTTTCATTCTTCCCCTTTATGAAGCTTTGTTAAAGAAATAACTTATAAAAACATGCCCAAAACAAAGAGAGAGAAATAAGAATTACAGCTCTGTTTCCTTTCCAAGCATCAATACTACACCTAAGATATAGTTTCAAAAACAAAATACCCAGTCTTATCAATAGTTTCTCTGCCGTTATGCCTTAGATTGTGGGTGTCTTTGAAGATTTTGGGGTCTCCTGATGTGGTGACAAGACTGAAATATCACTTACCATGAAAAGAACCTTTACAACCACCTCATAAAAATAAGATCAGTGCCCTCTACAATAATTTATGTTAGTTCTCAGCCCTGTCTAGGGGCATAGACTTCACCTAACTGCTACTTAGGTCTTGTTTGATGATGGGGATCAAGGCAGAGGTTTGCAAAACTCTTGATATCACAACTAGCCTGGACCAAGAATTACAGTATCTAGACAGAAAGAAGGTTGCACCTGGTTGCAGATCAACTGACCACGGTACCCAGGATACAGGTCCTCTTTAAGCCCTCTATGGGACTTCTGCTTTCCCAGAAAATGTTCAATGGTCCAACCATATATAGTATTGCCGTATTCAAGCCTCTTCAAGATGTTTGGTCAGGGAGCCATGCCCATATACGCTTTGGCAATAGAAATATCTAGTTTGCTTAAAAGACACATCCAGGAACTTTACCAATCACATTCCAATAAGGCTCCTCACTGCAAATAAACAGGTTGATCTCAAATTTATGTCTACCTTTAAAATTTAAAATATGCATATCATACATCCGCAGCAAACAAATACATATCAGAAATAACTATTTTGCACATGTGTTTTATCTATTTGGCTTTGCCTTGCTAATTTTTATTGTGCCTGGGGGTATACAAGCGGAATCACAGAAAGCAAGTCAATACAGACTAAACTAAATCAAGACAGATCTTTTTAAAAAATGCAAAACACTGGGTGGAATTTATAAGCTGTTAATTGATTGGCAGCTTGGAGAGGCATGCAGGGAGAAACAGATCAGCTTGGCTATAGGGTTTAGCCACTGTCTTAGCTGGGAGGGTATAGACACCAACCTGCAGCAAATGGAACAGATTGTCTGGCCCAGATGGCATCCCCTTCTTGACATCTTGATCCAGCCACCCAGACACCTCCACAATCAAATTGAGGTTTGGGAAATAGGCAGGGAGAAATAAATGGCGCAAGGGCGCTGCAACCAATTGCTAAAAGCCAATTTCTACCCAGGCGCAGTCATTGAAAACTCATATAGAATCCCTTTCACCCTGTAGGCCTAACATCATCCAACACAATGATGCTGGCAAACCCTGAGTGAGTGATTTGCAGGTGCTCCTGGACCAGTTAGAGAAATTCAAGAAAAGTATTGCTGTTGTGTGAACCCTTGATCATTTGGTACATCATAATTCCCTCTGGGCCAGGGAGAGCCATCATCAAATAGGCTGCAGCGCCGGCTGCAGCCCACCAAGCTACTGCATCATTGGAATCCTCTGAGACATAGTCATATTTATTGCACATGGACAACACAAAGGACAGTTTATCAATGTAGTAGAGCCTGATTGCCGTGAAGTGATTGGTTATAAACTAGCCGTCACTATATTCACACATTAATCCATTAAGCTTGGTGAACCAAAGGGCAATGGTACTCTCACCATGGATGATAAATAGTCCAAACAATCAACTAGGTTGTACTCCGAGTTCATATTAACTGATGATCATCTGATCATTAATTTGATATTGGGCTAAGCAATAGAGGGAATTGGGCTGTAACCAGAGAATCCTGGCATTCTATTGACTCTCATTAATCCCCTCCTTTACTATATAACTCTTTCCTTGATTGATTAAATAAAGATCAAATTACATAAACTTATATTTATTATACACATTAGGCTGAAAGATTTATCTTAGCTTAATCTGGGTCATTATTTGTTACATTAAGCCAAGGCACCAGCTTAAGCATTTTAAAGACTGTTAACTTCTTTGGTATCATTTAAGTTGTAAACTTATGTTTTTTGAACATTAATATAATGCTTATTTTACTGAATAAAAGTTTAAGGGTGTAAAATATACAAATAATAAAAATAAATCTTATTTCTATTAACTGTATTTTTGCTAAAAACCCTTTTTTCTATTTTAATAAGCCAAGAATCAAATATATGAGTTGCATGGGAGAGTAATAGCAGCCCCAAAGCTATAATTGCTATTACCCTATCTTTGGCTCATATAATTAATGTCTTAGTTATTTTTAGAAAAAAGTTGTTGTATTTAAAAGACTATTTACCCTATGTGAAATATAAGTTTTTGTTATGCGTCCAACTTCATGAACATGTCCTACTAATCCTTTAGTAGTATCAGCTCTCTTTGTTTCTATGTCATCTGTGCAGAACTTTGCACAATAATTTATTTTGGAGTACTCCTTAACATCCTCAAATGTCGAAGGTGAAACATACAGCTCACCATCTTTCATTAAATATGAAAGATTAACATAAAATGCTTTGACTTCAAGCCAGCTTTTTTTAGGCCTAGATTTTCTATCATAGATGTAAAAAAAGGTTTTTGGGAAACATCTGAATTATTTACAAGTGACTCATATAAACCCTTTCTTTCTTCCTCTCTCTCAAAAACCATTTTGAGATCATTTATATTTTTTATATACATCTCATTTTCCTTTTGTTTAAATATTTTAGATAATACACCAAAATGACCATCAACAATACTTTTGCCATGACACTCAACAAATCTATTAAACTTAATTGTTCCTTTTATAATTTTAGGTACCTTTTTAAAAAGATAATATAAGAATTCATAAGATCTAAAATGATTACCATTATCAGTCCAAACTTTAATATTTTTAATATTCTTAAATTTATTATTTTTAAGCAGACTTATCAAACACTGACCTGAAAACAAAGAGTCATGAGATAAAATTTCAGATAAAAAGTCATGATACTCATATTTAATTTTCTCATTTTCTTTAAAAGCAATTGTAAATCCTAATAAAGAAATAGGTATTTTCTCATAAAAACAATTATTTGTCTCTATAGGACCCCCACCTATTTTAAAGTTTTCTTTATAGTCTATTACTATAACACATGAATTATTATCAAGATTATTTATATCACTAATATATTCTTTATTTTGATGCTTATAAAACTTTTCATGTAGGTCAATAGATTCCAAATTTTCTTTAATAGATTTAGGCAATGGCAACTTCTTTATACTCAAATCCTTTTTCTTCATTTCTAATGATTTTTTTAAGTTTCAAATGTTACACATATCAGTTTTCTTTTTGCTTTTAATTATATTATTAGGAATAAGCTTATAGAAAGTGGAAAGTGAAATAGAAAAATTGTTTTTTATTTTCATATCTTCATAAATTTCTTTTTTTGTTTTCAATAAGGAGTATTTTATTTTAGTTGAGTATTCACTCAATTCTTTTTGTAATTCTTCATAAATCAATCCAGGGGATTTTTTAGTGAATTGGCTGGTTGGAAATGAATTTTTTAATATGTGTTTTAAAATATTTTTTATGTTTTCTTTCTTTACTGAATCATTTTTTCCTTTTTTATTTTTTGAATTTAATGATGCTTTTTTAGCATTTTTTATTTTTTTAGAATATGAATACTCATTTTTTGTCATTTTAAATCCACAATCCCAAAGCTCTTTCAGACTGTAGCTTGATGTAACCAATGCTCTTAGGGAAGGAAGATGCTTGGCAGGGGACTCTGAAATCAATTCCTTTAGGTTGTTAAGGAAATCATCTGTCTTAGAATTTTGTATGACAGGTAAGAAGGTACTTTTTCTAAACTCTGTTTTTAATAAGAAATGCTCAACAAAGCTGTTAAGATCACTGCCAGCAGTAAAAAGGAATGCTTGTTTAAGCATAGAGATTCTTTCTCTCTTAGTAGAAGCCCCCAGTGAGAAGAAGGGTGTCATCTGAGGTGCAAACTTGATGGGTTCCATAATGACAGTGGTTGGGTTCCTTAGCTTGGTTCAGGCAGTTCTTGCTTGGAAATAGATGTGCAGTTATCAGAGAGGAGTAAAGGTGTGGATTGTAAAGTAAATTTCTGTAAAGTTGAGCTGTTTAAATACCATGTTAGCTGAGCTTTTGCACTACAGGCATAAATCCCCAACTGACCCCCAACTGCTCTCCTTAATTTATCAATATCACCCCTGGAGTCTGATATCATTGTTTATTTA
Source organism: Entomophthora muscae (assembly GCA_014839935.2). NCBI lineage: Eukaryota > Fungi > Entomophthoromycota > Entomophthoromycetes > Entomophthorales > Entomophthoraceae > Entomophthora > Entomophthora muscae. The sequence continues at coordinate 1,301,331 of QTSX02002131.1, read as the reverse complement.
CCCCTTTTTATATTCTGGTTAACTGTTGATATCTCGGCAAATAGTACTTCAATCTCGCTCAAACTAGTATCATTAGAAAGCCCTTAATCTCAGATTTCAGAATTGTGCTGCAACGTTATATTTTATTACCAATTTAGTATCTTGAAGCGGCTTTGAATGTAAGCTTATAAAATTATTATTTGAAATAAAATATGCTAATTAACTCTTAAAGTATGATATTTTAATCAGTAAACTAAATTTAAAGTATAAATTATTATTTAGCTTACTTCTAGTAACCAACTCAAAAACCTTTTGTTTAAATAAACTTAAGTTTATTATAACTTTTAACAGTTCTTAAAAAATGAACTTTATATATCTTAAATCTATCAAAACAAAAATGTTATTTTTAATCACATATAAATATTTGCTTGTATAATTAAAGTTGTATCTTATTTTTATAGATACAATGACTAAGATCATTTTTTATTTAGTTTAAATAAATTTAAACCTTTATAAAATTTAATTAAATAAAGCAAGATTTTGATACATTCTTTTTTATTTTTGAATTTTTTATACATATTATCTCTAGCATACAGTATAAAAATATAATTTTATTAAATAGTTGTATAAAGCCATTTTATTAATATTAAATACTTAAGAATTTGAAAAGAAAAACTTTTACTCTCTTATAAGTTCTTATTATATATTTTCTATAAAATCTAACTTAAGAATAAATTACTTATGCTAAATGAGATCACTGAAATTTCAATAGAAGTTTAGTTTTAGTTTTAGTTTTAGTTTTTTTAACTTTTTACTAGAGTTTTTGTAAAACAAATCCAAAATTATTTAATATTTATTTATTAAATATGCAAAAAAGCGGTCTGCCCTCTTTTTAAAAAGAGGGATTCAAAAATTATTATATTTTAAATTAAATATTTTTAAAAAAGCTAAGATTTTAGGCAACAATTTAATTTCCAACAAAAAGCATTGTATCAGTTTTATAGTATTTTTATGTTTCTCTTTTTAGAATGATGTCATTTTTTACTAATCAGCTTTCAAGAAAAATGGTACATGAAATATGATTGTTACTAGCTTTTAATACAGTTTAATTTAGCTGTAAGTAGAAAATAATTAATTTAATATAGGTTTTTATATTATAAGGATTAAATAAGATTTATTTTGATAAAAATTTTATAATTATTTAAATTTATTGATAAGAAAATTAAAACAAAATTTTAAAGTGTTAAGTAGCACAGTTAATAGGAAACAGATTAATCTAACAAATAATGACCCATTTTTAGTAACACATAAGTTTGTAGTCAAGTTAAGCGTTAGTAGCTATCAACCAACTAATAGCTGAAGATACGACACTGATGGTCTTCTTTTTCTTGAGAGCAGTGGATGTCTTGGAATATTTTCTGGGTCTCAATGCTGGTTGAGCTGCTCTGATTGTACCAAGAACCCCAGAGTTCTGTCTAAGAAACCTTGAACTTTTCCTAGCCCAATAGCAGGTGAAAACCACTGCCTTGTCCCAAAAACAGGCCCAACCACTGGTGGTATAATTTCTGGTCCAAGATGGTAGTTTCAGTTAATTCATTGCCAGATGGCTCATTTATATCCTTGGTCAATAGGATTGGTTTGGCCTGGTGATTTTCTGAAAGGAGAACGGTACCTATTTCTAGGTACCCGCTACATAGCCTATGGGCAGACTTTGCCAAAATACCGATAATTGCTGAAACCTTCCTGAAGTCAGCTTCTCCGAGATGAGCCTGATAAAGGTCTTGCAGGTGGCATTGGGGGTGGCATGGTACTTGGGCTTTTTGGAGGCGGGCAGAGGCTCTGCAGGCTCAGCCACAGCACATGGCATAGGCACCTGGCTGTAGAACGCTGCAATCTTTTTCAGCACCTTCTTCCCTTTTGCGGTTAGGAAATGCTGTGACTTGTTGCCATCATCTTGCTCTTTGTTATCACTCACAAAAGGCTTGTACGTGATGTCATGGACTGGTTTCACCTTCTTTGTCATAGTAGCTGGAACATTATCTCAGCAGTATACAGGGTTGTACACCAAGGACACTCTTTCAGTGGTGATGTCATTTACTGCTTTGGAGGTGATGACCTCGGTGTAAATTCTGGTCAGCTTGAGGACCCTAGGGTTTATGCTCTGTACCCTTGCACCTCAATCTACTTGAAATGATTGTGTAAGTGCAATTTCACCAATATTTTCTCCTTTCCTGACTTATTTCTGGAAAGGCACTTGTGTTGCACCAACTCTTTTCTTTGACCTATGAGAGTGACTGCAACCACATTTCATAGCAGCTGTATTGGCAACTGCATCTCAGCCGAGTCTAATGATAGGCCTCTTGGCTTGGTTAGAAACTTGTGCCTGCTCTCTCTTATGACAGCCAGATAAACCTATTGGCAGCAGCCACAAAGGCCTGATAGCAGCCTTTCTTCTGAATCTGGAAGTAGCCATCCTTCCAGAAAAATAATAAAGACAACAATTCCCAAGCCTACTATGGAGCAATAATTCAATCTCCCAAGGTATTACTTCTGTTTCCAAAAGTCTGCTAAGGCTATAAATACCTAACACTTACTTCAACAAAAAACCTATCATTTTTTGCTCTACATATATTTCAATTGGGTGTGACTTGCATAAGCAGTAAGAGACTTATTATCAGTTTATAAGCTTTTATACCGCTGTCAAATCCCAGTTAGTAGATTTTGCTGCTAGGTCTCAGCTATTGGTTTAATATTATAAACAACATTACTGTTATTTCTTCAGAGTGCTAACATTGTATTTTCTTCAAAGAGCTGGCACGATCTTTTATTGTAGTCAGTGTCATCTTGTGAACCCTCCCCAAGATCCTGATCAGCTGCATTGCTACTCTGCTGTTGTGAAGCTTCCATTTTGGTATAAAGATGAAATCAAGATAAATCAGTTTATCTATATAATTTATTTGTTATACTTGTTATTGGTCCATATATAGTAGCCTAAAGGCTTATAGTCCCTGGGGTTGATTTCAGGTCAGGTTGTACATTTCTATAAGATTTATTTTGGCCGTGGATGGGCACTGTTAGTTGTGCGATTGTAAGCTTGATCCTTTTATAATTTTAATCCCAAACATATGCTCTGAACTTTTAACTCCTTTTTGTATTCTAGATTTGATGCCTTGAGGAGGACAAGCTGGTAAGAGGATTATAGATTCATTGATTTGTTTTGGTATTTGATGTTTTTGTTGTCAGTTTCAGATGCTATTAGGGCTGGTTGTTGGATCAGGGTTATAACTTTTGTGACCGAGTTCGATGTGGTCTAAAAAACCGTGGTAAACGTAGTAGATTTGTTCAGTGGCTGAAACTCATGTGGTCTAGTGCTTGGAATATTCGGTGGTACACTCATTTAATCGTCCTTGGTTTACATCGTATGCTGGGGTTTGGACATGTAAGCCAATAAGCGCAGGTTTTCTGGGGGATTGACTCATATTTCTATCAAAAAGGGTGGGATTTGTTGTGTGGCTGAACCATCTTCGTTTATCTCAACAGGTTTAGAAAACTATTGTACTGGTACTTATCAGGTAGGTAACTGGCGGATAATCTTTGGCTCTTTCTCCACCCCTGCATCCAATATTTAGATAATAGCTATTTGAATTATCATCAGGGTTATGGCTAGGGTTATGGCTAGGGTTGCTTTAGGCCGCTTGAGCCATGGGTTTATTTAAATGCTTGGCATTGGCTTCGCTAGAGTTGGGTAACGATGGCCTGTAATGCACTTTTAGCAGGGGTGATTAATTTTAGTTTGCATGGGCGATGCAGGAGGGATAGTTTAAATTGTAAACCAAGGCTTGGGGGTAATTTGATGGGTCGAAGCAGATCAGCTCGGTGAAATATCATTGCTGATGGGATTGGAATAATTATAAATAGACCGAGTCGTGATGGATAGCTTGAGTTGTTTGAGATCAGGAGGTGTTATCGTTTGAGTGTAGTTATCGCTGGACCTTGGATTGGTATGATTTATAGTAGTTAATAGGATTGTATAGCGGGTTGATTATAAATAAAAAAAGTATGGATATAGCGCATTGGAGTGGGGGGCTAACCTTACAGGTTGGTGTTACCTCATAGAAATGGTGGAGATTTAAATTGGTATTTTATATTTGGGATCATCTTGTGGAAAGCTATGGCGTGAAGCTTATGCATTGGTCAGTAAACTGACACGCTTATCACCTTTGCGACTTGGAAGCTGTTGATAAAGATGCTTGAGATCAATTATGCAAGTACTATTAACCCAGCAATAGCAATTAATCCCCGACCGCCGTATGTAGTAGTTGATAAATAGTGCATCGTGATTTGAAGCTCAGCATGCCTTCTCTTCAACTACTCCACATTGCTGTTTCATCTCTGCTTTTCTTAGCAAACGTACACTCTGCAGTTGATCTACAAAGCCTCAACTCGCTGTTAAAGGCCAAGGTATCAGGGGACTCTCCAGTGGTGGCAAATAAGGACATTGTAGACACAGTGATGAGGTATGTGCCATATGCTGGGCTGAGCTATTGTCCAGATGCACGTGTTCAAGCCATGGACTGCAAACACTGCCAGAAGGTCCCAGCAGCGTTCCACTCCTTTGCCAGCAACCCAAAGACGACCACCCATTCTGTGATCCTGCTTGACAAGCAGCAGAAGGAGATTGTCGTCTCGATCCGAGGATCTGAGAGCTTTAGTAAAGCCTTGTCCCTGGCTACGCTGGATAAGACTACATACCCGTACTTTGATTCTTCAGCCAAAGTCCACTCCACAACATTGAACTACTTGCAGTCTATCCAAGCCGAGTTGGAAGCTAAGCTATCGAACTTGACTGCATCATACAAGGGGTTTCGCCTGGTTGTTGTGGGGCACTCGCTAGGTGGATCAATTGCCTCCCTTCTTGCGCCAATCCTCTTCGATAAGCTAAAAATCAAACCCAACCGCCTGCTGATGGTATCCTACGCCCAGCCCCGAGTAGGCGACGCTGGCTTCGTAACCCAATTCAAGCGCCTTGCTTTCCCCTACATCCGCGTGGTGAACGGGAATGACGGCGTCACCCATTTCCCCGCCAGGAAGCTAGGCTTCCTCCACATCCCAAATGAAATCAACCTAAAAGGCAACGTAGCCCTCCAGTGCCGCAACCAAGAGCTCGAAGATCCCAAGTGCAGCACATCCGAATCGGCTATGCTTTCCAGCCAGCACTCCATGGTAGCCAGTTTAATCGTTGGCTCTGATGGCTGCTAACCTCATCCAAGTTGCATCTAGAAATTTTCCCTAATAAACGACCCAATCAACCACCATAATCAATCGACATAAATATCTATTCGATGTTTGCCTTCTAAATACGAGAACGCACCCAGTTAAGTAACCCAAATTAATCGCATGATATCAAACCACTTCTGAAACCAAACTACGTACACTTTATGCTACAGCTTCACAGAGAGATCATACTTTGCACTCCCAAGGGCTAAATTTAGACATGCAATCACCTCACATTGCAAACCAACCACCTCGAGCCACTTTCTAGTCTATAGCGCCAAAGAATAAATCATCTTTATCCAACCATCACAGATCACCGCTTTTGGCTGATAGACAGATAGGGTCGGGGCGGACCGGATTTAAACCTCTCCCCGCTCAACGTCACTATTAAACTTTAAATCTGAAAACGAAAACCAGCCTAGAATACTGTAACAGCTCTGAAACTACATGCGGCATGGTAATCACAGGCTCGGGAGGAAGGAAGCGAAAGACTAGAGGGTGCACCGTACCTGTCCCGGGTAAGAGCGGGCCCCAGTGAAGGGGCAAAGACCGGGAAGATAGCTCGGGAGATGATGAGAGCGAGGCGGGAAGCAAAGAGAAGACGTCACCTTATTTAAATTAAAGGGGAATCGAATGCTTCCGATTCGATAGATGCTAATCTGGAGGATCCCGATTGGATCGATAAGACCAAGCTTAAGGATCTTACAGATATATAAAGCGAACCCGAGCCCAAAGAAAGCTATGCTCCGTCAGAAGTTGTTTCAGCACTTCTGGGCAACTACGAAATTGCATAGGGTTTAGTTCAAGTCTGGGAAGACAGCAGTGCTCTTCCGCAGGATATCATTAAAAGGAAAGAGATCAGACCTACCTTGGAACAGACAGAGTTGTGGATCAAATACCGTTTCACTGGTGATGCAGCCAGAAAATGCCACCACACCGGGGCAGACGTCAAGGCAGCAACCATATCCAGAAGACATCAATTGGCACACAGAAAAGCAGCTGGGTAGCTTCAATCAGGCTTGCATATATCGTGCATTTTCAAGCGGAGCCCTGGCTGGTGAGCAAATATCCAGCATATGAGATAGTGGAGGTCATTAAGCAAGGCTTATCCAGTGAACATATAGCAGCCATTATGGAAGTTGAACTTCCCCCCACAGAGGCTAATAACCATTTTCAAATCTTTCTCACCAGCACTTCCTGGTCAGTCCCAAGACAGATATTACCCTTGAGAATGCACAGGGCTGGGCAGACATGGATGACAGCCCCATGCTTGCTTAGGTTGAGCTCAGACTAGCTTCTCTTCAATGGAGGCCCAGGAATAGATGACCAAAGGGTTAGACTGTACACACATAGCCTATCTGATGAACCAGGGTGGATCCTTAAGTGCTATACGAGATGAGGTCCTTTTTTGTCTATCCCCTTTGATCAAGCATGTAAATGGAAAAATTCTGGAACCCAGCAGCAGTCACAAGATATCGGGAAAGCCAGAAGATCTCAATAGAGGAAGCCATCAGATTGACAAATCTTGGAGTGAATTTCAAAACCTCCAGCCAAACTTTTCCTCCCAACATGGGTAAGTTTACGCCTGAAGGTCTGAAGGAGTGAAAGTTGGTGAGGGTCAGCTTTCTAAAAACAGCAATCCGGGTTGGGCATGCTTCTAATGTGAAGCCAGCAGTGGGGTGGTCTGAGATACACCTCTCCTGATTAGAGGCAGGCATGCTCTGAGACAGCCAAGAGAACTTTCTCGTAACTAAGAGATGAAAGGCTGAAAGATTTTTGGTGAAAGGTGGCAGAGAGCTATTGCTGATGTCAGCATCTCCTGATATGATGTTTTAATCTCTCATCAGCGGTGTCTCCCCTTCAGAAGTGAAATTGCAGACCAATAACCTGGCAGAGGCTGAAGCAGCCTTAGCTTTCAACTAGAGGCACATACACTGATTGGCCTGCAAAGCTGGTATGCTTTAAAAGAAGTAAGATACTAAAAGATCACACATTTTGTCCTGGCAAGCTATACCCCAGACCTGGCATTGATATGAGTGCCTCACAAACAAAAGTCCCAGATGTGATGTCTGAGCAAAGATCAAGGGATGTTTGAGAGCGGGGTTATGCCTGAGAAAGCTGTGATCTGAGCCCAGAAGATCATACGGCTAGAACCTGCCGTCTCCCCAAAATAAGTGGCAAGGCCCAGCAGAAGAGCTTTACCTACAATTCATCCTGTGGACTAGGGAGGTATGCTAAGGAAACGTACCTTTTGGAGGTCCATGTGTGAAACGCTCACCAGCCCATCAATGGAACAGGTGCCTCAAAAGCCAATGACTAACAAGTGCTGGCCTGCCCCTAACCAAAAAGCCTAGAGATGAGCATGAGGATCACCTGAGCGCAATTGAGGGTCTCGTTGAAACTGAGTGCAAGCGCTTTAGCTTTGCTCCGGTTATGCGACTGAGCTGGAATATGGATGAAAGATTTCCAGGTGGGCAAGTTAGGGTACCAAGGATTGGCTAGATTTGTGTTATGCTGGTCACCCAGTCAGATCAAAAGACATGCTGTCTATCAACAAAAGAGCTCAATGAGGGGTTTTAATGGCCCTGACCAAGAGCTCTGACCTTGCTGGAATGCAGGAAGCAATCAAGGCTGGTAGTGTTGCCATGGCAATGTAGCGGCCTGGCATACTTGTGTGAGAAGGTCCTCACTTAAGCCTTGTCCCTACTGCTACTCATCTCCTCCTTGACCCATCTTCAACCTCCCAAGGCTGAAGGGTTATTACCTCATGTTTTATCCAGCTTTCATATGATAAAAAGATGGTCATGGGTGTAGTGAGAGTATAGAATATTAACAGGTATTTGTCTCCTTTTATAAGCTAGGCTGACATGAACTATCCTCATTGCAGAAGCTTTGCATACTTCAAAGAACTTGTATATGGACCTGAGGATGTGATTTCCTGTTTGGAGATCTATAAATTCTTAACCCCAACCCAGTGGTCTAGACTCTCTAGCTTTATCCCCCCTGCGGGATGACTGCAACTGGAGTGATGTTTTCCAGCGCCGGTACAGGCCTGAAGACTACTGGAGCAGACGCTGGCCAAAGATACTAATTAACCAACCTATAACCATACGTTCCTGGCTCCTGATAATGCTGGCCTCAAGATACTGTGGATGTTAAATCCCATAATGTGTGAGATGAGAAAGAAAAGGGCAAGTGGAGCCAAGAACCTGAAAGGACTGGCCCTATTTCTGGACTGGCTGCATCCCCAGCTAGCACGATGCCAGCCTGAAGCTGGCCAAAAAACCTGCCAAGAGAGTGCCTAAACTTACACCAAGGATGTAGAAAGTATGGAGCAGGGATCTGCTCTGGGAGAAATAGTAGATTCTCAGGTGTTAGTAGAATGTCACTGAGCTCTTTCTATCCAAGAGCATATAGAACCTGCAACCTCAAAGTTAGTCCCTGGCCTCAGTCTGATCTCATAACTCAAGGGCTTCACCAAGCATATGCAGTGCCTTGCACTAGTGGGTCTGGTGAACAGGTATGAGGTTTGCTACAGGCAATGCAAGAGAGGGAATTCCATACTGCAACTGAGGCAAGACAAGCTCTAAATCAAGCGCAATGTTGAATTGATTATACCTACAGAGGTACCTAGCATAAACCTGCACAGGAACCGGTCTTCTCCCAGATCTTGTCTTGCCTGCAGAGCCAAAAAGTAAGAGCAGGAAGGATCAAAGCAGATCCTGTAGGGAATGTTGCCCTTGAAGGTAACATATAGATATATGTGTGTCTGCACGGAAGCGGCAGAGGGCTGATTGAAAGGATGAAGTATACCAGAAATCATAAGGGCTGGTTGTTGTTGCAACTTATCTCTAACCAGAATAAGGGTAACAGGGAAGGGTGAGGTGTGTTAGCACTATTAAGTCTCTCCATGAATACAATGCCTATGGGGTGGCTTCAATGCATATCCAAACATCAGGTGAAATACTTATCTGGGCAGAATAAGATGTCACCCATCAACTTGTCTGATAAACAAGTTTTTTAGAACAATGATGTAGTGAAAACAATGGAGGGTTAAGGCTTGGACCTGGCTTGGGTGATGAGATAAAAGTAGGGTAAGAGATTCTCAGTGTCAGCTGCCAGACTGGATTGCATTATAGTTACAGGTTGTTATGGCCAACAGCTGTCATGTATCAAGGTACCAAAGGGGAGCTCAATACATCCAGATAATGTGTAACAAGAGCCCAGTTGAGGGATGGGACAGAAAAAGTTAGGTAAAACAATTCAGCAGCTGAAGAACAATAGGCACCAAGATTGGGAATGCTGACTTCTGCCAGACTGAGGATGGTCCAGATGACCATCCTAGCTCTATTGTAGTTGTAGGGCTGAGGAAGAGGAGGAGCAGGGGGCATAGGAAATGCTAGCCACTCTAGAGTCTGGACCTGGCGGGTAGCCCATGAATGTAAGTCTAGGATTTTACTTTAGACTTCTAGTTGGATTTCTGCTCAGGTGGTGTATAAATTAAAATCCTAATAAAGCAAACAAAGCTAAAAGATTTGTTTACCGCTGTCTGCACTTGGTTCAAGTGTGGGGAAGTGGTTTTTATACCACTCATTGGGTCTATCTTGAAAAATGTTACCTCTTACTTTTGGTGAGCCCTTGATGTCCCAACTCTTGGGTACTGGCTTCTGGGAAGTAATGGAAAGCAGTCTGAGTAGTGCGGGTGGTGATCTGAGGGGCTTGGTCTGAGAAAGGAGATTCTTTTGGCAGCTGGTAGATAATTGGCTGGCCCCGTCATTGTGAGATTATACTTGGTTGGGGTTGGTGCCGTGCCAGTTAATTCTTCAGGGGTTGAACCATTGTCTGTTGATAGGTGGTCAAATTTAACTTGACCACACCCTGCAAGTAAATTTGAATCCTGCACTTAACTGAGGTGCTGAGCACAGCCAAATTATTGGCTGCATTACCAGCAACCTCAGCTGCTGCAAGATTATTTCCTAACACTTCAGTAAAATTGGTAGTATTTGGGGAAGAAAGAACAGAGACCAATTTTGATGCAAATCTGCTGGTTGCATTCTGCAGCAGATTTTCTTGATAACAGATCTGCTGCAGAACTCAGTAGATCTGATTGAGAGCAGCATTGGGTGCTCTCAGACTAATTTAGTGTTGGGGCTGGGAGTTTTAATGCCGTTGGGAGCCACAAGCTCCCCCAGGCAAGTATTTAAACTGGCCTCAGGACAGGACCTGTCCTTGGGTTTATTTGAACTGCCTCAATAGACCAGGGCAGTTTAAATCGGCCTTTGCCTGCCCTGGTGAGTGATTAGGGGGTTCAAATCTTCCAGCGGGCTTTTGGGGCCATCCTTGCTTTTGTTTGATGGCCAGATGAGGGGTTTAAACCCTGTTTTTGTCTTTACTGGGCTGGCTCTTACACAGGTGGTATAACAGACAAGTTCACAGGCTTATAAGGTCAGATAGCACATATTTTGAGTCATCACATTGTATAAATTAACTGTGACTCAGGCATCAGCAGCAGGCTAGAACAGAGATAAGTAATGCAGCTGTCAGTCCTCAGTCTAAAATCTGAAATAAAAAGCAGAAGCTGAGGCTGCAGAGGACTGAATGTGTTGCAATCTGAGGTGCAGCACAAAGTCACAACAGAAAATCCTAACCTTAGGATTGAATTCGTACTAAGTCTTGGTTAGAAGGGCAGGGAAGGCTATGTGATTACCTTGTGGCCCGGAATGAATCATATCTGCTAGACATGGCTAGAGAGGCGCCAAAGTACGTGGAGACACAAAGACAACAATGTGAATAGAACTTAAATTTTGTTGGGTATAAAGATTGGGATTATATACTGTGTAGCTTTACCACAAAACAGTACATGGACGGTAGGATCACTCGCTACAAGCATGAGTGGGGCAAGTGAGTTGTGCAGAATCAGAAAACTGAACAATTGAATTTCCCAATTTGGAGCCAGACTCATTTTGAAGGGCAAAAGCAAAAGAGAGATATTTGTCCTTGAAATAACCTATCAAAGACAAAATTGAAACATATTGAATGGCGGCATTCACAACATTGCCTCCCTCTAGATTGGCCTTAGGGGGGGTGATACTTGCAGAGGGACTTGGCATGCATGCAAGCAAACAGTTGACTAATAGAGAGGAGTTTTACAGTATAATCTGATCCTTGTTTGAAAGTCACTTCCAAGGGCCCAATCCACAAGGAGTCTAGCTTATGAGCATGACCTCCTATCTTGTGTTGGTAATAAAAAACGTGGTCCCCAATGTTAAAATCAGGCAGGAAAGATCTTCCAGCATTGTAATACAAGAGCTCAAGCAGCTTGGTCTTATAGGCAGTCGTGTAGACAGAGGCCTGAATATCAATGATTTAATTTAGATCTTGGATATGATCATTAGGGTTCATGGCCTTATCAGAGGAGAGTAGGGGAACCCCCAAGAGTGACAGAGTGGTGGCTTCACGCCCATACAACATGGCAAAGGGGGAGTACCCTGTGATCCAATGTCGGCTCAGACAATAGGCAAAGAGTGCAGCAGGTAAGTATAGATCCCAATTGGCAGCATCAGAGTAGGTGAGTTTCCTCATGATAAAAACCAGAGTCAAATTTGCGCACTCAACCGCCTCATTGATGAAAAAATTATAGGGGGCAGAGAAAGACTGGTGAGACACCAAGGCTTCAACAGCAGAGGTTACTAGCTTGTGTTGAAGTTGGTTTCATTGTCAGATAACAACACTTGAGAACAACCATTGCAAAAGAATACATCTTGCAGCAGAAAGACGGAGGTTGTTTTGGCAGTGATGTCTTTAGTAGAAAGGGCTTCTACCCACTTGCTAAAATGATCAACAGCAATTAGAATAAAGCAGCAATCAGAGCAGGGGCAAGGGAGAGGCCCTACAGCGTCAATACTGATAGTGTGAAATTCATGCTGAGGGAGGGCTAGCTTGAACTTGTGAGCGGCAGCTTGAGGTCTTTGGAGCTGACAATCATGATAACTAGCAATATTATCTGAGATTAGCAGGTAAAGATTTCCCCAGAAGTAGTTTTTCTGAAGCCAGGCATAAGTATTTGCAACGCCTCTGTGTCCTGTCTTCTTATTAGCTTGAAGCACCATCAAAAGGCAAAGACTAGACCTTACATAAGAGAAGTAGTGGTCTTGTACCTTCTTGAAAAGTTGATGGCTACAAATGAGCGTGTCTTCAGATAATTTAGAAGGGGCAACTCAAACTTCTTCTGTCTCATTCTCCCACAAAGAAGAATATCCAATTAGTTTGTACAACCTGTCAGCCTCAGCAGGGTGATGAGCAAGGATGGGCATTCTAGACAGTTTATCAGCATTCTGATGTTAGATTCTGGGGCAATGTAGCACAGTGATGTTGTACTATTGCAGGCGGAGAGCCAATCTAGCTAGTTGTCTTTCTGGTTCCTTAAGTTGTTGTAACTATTTGAGCAAAGCGTGATCAGTAATCACAGTGAAATGGGTGTCATACACATAATGGCGGAACTGCTTGATGGCATGCACACAGTTAGGCACTTCTTCTTGGTCACACTGTAGTTCTTTTCATGCTTATTCAGGACACAAGAGGTATAAGATACAGGCTGATCTATACCTTCATTTTCCAGCTGAGTCAAGATAGCCCTAATAGCCAGGTCACTAGCATCAGTATATAGGATGAATTCCTTATTGTATTCAGGATATACTAGGATAGGGGCCTCCTTAAGTTTTTCCTTAAGGGTCCCAAAGGCCTGTTGCTGGCTGGAAGTTCATTCAAAAGGTAAATTACACAGCAGCTGGACCAAGGGTGCGCTAGGGTCAGAAAAATTGGGGATTAATTGTCTGTAGTATCCTATCATGCACAGAAAGACCTGAACTTTGTACAGATTTAGTGAGTGGAAGCATTTTTTCAATGGCCTCAACGTTCTTAGTCATGAGGCAAATTTCTGTCTGAGTCACCTTATGTCTAAGAATTCAAGGCGTTCCTTGAAGAAGGCACACTTAGATGGCTTTAGCTTAAGACCAGCTTTTCAAATCTTTATGAACACTTTTTTGAGATAAACCAGGTGATTGATAAAGGTAGCACTAAAGACCGTTATATCATCTAAGTACACTAAGACACACAAGAGCTTCAAATCACGGAGGATGGAGTCCATGGCTTGTTGGAAAGTAGCTGGAGCATTTCAGAGTCCTTGCAGCATTTGCATAGGCTCAAACAATTCTTTAGAAGTGATGAGCGCAGCCTTCTGTCTATCCTTGAAAGAGAGATTCTCTTGCCTTACCCAGAGGCTAGGTTCATAACAGAGAAGAACTTAGAACCCCCAAGGTGGCAGAGAGCATCATCAATGCATGGTAAGGGGTAGGAATCCTTTTTGGTTAAAGAGTTCAATTGTTGGTAGTCAATCACAATACAATGACCTCCATCCTTTTTTTATTATGAGAAAGGGGAAGCCCATGAAATTTGGGAAGTAGAAAGTAGTCCAGCTCTAGAAGTTTTTTTATCTCTTTAGACACCTGAGCATCCTTTACACAGCTGCAGCGGTACAGTTTAGCACAGAAGGGGGAGCGTCACCAGTATCAATCTGATGAATGACGCCTTTGAATAGATCATAATCAGTGCTATATTTAGAAAATATATCTGAAAACTAATCTAGTTGGTCAAGCACATCTTTCTGTTGAACCAGGTATAGTTGCAGGAAGTCTTGAGCAGTGAACAAGGATAGGACTTGGGGCTTGCCCTCAGGTAAATTAAAGTCCTGGGACGTACCAAAGAGATGTAGTAATAGGACGTCAGGGGCATTCAACAACTTGTCATAGCCAACAACCTGCCCTCTATACACATGTATGGGGAGAGCAGTTAAGTTGGCAACCAGCAATTGAACAGGGTCTTTATGAGAGACATCCAAGATTCCTGGACAGAGATAGGGTTCATTGCGTCCTAGCAAGAGAGAAGAGTATAACTCTAGGAACATACACTCAGTTAGCTCATACAATATTTGGTAGTCTAGGATACCCTGAGATCTAGGGGGAACAGTTATAGAAGAGGTGGCCAAGAGAGGAATCCCTTCAGATGCAGGGCAAGCCATAGGAGGACATTTTATGATGGAGGAATGGGTACAGTATTTTAGAGTGAAAACACCAGTGAAATGTTCTAAGGCACGTGTATTGAGGCGCTTCCCAGAAACTTTAACTGGCTCTTCAAAGATCAGAGAGACCTCATACTCTAATATAGAGAGGTAGCCGTCCTTTAAGTTGTGATTTCATTGTATTTCCTAAGAAAGTGAGTACCAACAAGGAGGTTGTAGCTCTCATTCTCCAAGACAACGGCAGGCAAAGTCAAGAGTAGTTTGCCAAACCGCATGGGAAGAGCAGAATAAGTTCCTATAGCGCAAGTCATGGATAGCCCAGCTGTACCATACAACTGGTGGTAGTTGAGGTCAGGGGCAAGCTTGAGCTTCATAACAAGCTTTGAGAAGACAGCATTAACAGGAGATCCAGTGTCCAAGACAGCCTTAATTTTCACCTTCTGAATCAATATCTTCACACAAGTGGTAGTAAAACCAAAGAGAGGGTGGACAGCCAGAATGTCTTGGGCTTCTGCCAGTTCTTTGTCCCATTTTTTAATCATGCATCTTAAGCCCGGAAATTCCTTATAGACCGTCTGGAGAGGAAGCAAGATTGAGACATTTTTGAAAACAGCGTCAGCAACCTTAGCAGCTTCCTTGGAAGTCTCAACAAGCACAGGGGATTGCTTGGCTTGAGTGAGGTATGAGAAAGAGACAACCTCCTTGGCTTCAGGAAGAGGCTTGGCGGTTGTTGTAGTTTTCCCAGAACATAGCTTATAAGGGATTAGAATAGTTTTGGGGATGGCAAGGACTGAATACCCATAGGAGTTGGGATCTTCCATATCAGAATTGTCCATGTCAGAGTCATCAGAGATGTTTTGGAATAGCAGAAAAATGGGAGGAGATTTAGTGTCAGCAGGCTTAGAGTCAGCAATGGAGGGGGGATTGAAGAAGACTGGGAAGAATTGTCAACCAAGAGCGTCTCTGCCTCTAGGTTGACTGTTCTTTTCCCGCCTGCTCTTTGGGATCAGCTCCTTCAAACCAAAGATTGGTGCAGACTCAGGAATGGTGACCTATTTGCCCGCAGTTATGGCAACACTGGTATTGAGGAGGATTCTGCAAGTTCATGGTGAGGATACACGTGCCACGTGAAGACAAACCAGAGGTAGAGGCAGCACAATTCTCCTGCACAATTGCCCCAAAATAGATAAGGTGTATATCCTGCAACAATGTCTTTATGCTCTTCATAGAAGAAAGCATGGCTTTATGAACCTTAAAGTGAAGAAACAGAAGCTGGCTAACCTTGAGAGCTTGAGTGCAAGCCATGTACACTTCATGTGCGGTCAGCTGGCAGCTTGTAATCAGTTGCTGTCCCTCCATGTAAAATCTATCTGCAAATTTGGCTAGGGTCTTCTTTGGTTTGAAAGCAATGTGCATGAAGGCGTCCTTCTTCACTTCCAAACTAAGGTCACCACTAAAATTTTCAATCAGAAGTTGCTTCATATCTTCCCATATCTCAATGATGGGCAGCTCTGGCACTATTACCTATTGACAGGTTGGGTGCAGACAGTTTATAATGTGTTCCTTCTTAACCTCATTCAAGTCTCTTCTCATGACAGTTTCATAGATAGTTAGAAAAGCTGCAATGATTGAGGTTTTGGGGTCAAAGACTTGTGCCACAGCCCATACCAGAGTCTGACTGGACTCCCCCCAGGGGAGGAAGGCTGGGCCTGGAAGGCCATGTACATAATAGGCGCAATACAGACCAGATATTTGTTGGCAGTAGCAAAGAGGCACCAACTCCCAGTATGGGGCACAACCTGGTTGGCCAGCCCCAATACTGTGATGTAGACAAACCCCAACTTACTGAAGTCCTGGGCAGGAGGTGCATTGAATAGAGAGGAATAGCAGGAATTTCCTTCATTTTAGGTAGAAGATCCAGGTGATGAGGGTGGTAATACTCCACGTCAAGGGCGTGGGGAGGACTGACAGAGGTATCAGGAGTATAGCCAGGGGGATGTGGGTAGGCAAGATTGTATTGTGTTGTGGATTCACAAATAGATTCAAAGAGAATAATAAAATTGGAGCAAAAACAAACAATTCCTGCAATAAGATAATAATTTCTGAGCATAAACTTGCTTTATTAAGATGTCAACAGTGAGAAAGGCTTTTTCTCATTATTTATACTTACTGGTAATTTTGAGGCTTTTAGTGCCACCAGAGAACTGATGGCATCAACTGCAGTTAAACTTACAATTTTTACTGGAATTTGCATACTTGGACCAGGGGTGGGTGCTCATTGGTCAGTATAACATGAACCTTTCTTGAACTGCAGCATGGCAAGGTGCCACAGTTATTTATAGATCCCGCAAGTGATTGAGCGCCCAATTGCGCGGACAAACAATTGCGCTCCTGATGTACCATTATCTGATAGTTGAGAGGACTAAATTTTTTAATAGAATTGAAGTCAGGGATTTAAAGCTTGTGTGCCTCTCAATTCTCAGGCTATTTTTTAGTCAAAAGGCGGGTTTCCTGGCTCTGGGAGATACTTAGTAGGGGTTTCCAAGATGTGGGGGTTTTGCCTCTAGGATGGACGGCTGATTGTCCAGAGCTTTCTGGGCCCTGACAACTTGCTTAAAGGTAGGCTTGAAATGTGCTTCTGAAGTCAGGCCACAATTGTTGCTATTGAGTACATTTATGTGCAGGAAGAATTCTGCTTCAGATTTGGAGGAAGGTTGTCTGGCCCACAGCTGGCAAACACTTTCCTCAAGGATAGTCAAGGTTTCAGCAGTGTGTATGCCCATATTATTAGCTAGGGCGGTCTGCCGCTCAGTAACATCTAGGTGTTGGCCCTGTGCAGTTACTACTGAGGATAGTTCAGCCAGTTGGGAGGTAAG
Source organism: Entomophthora muscae (assembly GCA_014839935.2). Classification (NCBI taxonomy): domain Eukaryota; kingdom Fungi; phylum Entomophthoromycota; class Entomophthoromycetes; order Entomophthorales; family Entomophthoraceae; genus Entomophthora; species Entomophthora muscae. Next base: position 1,284,126 of record QTSX02002131.1, on the reverse strand, counting down.
AGACAGACCCACCAAAAGGCAAGGGACAAACCTGTCATTTACTGAATCAATTAACTTACTCATTTCATGTACGTCTTTATCAAGCTTAGAGTAGTCTTGTTTCAAATGGTCCACCTCATTAGCTAGAGCTATCAACTCTCTAGCACAGTGAATGCAGGGAGCTCTTGACAAGCCAGGACAACAGCCATCTTCATCAGTAACCCCAGTTGGACTAACAGCAGACGCCATCATCCCACGCAAGGTAGCAACCTCTTGTTGTAAGTCAGCAACTTGAGTTGTCAGAGCAAGCACTTGAGGATCTGGTTGAGGGGCTTTGATAGGGCGGTCCTGACTGCAGGTGGACGCTCTTAGCTCTTGAATGGCGTCCCATAGTCTCTGTTCTCTATTCACTAACTCATCAGATGGAGGAGAAAGTGGGGCATCTGATTTGGTGGTAGACAGTTCATTTACTTGAGTCTGGAGTTTGGCAATGGTAGTGGCAGTAGCAGCTCATTCTTGATCAAATTCTTTGCCAAGTTTGCAGAGGCCCTTTGCAGCATGGACTGCTACTTGCTGTAACTGGTTGAAGGAGTAAGCACTGAACTTGTTGATCTGCTGCACAAGTTGTTCAAAATTGGTGAGATAGGCGTTCAGGGTGGAATCTACTTGGGTGCGCCAGGGCTGTTCCAACTGGTGAAACCCAGGTAGACGCTCTCTGACGTACCCAGTGATGAACTGGTGCATTTGTTCAATGGAATTGACCAAGCAGATTTGGGAGGTGACAGAGTTGCGCTAATTTTCTGATACCAAAGAAAACAGGGAGTGGATCCACTGCCAGTAGGCCGCAAACTGATCCCAGTGATGTGTGATGGCAGCTTGTAAAGATGAAATCTCCTGAACGTGGATCCCTAACACCATTTGATGGTGAGCCAAGGCAGGTTGTACAAAGGAAGAAAATAGATGTTTGGCGGAGCCAGCTGCTGAGAGGAGATGCTGTGAAAATTATGATGCTACATCCAATTTGTTGCTATTCTGCTCAGCTGAACTGAAGCTGGAGACAAGGGATGGCTCCATCACAGGCTATCCCAAGGGCTACCACCATGACTTGGTCTAAGTCAGGGGTACCCAAAGGATGGGCCACTAGGCGGGGACTACTCCCAAGGTTCAGCACAGTAGGGACAATAGGCAGGTTGGCATTATCTTCCTCAATAGAAGGACTGTTAATTTCAGGCAAAGTTGGCTCTTGTATGAGAGAAGGCAAGGGTCATGAAAACGTGGTTGCAAAAGGGACAACTGAGGGACTTAAAGCCCCTGTAGTGAGCACCATTTTTGTTATTATCTGAGGCGCGGCACAGAGTCATAACAGAAAATCCTAACCTTAGGATTGGATTTGTACTAAGTCTTGGTTAGAATGGCAGGAAAGGCTATTCAATTACCTTGTGGTCCTGATTGAATAATATCTGCTAGACGTGGCTAGAGAGGTGCCAAAGTACGTGGAGACACAAAGACAAAAATGTGAATAGAACTTAAATTTTATTGGGTATAAAGATTGGGATTATATACTGTGTAGCTTTACCACAAAACAGTACATTGACGGCAGGATCACTTGCCACAAGCATGAGTGGGGCAAGTGAGTTGTGCAAAATCAGGAAACTGAACAATTGAATTTCCCAATTTGGAGCCAGACTCATTTTGAAGGGCAAAAGCAAAAGAGAGATATTTGTCCTTGAAATAACCCAACAAAGACAAAATTGAAAAATGGTGAATGGCAGCGTTCACAACAGGATGATAGAGGGTTCACTGATGATCCCAGAACTGTCATCTAGTTATAGGTAGATTTTTATCAAACATGATAGTCAACAGGCTATAATCACTTTTCAAAGAAGACAAAAGAATTATGAGATAAAGAGACTCCACAAACTTGAGAAAGAAGATAAAAAGACCAAGGAAAAAATGAAGTTCAATATCTTGCACAGACAGATCAAGAAGCTACAAAGCACCATTGAGAAGATATGCAGAATAATGTCATATAAAAATCTCAATGTAGCTTTGAAATTTCAACAAAGTGTGAGCTCTGTATTCTGGATCAAATCCAGAGGAGATCTTCTTTCATCACTGTGTTAGTGGGTGATGATATGTGTCATAAATTGCGCTATTAATGCTATTTCAATTTGGCCTTCAAATATTGATAGTTGCAAAGATTTGACTGGTTTTGCCTTTGAGTTTGGAAAATCCTTGCCTTCTGCAAATGGGTCTGGTTCAATATCCACACATTCCAGATTATTGTACCTGTCTGTGGTTGATCCTGGTATGACCTCATCCCAGTATGACCCCCTCAGCCACTCAGTCTTCCTATTGAGTGATCACTGTCACTTGTCAACTATTTAAAGTGGAATCATTACTCCTAATAAAGACAAGTTTATCCACATTTGTGTTGGCTTTTATAATCTTCAAGCTTTTCCTGTCCTTTCTGCCAAAGGACTTTTACATCTTGTTTTTCAGGAAATTGAGGTATGTGCTCTTAATTTTGCCCTGAAGGCTAACCCAAGGCTAGCTTTGAACCTCAAATCTTTTGTTATAAAGATTTCCCGCTGTGTTCTCCTGGATGTCATCCCCAGGAGCCAAACACAACAATATGAAGTCTAAAGACAAAAAGATTGTCAAAGATAAGATCCACAAAACTACAAAAATATTTTTTTATACCCAACAGTGAACAGAGGGGCTACAACTTGGTTGGTAGTAGCAGCAAGCTCTGATCTTAAGCAGTTCAATTATGAAGAGGGAGAAAGTTGGTAAGTTCACTCACTCTGAAGGATACCCTGGATGCAATAAAGGGCTCACCAAATGAAAAAAGGCATCTGGTTCAGAGGATGTCCCAGAAGATGTGTACAAACCAATATGATACTTTTTAGAGCCTCATTTAACTTACCTCTTTAATTTTGTCTTGGAGACAAGGGCTCAATTTCCAGATGATAACAAGGGTTTAATATGTCTGCTTTTCAAAAACAAAGGCCACAGAAGCAATGTCATGAAATGAAGATTTATCTCTTTATCAAATGCCAATTACAAACTTATTATCCAGATTCTGTTTGATAGGATCTTAAAGATAGCAGATGAAATTCTGCATCCAGTTCAATTTGGGTTGTACATGAAAAGTTTATCTGAGACAGCATTCACATGGTTCAAAAGCCTTGCAAAACAATTTTAAATCAAACCAAGGCTAAACTTTGTTTCTATACATAGAAAAAGCGTATAATTAAGTGTCCTGTAAATATAGTTTGTGAATCTATATTTGTATTAACCTACCAGGATATTGGATATTCTGGATTAAATTCCTGTACCTTAATTTGAAGGCTAGTTTGATAGTCAACTGTGATCCAAGAGATAATGTTGAGATTAATCAAGGGCTTTGGTAAGGGTAACCACTGTACACAATATTATTCAACTCTGCAGCTAACCTGTTTCTGACAGAATTATTTATTCAACACTATTGAAAGATTACAGCTTTGAATATCTGTATATTTTCTAAGATATGTTTTTTGGTACACATAGTTCCTTTCTCCAGTCACTTTGAAAAAAAGATAGCAATTATGATACATAAATTCTTTTGAGGAACATCAAACACATCCCTGGTTAAGATTTCTATTCTCAACCTCCCCAGATCAGAAATAAAATTGGGACTGATTGACTATGTTTAATACTGCAGTTGCATGTTAAAGAAGAGTTTTCAGAAACTGTTAGTGTTCATATGAAATCTCCAGCAGCTGGAAGAGTAGTGAACTAAGCTAGGGCCCTAAAAATTTATAAGCTGTCCCCATTCAAATTAAGACATTGGCTTTTTCTTGCAAAAGGTATAAAATGTCTAATAATACACCATACTAATAATGCAGATGTCTTTCAATAACAAGAACCAATGAATGGAAGGTAACTAAGAGCTTATACTCTCAGAGACTTCTGGATTGGGAGCTCAAAGAACTTAATTCACAGAACTGTAGCACACAGGTTAACGGCAACTTGACCTGTGTAGGTGTAGTTACAAAAAGAAAATAAAAGGTGTAAATACACATGAAGAAGGTAGTCAAAGACCTCAATCCTGAAACTGAACTCCCCAAGATGATTAAAGAATAAAAAGAGGCAGGTTAAATAGTGAAAGTTACCCTCAAACAATGACTTTGTGCATTTGTATTTCAATAATGACCACAGATGCTCAGACACTAACATGAAATCTATTTAATGAAGTATTCTGGACAAAAACAAATTTCCAGCAAATCATCTCATTTAGAAAAGTGACCTCTGTGCCTACCAAAATTCAGACCTACAACACAAATTCTTTGGATGTGTGATGCTATCTGCTTCTGAGCAGAGGTTGTCACAATTCTTGATTTATCTGTTAGATTCAGAAAAAAATTTGACATCTTCTTTATGAGAGGCCTTAGAATAGAACTAATAGTGAGAAGAGTGGTCTCATATAATCTGGACTTGTGAAAAATAAACATCATCATAAGAAATATAATCTTTGATAGTGGGTCTAATCAAGTATCCATCATGAAAAATAAGTATTGAAAACTTATGAAAAATACAATTATAAGAGAAGAAAAGTTTTACATATAGTTAAAAGTAATAGAAAACACATGAACACTATTTTTAATTCTTCTCAACTGATAAAATACAGAGACATTCAATGGAAAAACAGGCACACAAATGGCCTCTGATAAGTACTCCCACTTTTTTAATGGCCCTATTTCCATCCCCAAGGCTGCATCTTATTTAGACACCACCTCTGAACCTTAATAAAAATTTTGTTCCCTAAAAAATTGGTAGATCAGATTCAGATATTGAAATCCAAGTATAATACACCATCTTATTTTTACTCCATTTTAATTTTATTAAAAGATGTTGTTTATGCAGTAGGGCTATTGAATTGCTAAAAGATAAATCATAATAAATACTAGATCATTTATAGTTTTGTAGTGCAGCATCATGAAACTACATGATCTGGTTTTGCCATTTCAAGTCAAGCTGATCAAATATTATTCTTCTAGATTTATTTGACTATCCAATTATTTAGTGTGGGGCATGTTTACAATATCACAATTTATGGTATTTATCATATGCTGAAATAAGCTCATATCATCATTAAATCAAAGTATTTCATATACTATAAGATGTTCTTGTGGTATTAATCTAAGAAAATAATAATAATCTAAACAACCCTACTATTACAGTACTACTATTTAATATCAATTCTGATAAAAAAACTCCTTTTGTCATAGATAATTTAGTCCTTAACTATACAGGGATTCATCAAAGGTATCTTCACAATAAAAGGGTTATAAGTGATTTTAAAAAGCGTGAGGTGGCAGCCAGGATACCAAAAGAACAAAGCCGAGCTATGCCCAGACTTACCCTTTCACTGTGACAGAAATTGTGGGATAGTATGAAGCTGTTTCTAAGTGATGGGGAATTACCACCCAAATCCACATAGAATTAATGATTAACCACCAACATAGCTTCAAATATCTTTTTGTAAAATTTCCAATTGTAATACCAGGATTAAGCAGAACAATTAATCCTAACCAAAGTAGCTCAAGATAAATGGCCTGAGACAACATCAACAAATCTTCAGTATAAAATTCTGGACATTGGGAGGCAACACAATTTTCAGTTTCAAGGATGGGGGAGGAACTGCAAAATTGGTTGGCGCAAAATCAACATTGGGCGGCACCAACAACAAAGTTCCAACTGCAGGACCCCATCTTCCAGAAATAATTTGGTTGAGAATCAGATTGTACAAAATATACCGCAACAACCCAATCACAGGATGCATTTTGGAAAGTAAATTAGAACTGGGGATAAATGATTTTTATTGAGTAAAATTTTGGGAGGACTCAACTCTTAGAGTTGAAACAGTGAAAATTATTCAATATATATCAGAAAATTGACTAAGCAATACCACCTGAGTCTTGACCTCCTATTCCTTCCACTTTATCAAGTAATTATTTGGTCCAGGTTGCAAAGAACCCTTGTTTGACCAGTTTCTGATGACCATATTGATTAACAAGCTTGTATCAGGTGACCCTCAAATTACAACAATTTATCAACATCAGTTTGCAAGGAGGAATTGGTTTCAGCTGAAAGACTGGAGCAGCTGTAACCCATTTTTGATTGACTGTTTGATTTAGATCCGTTAACTTGGTCAATTTTGATAAAGGTTTCCCGGCTTTTTGAGCCTTCTTGCTTGGGCAGATAATTCCCGGCATGATGAAACCTACTGTGACATTCACAGCATCTTTCAGGAAACCAACCCTGGGCAGCTGGCCTGTCATGAAGCCAGGCGTAGGTAGAGTCATTGGGTGGCTTGGGACAGGGTACTGCCAGGCCAGTAGGTAATGCCCCCATAGGATGGGTGCTAACTTGATAAAGTAAGATAAGGACCGCCCAAGTAAGGACCAGTGGCCAGAGTTGGGCACCATGTATTTCACCTGACTTTCAGAGTAATGTAGAGTACTCCAAAAATCTGGGTGAACGTGATCTTGGCGGCAGCAGGTTCCATTGGGTGGTCAGGTGTTGAGGTCAGAGGCGGGGTCATAGGAACCAGATAGGCGGGCAGATAAATGTACTTGTCCTTGAACAATCTTGGTGGCTTTGCATATCATTTTCCTTCACAACCTATAGTTTTGGTCTCTCTACTTCTTGCCAAGGGGTTGGCAATTAGTATGTTTTCCAAGTTGAACTCCAAGTAGGCAGGGTTTGGGGGATATTTGGTGAAATGCACTGGTCCAAAGGGTGCTCCAGGGGGACAGTATAGTGCCAGTAATGGGTCAGAAGGTTGGTCTCTAGAGCAAGCGGGCGCCTTGTTGTCTAATGGACTAGAGTTGAGATGAAAGATCATTAAAACTAATTAGGGTAGAAATTTCTGGAACCAGAGGTTTATAAATCTTTATTATCAAAAAAGGCAATATAGTCATCCCCATACCACCAAGGTTTTTATACCATATGATTTAGCTTCTTCAATTTTTGCGGACTTCAGGTCTGTGGGCATTTGCCAGCGGGACGTGAACCTTGGGGCAAGGTTTTGGGGGCAGCAGATCCTGGTTGTGCCAGCTCTAGAAAACAGAAGTGGTGATGCTTTGTGTCGTGAATGCCGCCATTCACCATGCTTCAATTTTGCCTTCAATGGGTTATTTTGAGGGTGAATATCTCTCTTTTGGTTTTGCCCTTCAAAATAAGTCTGGCTCCAAATTTGGAAATTCAATTGTTTGGTTTCCTGATTCTTTGTAACTATCTTGTCCCATTCATGCTTATGGCAAGTGATCCTACTGTCCATGTACTGCTTTGTGGTAAAGCTGCACAGTATATATTCCCAATCTTTATATCCAATAAAATTTAAGTTCTATTCACATTTTTGTCTTTGTGTCTCCACGTACTTTGGTGCCTTTCTAGCCACGTCTAGCAGATACTATTCAATCAGGGCCACAAGGTAATAACATAGCCTTCCCTGCCATTCTAACCAAGACTTAGTACAAATACAATTCTAAGTCTATGATTTACTGTTGTGACTCTATGCCGCACCTCAGATCATGACACTTTATTATGCTGCTTCTGTTCACTACACCACCTGATCAGGCCAATTTTATTTCTAATTCTGGACTGAGAACTAGCAGCAGCTGGTTTTCTTTGGCAGGCCCAATATCAGGTCACATCTGCACCTCTTTTAGGAAGGACACAACTTCTGCATAGGTCAAGGCCTTTAGTGACACAAGGCTGGCGGCAATCTGATGACCATTTGGGGAATCTCCTTTAACAAGCTGGCGGGTTGCAGAGTAATTCACCAAATTGAGTCTGTGATTCAACAAGTTGACAGGTCCCCATCCATTCTGGTTGACACAAGTCATCTTCAAGGGACCAGATTTCAATCCCTGGGTTTTCAAAACAAGTATTGAAATGTCATTCTTGACATTGATCATCAGAATTGGGGATCAGGAGGGCCCCAGGCCGGGCGGACAAAGCTCATCACTGGATTGACACTAACTTAAATAGATCCAATATTAATATTTCAAACCAGACCAGCAGCAGAAACTATAGTGTATATTACCCCTGAAGGGGTGATATATACCCTTATAAATAGCTTATTGATACTGTTCATGAAACTCTTAGCAGAAGACACAGACATAGGCTTTGGAGTGAGGGGGTATATGCTCAGTTGGTAGTGTAAGGATTGAAAATCCTTACAGCCTAAATATGATTTGTACAGTTGGGATAAATACTGAAAACTCTTGTCTTTTAGAACATCTTCAAGAAGTCAAAACAATTCTTCAACCCTGGCTACCTCACATTTTTAAAATATTCATAGTCAATAAGTAAATGCAGATTCTGGGGATCTTGGATTGTAACACTGGACATCTAGGTAAAGAAGAGCGTCAGAAAAGCTTGGAAAAATGTTGCTTACCTTCCAGATTCAAACCCGTAACCTTTTCAAATTCAATGTTCAAAGGTAAGAATCAATTAGTACTTAAGTTAGATAATAACCTACCAAGCTTCTTGAAAGCAAAAGTGGGTGAAATTACTCTTTTAAAACCATCTAACCCAATAGGAACATGTCTTGCACTCTGAAAACAGCTCCCAGCCAATCTGAGATTAACAAAATCAGGATTTATCAATAAGAAACCATCAACAGAAACAAGGGTTCCTAACAATCAATCAAATACCAAGCAAAGGAATGATGATGCAGAAATATCCCAATCACAAACCTAGTCCACCCAAGCTATACCCAAGTCAATATGCAGAGCTTCTTATTCTCAATCCAACTAGCAGGTTTGGCTGCTGCTAGCTGCATCCTGCAGTTTTCTGGGCAGCAGCCAAAACAAAGTGGCCAACCAGAAAACACTCACAGGTTAAATTACTCACTCCAAATTACACCTCACATTATTCCACTTTACCAAGCCAAACTCTGTTTATTTAGTAAGTAGCACTTGGGGTTTTCCCAGTGCTCTAACAACCTCATTCTCCTGATTCAATAAATTTAGTCTTCTATATTTTTTACTTGGTGAATTAGTAGTTAGCTAAATTTGAAAATCAGATGGACTGGATACAGAAATTCCACCTATTTCTTCTCTTTCTAGTTTTCTGGTGTCCTGCCGCTGATTGTTATCAATTTGATTCCAATATCCAACCCAAGGATGCTACCAAATCTTCAGCTTGGGATTACCTTTACACTAAACATTAGTTCCCACCTACTTGTGACAAGGCCAAACCGCCACCATTGCCTCCTCCTTTGCCTCCCCCTTTGATCTGTCCAGGAGCATCCTAGTATGTCTTGACTTATGTTGCAATTTATTATGGTTTGACTTGTTTTGCTCCCTTCTTGGGTTCATATAAATTGTGTGGTTACTTGATTAATACCTTGATGGTTGGAATTCCTGTAGGATTATCTCTAGTGGGATTTCATTCCACAGCTCTTCTTCACTACTTGGGTTCCTTCCTACCTTAGGAGTGTATCCCTGATACTTTCTGAGATTAACCAAAGGCTGATAATGCATATTCAGGAAGAGGAGCTCCGCCAAAATATCCAGGCCAGTTAAAGCCCCAAAAGGACTAAAGCTGGCAATATGGATATCACACCTAGGTGCAAGTACTAGGGGGGCTCTTTTGACTGGAAAGTTGGCTTACAATAGCAAGTCTTGGGGTGAGTGGATGCCGCCAGAACCCAACAGGCCATCTAGCTGTAAAGCTTTACCTATTACACCAGCCACAGAAGTGTGATCAGCCTGGATATCAGTATCAAAAAACCTGCAGACAACTGTGCCGTGAGAAACCAGAAGGATCTGTAACCAAAACTTCTGGGCCAAAGGATTTCAGTTTGTGAGTGCAAGCTTCAGATGTTGCCTCTGTAACAGTCACAAAGTACTCCATCTCAGGACAAACATCCTGAGCCCTAGCAACTAAGTACTTACAAAAATTGCAAGGATACTTCCTCCACCACGTCTTCCCTTCCTTGTCTCAACTGTTGTAATAGTTCTTGTACTCAGTTTGACAGAGGATTCAGACATATTAGATGGAGAAGGAGCTGAAAACATGAACCCTTATATTTAGTCAAGAGGTGGGAAATGTCAGGATTTTGGGATATTGACTAATTAACAGGTTCAACCAATTAACATAGGCCAGCTACCAATTGCTCTTAGGAATAGTTTCAACAAAATAATGCGGGCCGTGGGCTACAGGATCAATAGATCAACGGAAAAATTATTCCTGGCATCAAAAAATGCCTGTATTGTAATTAATAAATGGAACAAGCAATTACTACATATTAATTAGTTTCCATCTGCAAGCACCTCAATATGAACCACATAATAATTACTATTCTAAACTTCAATTATATTCTAGAAAAGGAGGGCCATCATATAGACTGTCATCTGAAACACTTCTAGAAGAGTTCATCATGGACAGGGCTGCCAGGCCATGCGCTCTAAGATAAAGGGCTCTGGGCTTATTTTATAATGATAGCTCTGATTAGATATAGTATAGTGTAACAATCACCTCCGCCAACTAATAGCCAGTCAGGCTAGCTAGCCCTGGAATGTGGCCCAGGTAGACTACTACTCCGCTCAGGTTGAGGGATAATTGTACAGTGTCAGAAAGAATACAGAGCTGTGGAAGTTGTCAAGTGAGCTTTCTTCATAAACCACACATTCCCAAGGTTGGGACCAGCCAGGCCAAACTCAATATCAGCCATCTAATAAAGAAATGATATTCTAAATCCTTTCCCTAATTCAATTCTCATTAAGTGGAGAAAAAATATCATATTGTTGCCATAAAGTATAATTATCTATAGTAAAATATAAAGAAAACAAACTATGAACCTTGTCATAACTTACGGCTCTGCAATCAGACCTGGCATTCTGAGTATTATTTGCTTTATTGAGTAATTGTGAGATCTTTGTCATTATGTGTATAGGATGCTTGTATGGCAAAAAGCGTTAAATGCAGCGTCTGTAGGTTCCTTGGCAGGACAGCAACTAACAATGACCAAGGGAAGCAATATACAAGCGGCTCTCTAGCTGGTAGCTTGCTAAGATCTTTGAGTACTGGCAAGGGTCTTCAAACTTGGATTATCTTCTACACTAAAAATGTTCAACAGTAGGTATATATTATATGTTTCTGCCTTCCATTAGTTCAACAGAAGGGCTTTTATAGAGCTCACACCCTCTTGCCAGAGTAATTCATCTGACACTTATAACTCTTGCTCAGCCAGTCTTTCCATCCCCAGACTTCCGGCATCAACCCCCAGAGTCAGGCATACATGCAATTTCATGGGATTTGATATCATAGTACCCTGAACTAGGTACTAATTACTTCATAGCCATGCATGATCCATTGGCGTGCCGGCAGTACCAGCACCAATTAATGGCTCTATTTTTAGTGCAGTATTAATCAAAGTTACCTAGCAACCTTTCTCAGCAGGAATCTGCAGTGACATTGGTGGGTGTAAGTGAAAATTATCCCAATCCTTGTTATTCTCAGGGAATCTCTTCTTCTTCTTGGTGCCTCATTATTGATCCTATTTTGCTGCTAACCTGGTGGTTTTCTAGACTATTCCGGAATAAATATAGCCAATCAGGACTTAATCACAATTTTAGGCCTAGGAAGCTCCTAATTGGCCTTACACCAATTGGCTGGAACCTACTTCTTGAAAGCTTCTCATATCAATTAAGCTTTGACAGTAATAAATTGGAAGCTTCTATAATTGATGATTTGGCAGGCCTCTAGACTTTCCAAGGTAGAGCAAAGTCAATATAAATTCCTGACAAACCTATATTCAGAAGTAGTAAGAAATGTTCCAAATCTTTGGGCCTTAGGCCCTGTCAGACTTGCTACTTCTGATGACAACAAATATTCCAGGCTGCAGATTACGCCAAAGTCACAGGTTTTCTGTACTTTCCCAATGTTAGAAGACTTAGGAGATCATCTGGTGGATGATAAAATACCATTTTCTACAGATTTCTGAAACATATAATAAAAAATAAAGGGGGATTTAGAGACAAGAGTGATATCTCTATTGGATATATAAGAAGAGTGTTATTTAATTAACTTTTAAGCCACATAGTGACTTTGTAGATTATGGTAGCCATAGGGCTTTTGAATACCTTGATCTTATGGAACTCAAATGTTTGATCCCAGTAGTATATATGAATGGAATGGTGGTGTAGGGCTGCACCAGATCTGAAATAATGGCTGTTTTATAAAAAGGCAGTCATTTTTTCAGAGTGGGAAACAGTTTTAAGAAGATCACATTGGGCACAGCTTCCCTGAATTTTTTTCTTCCCATGAAATTTTCATGGACATAGTTTTACTGGGTGTGGTCAGGCCAAAGCGCCGCCACCTGGGAAACTTGTTTCAAATTCTCATCTGCTTACAGAAATAATAGATTTAAATCTATTGATCAATCATAAGTGGTTGATGGCAAAGAAAATGGAGTCCAAGCGGGGCGTGGACGCCCTCCACTCAATTTTGCCTTAAAACATATGTTGGTTTTCAATTCCTGACCTCCAAAGAGGTCAGGTAACAGCTTACAGAACCACCATTGGTGGTTCTGTAAGCTGTCCAAATATTACACAAAGAGGTCACATCATCAAAATGTACCCAAGAGCTTTAAGTAACACCATTCCTAACAGACTACAGTAGTAGTTTGAACTTTCCTTTAATTAAATATCTTTCCTCATGATTCACTTATTTCAATATCTGCAGATCCAATTTTTAATAACAAGATGATTAGACTCTGCATTCTCACTATTAAAATCTCCTGGAAATCTTCTTCCTCCTGATGAAATAATCCCAGAAATTTGTGAAATTGAGTGTGAACCCATCTATACAGCTGATTCTCTGACCTTGAGCCAAATTAAAGTCTTCCTCTTGTACCTGTGCTTTATAATCTGGTATATTTTTTCAAATTTTCTCTGATCAAAGGGTATCATTTCAGATTAAATACACCCCTTCTTCTCCTCGTGGGTAATGACATCATTATTTGGGTGTACATTTCCTATTTTATTGACTACAACAAGCTCTCACTCTACTTCATCCTTACAGCCACTGGTGGCAGATTTTCTTCATACATTTTTTAATTAAAAAATAAACATTGGGGTTTACCTTTTAAAAGGTGTAGATATATGAAGTTTAAATTGAAAAGATTAGTTTTTATTGAAAAAATATTTAGATTTTCTCTTGATCTTCTGGAGGTAGAAAGCCATCTTCACCCTACCATGTTTTAAAAATTGGATCCCCCTAAGTTAGGGAAATCCATGATACAAAAATGTGATGGCAAATCACAATTACAGTAAATACCATAACTGTTGTGTTTTGCATCTGCCATAGCACCATGTTGGTGCCATCATTTACCCAGTAATTGAGTCATCTCTTAGGAAAATGATTTTCTGAGGGAGCAATCAAAGATGTTGCAGCACAAGGGTTTCAAACCCCTTTGTGGATTTTCAGAATGCAAATTATAGCTCCAGAACGCCTTGTAAATTATACTGTAAATTCAGAACCTAAACGTAAAAATATATTGTCAAATCCTTGGTCCAAATTTTGAATCACTTTTGTGGGATGGCCTTTTTTAATTAAATTGAGCTTTTGATTATTTATTTGAATATTTGAAAATGCGGGAACTCATAGACACTTTGCAAAGTTCAAGTCAGACTGCATATTTCCAATGGACAAAATGAATTAACTGGAATCAATTTTGAAGCATTCAAATCCATCAACCATTTTCATTAAATTTATTATGTTTTTTTTGAAATTACGGGATTTTCAAATCCATGAACCAAGTTTCAAATCACTTTTGAATGCCACTAGTTAAATCAGATATTAATTGCAGGAACTGGAATCCAAATTTAATGTAAAGTAAGCACACTAGGAAACACCAACCCAAATCAAGAAGCTCTACCACAACTAAAATCAAACTAAAAATTCAATCTCAATAACCATTTTTAGATATAAAAAGTGATTAAACTTTAAAATTATCCAAACCCAGAAAGTATACAACATTATACACTTCAAATCACAGATATAGAAGTTCTGTTACTATTCAAGGCTAAATCATGAGAAAATAACTACTCACAATGAAACCAAAAATCTAAATAAATACACATTTAATATAAAATATATTTTTTATTTTATTTTTATGGACCAACAATTGCACTCCCAACCAGCTCCTGCACCAGCCTGTGGGGTAGCCTGTTCATGAGGGCCTCCCAGAGGGTCCAAGAATAGACCCATAACCCAACTTGAGGGGAGTAATGCCAACACAGGCCTTCTTATGCGTCAGCACCAGTCAACCACCTCCTGTATCCCAAGCCAGATCACACAGCCTTAATCCCAGACAAAAGCCACTCTCAAGGCCTGCAACCAAAGTCTCTTACACAAAGGTCACCAGTAACACTGAGGTTACTTACACCTCTACTGTGTACCCAGTTGTCACCCGGCCCTGCACTCTTGATCCAAGAGTTGCCACTTCCTGCCCCCCCATTTTTGACACCTCCTATGAGCCTTTATCCACAACTGAGGAGCCATCTGCACCTGTGACATATTCCACCATTGACAGTGTCATTGCAAGTAAGAGTGATAGCACCTTCTACAAAAAGGTCCCCATCCCCTGTGTTGAGCCTGCCATCCAGGATGCCGCGGTACCTGCCAAGAGCTGGCGTCAGTTGACAGATAGTGAGTGTGAAGCTCTCCTCAATTGCTTGAACGGGGGAATGGCAGTTTGGGATATTGCATCCCAATTTGGTGTCATGGCCAGGTATGTTGGCAACCTCAACACAAAATATGGCAACACCGGTCAAATTGAAAATCTACCAAGGCTAAGCTGAAGCCCAGCCTACTTCAGCCCACCCATCTCAAGGCAATTAGGCAGTGGGTGACCAAGGATTGCCACCTGGACATGCTTGCTGTCTAATCAATGCTTGCCACATAGTTTGGGATTTCTGTCTCTAAACCCCTTGTTTACCAAGCAATGGTCAATTTGGGCTTCTCAGGGAAGGTACTCAGAGTTTCTCTGCACAATAGGAACAGCAACAAAACAATTGAGGATCAACACATTTATGTCAAGACCTATGTAGCTCTCAAGAAGACTGGAAATGCCCAATTCTTTTACATCAACAAATTGTTGTTTTCCTCCTCACTCAGGTCTAGGCATGAGTGGGTCAAGAGTGGGTCCAAGGACAGTGTAGTCCATTGTGAAGCTGTCTGTTCCCAGACCTATTTCATGGTAGCGCTTCTTGGTCCTCGCGGGTTGCACCAGTATCATATGATCAAGGGTTCCCATAATAGTGGGACATTTTTTGATTTTCTCCAAGCTGTCAAGGAGTATCTCCGGATCAATTACCGCAGTACAACCAACATTGTTGTGTTGGATAATGTTGGGCTCCACAAGGTGGGTTTTGTTGTGTCAGAGTTCCCACAAATAGATAAAAATAGCCATTTGGCCAGTCACTGCCTGACTGACTGCCCAATGAGACTCCTCTTCCTTCTGCCCTATTCTCCATTTCTGAATCCAATCAAAGAGGTGTTTGGTTAGATCAAGAATAAGATGAAGAAAGGCCTCCCTCAGGACACTGAGGATCTCTTCAATATCCTTGAAGTAAGTCAATTTGCAATGCCACCCAATTTGGTGATAGCTTTTTATGAGCACTCAGAATCCTTTCTTTCCCAAAGCCCTGGCTTCTGAGCCAATCAGATAAATGGGTGATCCAGGTTTATTTGTTTTTATTTTTATTAATTTTGTTTTTAGTAGGACTCAAAAATTATTATTTATATAATGACATGACGTTTGATTGTATTATAGACATATAAGAGTATGTAGAAAAGGTAAGTAAAATTAATTATACTAGGTATGAGGACATATATTTTCATTCTAATTCACTGAATATTATATTTACTGTTGCACTAACAAATAAATGAATTAAAAAGATAGAAATAGATTAATTTTATTTAAATAATTGTTAATCCTTGTTGGTACTCTGGCTTTTTTAAGCCACAAATTGGACCTTGCAGGTCATCATCTGATCCTTATTATTTCAGTGCCACTGTTGTGAAGTGATTGGTTGTAAACTAGCTGTCACTATACTCACGCATTTGATCCATTCAGCTTGGTGAATCATGGAACAACGGTACTCTTGCTCTGGATGTTAACAAGGTTGAATGATCAACTAAGTTGTATCCTGAGTTCATATTAACTAATGATCAGCCAATTGTTAGTTTAATAGTGGGCTAAGGATAGAGGAAACAAGGCTGTAACCAGATGATCCTGGTGTTCTGTGCCTCTTGTTAATCTCTTCTGTTACTATATAACTCCCTTCTTGATTGATTAAATAAAAGATCAAATTTACATACTTTAACTTTATTATACACATTAGGCTAGATACTTATCTTGACCTAATCTTTAGTAATAGAAGGATTGTATTTTGAGTTAAGTGAAAGCAACTACCAACTCTACACAGAAATACAACATTGGTGCTCACTCATAGCATGCATTGGTCCAATGATAACTGTTGCCCTGCTGGGGACTTATCTTTTGTGCGGGGAGGTGATGGAGATAACCTTCTCCATGCTTTTCTTTGCCACCTTCAGGACCACTCTGATGGGTTATTCTCAGAGATCAATTGCCTTGCTGGAACAAGGGATGGTCTTCCTAACAAATTCATGGCTTTTAGTCAGTTCATGACTGACGTGCAACATCCCCACCTAATAGAGGATAAGTCCTTTCTACACTTCAATGTCCCAGTGCCTCTTGAGGTAGACAGAAACACAGAGCCTACCCAGCAACAGCTGGAGCAAGCTATTTGCAGTATGGACTGAGGTGCGTACCAGAATGGGGAAGCCCACAAGAAGCTTGCCACACTACCCTCATACAGCATTACAGCTAAAGAGAAATTCCAAAATTTCACAGGGATAACTCCAAATCAGCTTCAAATACAGATGAAAAAAATTGAACAAGCCAAGGAGTATATCCACAGCTTTGCACATCCTGACATTTGCTCAACTGGACTCACCTGGGTTATCAACTATCCCTGATTTTGCATCAGGGAAACTTGATAAACAATCAGTAGGCTTTCCTCTGTTGTCTGTATGACAAACTTACAAGCTCTATGACCAATATCAGTCATCAATTGAATCACTTGGCAATCCACCAAAACTTCACGGCAAACTGGTCAACACAGCTTGAGGAACGCCTTACAAACTACGTGTCCACAATGGTTGGGACTATGCTGGAGCACAAAGGATTGGATAATAACTGGGTAGGCATAGTGACTCACCACGTAAAGGCTGCATAAGCCACCTTTTGCTACCTATGTAGTGAGGTAGAGTTGCTCAGCCGCTCTGTAAGACTGATAGAAGATGGGGTTGCAGTGGAAGGCAATAAGGAAGTCACTGCCATTATCCAACAGGACATGGAGGAGCTATCCAAACACGTCAGCAAGATTGACAAAGGCCTTTGGCAATCCCTCTCTGACTGTAATCATTTCAAAATGGAATTTCCCAAGCTGGAAAAATTGATCAACCACAACCATGACCGCACGGAAGATAATTGCAATAATCTGGCAGCATTAGGCAGCAACCATTGGTCTATGCAAGAAAAGAACAACATGATGTTTGAAAAACATGATTCACGTATGGAGAAGCTTGAAGACAAACTGCATGCAGCTAATCACACAATAAAAGACCTGGCTCAAGAATTATGATTGCAACATAGCAACATTCTGCAACTACAAGGACAAGTAGAGCAGTTACTTCAAGTTTACTACAGACAAACTGTACTGGAAACAGGTCCATAGAAGACCACAGGAAGAAGTCAAAGTGTCCTGTCCACAGTCAGCCAGGCAATGTCAGAGGACCATTGCTCCTTTCATAGTTATGAGAGCAATGAAGACAACATAGGCCGTACAATGAGGAAATTCTATGTAGCAGAACCAGTTCTGGATAGCAGTGAAACACCTCTTCCTGGCGCTGCTGCCTCCACTTCCAGGACTAGCAACAACACCAGGGATGTGGCTTCAGAAGCACAGTTTTGCGCCTCAAACCAGATAAATACCTCACCCCCGCCTAGAAGAAGCTATAATTTTAGCACTTCTGCTGTGATCCCAAATTTCAAACCAACAAACTTGCCAAAGTTTGATAAAAAGGCCAATGTCCACATGTTCCTCTGGCTATACAATAACTCTATGTATAGGGCGGACAAGGCCATGAAGAATATAGCCATCTTTAATTGTTTGGATTTGGAGACCCAGACAATAATAATGCCAAGACTTCTGGAACAAGGCTGGACTTACGAGAATGTATCCAGGGCCCTCATTGTGGAGTTTGGCAGCAAAAAGCCTATTTTGCCGTAAAATGGAGTTCACAGAAGGGAAGATAAAGAAGGGGGAAAGCCTAATAGATTTCTCAGAACACTTTTATTTGGAAGCACAGACACTAGTCTCCATGAGAGCTGCCACTTTTGTTGACATAAAAGGAGCACTTCTTAACTATGTACGTCCCAATAGAGAGCTTTCTATTGCTCTCAAATCTGGAATATATAGTGCAAGAACGGTCCCTGAGCTCATGCATCATTTGGGATCTTTTAAGGAACAGTTTGAAGTCCCCTTTCCCAACTATAAGAAAGCCACTTTGTTCTCTTCTAAAGATTCCAAAGGCAAGACTTGGGATAAGGACTCTCCTAGGAAACCTACAATAGTAGCTACGCCCCCAGTCAACAATGCAACAAACAGCCGCACTTGCTACAAGTGTGGGCAATTAGGACATCTTTCCCGGGTCTGCAAGCAACCCAAGACTAATGTGTGCCACCTGAACCAGGAAGACAATGTGAAAGACAAGCAGAATGACAAGCATGAAGAAGATGACAGAGAAGAAGACAGTGAGGAGTCAAAAACTGCTAAGCAGTCAGCTTGAGGAGAAGACCCTGACTGCTAGTAGTTCCCAATCCTCTCCATCTATCAACCTGGATCCTGACGCCCCTGACTGCAACGTTGGCCTGTTGGTGTCACAGTAAGTTCCATAATGCTGGGTATTGTCCGTCCAAGTAAGAAGGCACGGAAGGCCAGAAAACCAGTATCAAAATTGACCAACTTAACGGATTTAAACCAAACAGTCAATTGAAAATGGGTCACAGCTGCTCCAGTATGCCAGCTGAAACCAGCTCCCCCTTGTAAACTGACGTTGATAAATCAATGTAATATGAGGGTCACCTGATATAAGCTCATTAATTGGAATGGTTGTCAGAAACTAGTCACACAAGGGTTCTTTGCAACCTGGACTAGATACTTACTTGAAGATGTAGAAGAAATAGGAGGTCAAGACTCAGTTGGTATTGCTTAGTCAATTTTTCTGATATATATTGAATAATTTTCCTTGTTTCAACTCTAAGAGTTGAGTCCTCCTAAATTTACTCAATAAAAATCAATTATCCCAAGTTCTAATTTTAAATTTTAAAATGAATCCTGTGCTCGGGTTGTTGCAATATATCCCGTACAATCTGATTCTGAACAGAATCATTTCAGGAAGATGGGGCCCAGCATCTGGAACTTTGTTGTCAGCGCCGTGAAATGTTAATTTCATGCCAGCCAATTTTGTAGCTCCTCCCTCCATTCCTGAAGATGAAAATTGGGTCACTTCTCAATGCCTAGAATTCTACGCTCAAGATGCATTGATGCTTTCCCAGGTCATTTATCCTGGTTCACTCTGGTTAGGATTGATTGTTCTACTTAATCCTGGAGTTACAATTGGAAAATTCACAAAAAAATATCTGAAGCTGCGTTGGTGGTTAATCATCAATTCTATGTGGATTTGGGTGGTTATTCCCCATCATTTAGAAACAGCATCATATTATCCAGTTATTTCTGTTACATTACTCAACTCTTCTACATCTGAGTTTTTGGAAGCAGTTTGTCATGAATTTGTGTTTCTTTTCTCCTGCTCTGTTGAGATATCTGCGTTTACCATGTTTATTTGCATCAGTTCATTTCTGAGTTTTCAGTTTGGGCTTTTCTTTAATTTTTGGTTTCCATCTCCGGCTGCAGTTGTAGAGACTGGATCCTCTGTTTCCTATTTCCTTTGTGTCATGTCATTTTGGCGTCCGGATTATTTTCCTGCTCCACCCACTGATGAAATCTCGCGTGAAGTTTTGTCAGCTTTATCATTTAATTCTGGCTCTAACCTTAGTCACAAATCCCAAGTTTACCATGTGATGACAAAGGTTTCCAAAGATGCTTGAGAATGGTTGTTGTCTGTGGTGGAGCGCAATCCACGTGTTTTAACTGATAGTGAATCTCTATATCCTTTGTTAAAAAAATTGTGTATATCTATTGAGGAGCTCAAAGTATATTGTAAGCTGTACGCCTTCCGTCAGGGTACAACTCTGCTTTTGGTATTCCTTCCTCAGTTTCTTACCTACTGCTGTATGATTGATGTTCCTGAGGTGAACAAACTCTCAGTGTTGTGGTTAGCAGTTGACCAGACTGCCCAGTATTTGGCAGTTTGGGATTCCCTGTTAGCCACAACTGAGGCCCTGGTAATCCAAATTCTTTCGCTGGTCTCAAATCTGTCCACTTCCAAACAAGGTACATTGGTAATTGAGGACAAACCCGCGGCGCGCTCTTGGTTTTCTGGTCCTAGTTTGATGGCAGCTCCTTCCAGCCAAAGTCAGGATTGTTCTTCTCATAGCTCTTCTCAGCTGCAATTGGCAGTGGTGAACAAACTTGACCATGTGACTGAAGCCCCTGTAGTGTCCGGTCCCGATAGCTCTTTGGCAATGCTTCAGCATGTCATACCTACCAAGCCTTCTGAGGTTGTGTCGGAAGAGTTGCCTCTTGTTCCCATTGATTGTAATTATCCCGTTCTTCCTGCTGCTGTTCAAGAAATGATTGAGCAATACTTCCAGGAGCATCCTTCCTCCTTAGCCGCCATCTGTACTACCAAGGAGAAGCAAACTCCTGCTGAGATTGCAACCTTTGCTGCCAATAAATCTACTTCTGGTTACTTCTTGTTTTATGGTAACATAGATAATGATCAAACTATCTATCAGCCGGCCATTTTATTGGATACAGGTGCTTCTGAGAACTTCATGAGTGTGGAGACTGCAGACTTGCTACAGCTCAAGTACCACCCAGGAATGCTTGTTAGGGGTGGAAACTGTCAAACGTTCCCCTCCTTCCAGCTGAAGAAGCCAGTTACTTTTATAGTTGCAGGTCAGTCCTTTACTGCAAGGTTTTCTGTTTGCTCTACCCTGATGTATCCTATCATTTTGGGAGTAAGTTAGTGGAGAGATCATAATGTATTGACCTTACTGGAGAAAAATGAGCTGCAGGTGGAACACTCTTTGGGTATAACCATTCATATTCTGCTATTGGATATGTCTGAATTAGAGCAATCATCACAGACAATACAGTCAGTGCCATCCCTGTCCTGCCAGTTTGGATTTACCAGCATGCTTGCAGCCCTGGTCTGCGGCATTTGACGCCACCATAGGCAAGGTCCTTCCCAAGCACACTCAGTTTGACTTTGACTTTAAGGTCACTGTTGATCTGATCAGAATTGCATCTCCTATTTACCCTTTAACCTTGAAGGAAGATGAATGTTTGGAAGAGTGGACTTGTGATATGTTGGCAAAAGGCTACATTTTTAAGAAGGCTTCGTTGATCTGCTCTCTGTTATTGTTTGTTAAGAATTCTGATGGGTCCCTTTGTCCTTGTGTCAATTACAGGAATTTGAACAACATTACAATTCCGGATCCTTATCCTTTACCTCTTGAAGCACATATCTCTAGATGTGTTGAGAAGGCCAAGGTATTCTCAAAACTTGATCTGTTGAATGCTTTCAATCAAATCAGGATTGCAGAAGGAATGGAATGGTTAACAGCATTCAGAACCAAGAAGGGTATCTTCCAGTTCCGCGTAATGCCTTTTGGATTGAAGAATGCCCCAGCTTGCTTTCAGTAGTTGATTGATTCAGTCTTGGGAGATCTCCTAGTTGTTTGTGCCATTGCATATATGGATGACATCTTGGTGTTTTCTCTGGATGAGGAGTCCCATAAGGCCCACTTGTCGGCAGTTGTAGAGCGCATTCTCCAAGCAAACTTGATTATCAAAAGGAGTAAGTGTGAATTCTTTAAACGTAAGGTTACCTTTCTGGGTAATATTATCTTTGAGGATGGCCACACCATTGCCCCTGACAAGGAAGCTGCAGTTTGAGAGTATGCTACGCCTGTGACAGTATCCCAACTTTGTAGTTTCCTAGGCACATGTACGTTTTTGAAGAAATTCACTCCCCACTTGTCTGAGGTGGCCGCCCCTTTATATTTGGCTAGTGGAAAGACAACTTTAGTCTGGACGCCTGAGTGTGCAAGTGCCTTCTCAGCAATCAAGGCTCTTTTGTTGTCCTCACCAGTGTTAAGACATATGGATCCTGAGCTTCCTTTTGTTGTTTCCACCAATGCATCTAAATATGCTGTGGCTGGTGTGCTGTTGCAAACAGCTAGTGATGGGATTGAGAGACCTGTAGGGTATTTCTCCCGGAAGATGGAGGCTTGAGAACGCAACTACATGATTTATGACAAGGAATTGTTGGCTGTAGTGGAATTGTTAAAGCATTGGCACCACCATCTCATGTCAGCATGTCATCCATTTGTAGTAAGAACTGACCACAAAGCTCTTCTATATTATCAATAACTCAGGGTTTTGTTGGGTTGCCAATCCAGATGGCATGGTGATCTGACAAGATACAAGTTCAGCTATGAGTTTATTAAGGGATCTGACAATCACTTGGCCAATGCCCTGAGCAGGAATCCCTCCCATCTCCCAGATGCTAGTATGGACGCCAAGTTTAACACGCATACTATGATTCCAGACAAGGCTGTGGTCCCTTTTGTATTGCCTCCACTGGCTACATTAGCTACCATGTCTTTAGCTGAGGGTGCAGACCTGGACTTGTACTCCAAGGTTAAGTTTCTGCAACCTTTGTCCAAGGGTTATGATAGGCTATTGGAGCTAGCATGTGCAAACCCAGTAGGTTAGCCTCAGGGCTATCATAAGATTGGTCCAGTCCTATATCATCAAGGTTGCTTGTGGGTCCCTGAAGGCACTATTTGGGATGAAATCATGGAGGCTAATCATACCTGTCCAACAGCTGGTCATCCAGGAAAAAACAAAACAGTGGAACTTATCCGCTGCCAGTTTTCCTGGAAAGGTTTGACTGTGCAGGTAGCTGCTTTTGTTTGAGACTGCCTGGTATGTGTTTGATCCAAGGCCAGTTGGAATAAGAATACTGGTTTACTGGTTCCACTTCAGCCTGCTGCAAGCCCTTGGACGTCTGTGTCAGTGGATTTCATTGGTGAGCTTCCCAATTCCAATGGGTTTAACGCAATCATAGTAGTAGTTGATTGTTTAAAAAAGATGGCACACTTTGTACCTTGCTCAACCACAATTACTTCAGTGGAAACCGCTAGGTTATTTGTGAACAGAATCTTCTCTCTACATGGCATCCCAATGGAGATTGTAAGTGACTGTGGTCCTCAATTTATTGCTCAGTTCTGGGAAGCTTTTACTGGAATTCTTGGTATCAAATTGTGCTGCTCTACTGCTTTCCACCCCCAGTCTGATGGACAAACGGAGAGAGTAAGCCAAAGTTTGGAGGTCTACCTACGCTGCTACACCAATGCGCAACTAGATGACTGGTGTGATAATCTACCCATGGCAGAGTTCACATATAATAACGCCCCTCACATGTCAACTCAAGTATCACCATTTTATGCCAATGTGGGTTACAATCCCTCTTCCAACATGGGTCCTTGTTTGGTTAGCAACGTGGAAGCTGCAACTGATCTAGCTGCTGAATTGAAGCAGGTCCATCAGGAGCTCCAAGTTACTCTTGCCACCACCGTGACAACTTACAAGGAATACGCAGATTGCAAGCGCCAGGAAGGTCCAACTTACAGGCCAGGTGATCTAGTCATGGTCAATGCTTGCAATATGAAACTTAAAGTTCCATGTTGTAAATTGGGTCCCAAGCAAGTTGGCCCCTTCAAGGTGGAATGTCAGATTGGTCCCTCCGCCTATCGGCTGGATCTACCTCCTGCTTTCAAGATTTTCCACACCTTCCATGAATGTCTCCTTACTCCCTTCAAAGGAACAGAGATTCCCTCATCCCAACCCATTCTTGTGGAAGGAGAACCTGAGTACAAGTTAAATTGTTTTCTAGCTTCCTGCAAGAATTGTCGCCGTTTGGAATATTTGGTATCTTGGAAAGGTTATCCTGTTTCTGAAAACTCCTGGGTTCCCCACTACAATTGTTCAAATTCCTCTGATCTGATCCACAAGTTCTACAAGCGCAATCCCACTGCTATTGGACACCCTGAACTTACCCTTGCTGCAATGAAACTCCCACCTGCCCATAAGAATTTCTCTTTATCCCATCTCCCATATGGTGGTATTGTGCCCAGGGCTAAAGCAGAGGGTAATGTCACGGTAAGTTCCATAATGCCAGGTATTGTCTGTCCAAGTAAGAAGGCATGGAAGGCCGGAAAACCTGTATCAAAATTGACCAAGTTAATGGATTTAAACCAAACAGTCAATTGAAAATGGGTCACAGCTGCTCCAGTATGCCAGCTGAAACCAGCTCCCCCTTGTAAACTGACGTTGATAAATCAACATAATATGAGGGTCACCTGATATAAGCTCATTAATTGGAATGGTTGTCAGAAACTGGTCACACAAGGGTTCTTCACAACCTGGACTAGATACTTACTTGAAGATGCCAAAGAAATAGGAGATCAAGACTCAGGTGGTATTGCTTAGTTGATTTTTCTGATATATATTGAATAATTTTCCCTGTTTCAACTCTAAGAGTTGAGTCCTCCTAAATTTACTCAATAAAAATAAATTATCTCAAGTTCTAATTTTAAATTTTAAAATGAATCCTGTGCTCAGGTTGTTGCAATATATCCTGTACAATCTGATTCTGAACAGAATCATTTCAGGAAGATGGGGCCCAGCATTGGGAACTTTGTTGTCAGCGCCGCAAAATGTTAATTTCATGCCAGCCAATTTTGTAGCTCCTCCCTCCATTCCTGAAGATGAAAATTGGGTCACTTCTCAATGCCCAGAATTCTATGCTGAAGATGCATTGATGCTTTCCCAGGTCATTTGTCTTGGTTTACTCTGGTTAGGATTGATTGTTCTACTTAATCCTGGAGTTACAATTGGAAAATTCATAAAAAAATATCTGAAGCTGCGTTGGTGGTTAATCATCAATTCTATGTGGATTTGGGTGATTATTCACCATCATTTAGAAACAGCATCATATTATCCAGTTATTTCTGTTACAGTTGGACCAAGAAGCTTGCCCCAAAAGATACATGCCAGATAAAAAAGAAATAAACAAAGACTTACTCCATAGAGTTTTGGCTGTCAACACAGTTACAAGAAAGCAAGCAATCCGTACAGAGAGTATACCTTCTAAGAAAGCTGTTGACACCATCTCTATACCATATGCGGAACAACTTAGTATGTCATACGCTGAGGTCACTCACAAGAGTGATAGTGTCAAAAAGCTGTCCCAAATACTGAGGTTGGTACAAGTCTCTAAGAATTTGGATACCTTGAAATCCTTGAAGCCCAACCTAACAACTGCGCTGGAGTTGTTTCTTGCTCAGTTTAAAGGATTGGATGTTCACAAGGTTACCAAAATTACCTCCCCTCATTACAGAGAACAATACAATTGCACTTACATTGAACTGGTTGTTTTTAACCTTTGGGTAAGGACAATTCTGGACTCTGGAGCTCCAGGGAACATTGGGTCAACCAGGCTAGTAAAAAAACTGAAACTTGCGCCTGATTTAGACTACAATGATGAATTTGGGACTGCAGGACCTGACAAAAAAAGGCTTTGGGAGCCCTTTTCATTCTTACCACTTTGTTTTGTTAAATTGGTGGTAACTGTCCTGGCAATAGTGTTGCGCAACAAAATCTATGATATCTTAATTGGTACCAGCTTCATGGCAACTTACAGAACTATCATCAATCATCAGGATAGCATCTTCAGCATTCTGAGTCACTTGGTACCAATGTTTTATCATGGTTACAGACCAAGAGACCTCCCTACAAAGAAAATCCATTATATTAATATGGAATATGCTGATGGAGATATGTCAGTAGCATACACCTTGCGTCAACGTAAAATCAAGGCTCTACCTCTGGCCACTAAGGATTACAAAGGGATCCCCTTATATTCCTCTAGTGAATTATCCATTCCAATTGGTTCTCAAGTGATTCACAATACAGGTCTAAGTCTCAGTTTCCCTAAAGGTATGCATGGTGAAGTATTTGGACTCCACAATGGTTTGCAACTGGAACCTTGGATTCTACCTGGTATTGTCATGCCATCATTGGAAGAGATTCTGGTACTCTTAAGGAACCTTTCTGATAAATTGCTGGAGGTGAAGAAACACCAACTTCTAGGCTACATGAAGTTGGAAGAGAGCTCTGGTCTTATGGATGCCACCCCATTTGGTGAGTTCAGTGAATTTGCACAACCTTGTGACCAACCAAGCGTTATGTTGCTTATTTCACGCAAGTCTTTAAATGGACTAACAGAAGACCTGAAGGACCAAGCTATTTGACTCTTTGAGAAATACAAGGACGTCTTTGCAGAGAATGATCAAGACCTAGGGAAAGATCTGGGAGTTGAACATGTTTTGGATGTGCAAGGCACTGCCCCCATACGCTCTAGACCAATAAGGCGCAGTCTGGCCAACCAAGCCATTGTCAATGAAGAACTACAGAAGTTACTTGCATCTGGCGTTTTGGTACCCAACAAAAGCCCTTGGTCCTCCCCATTGTTAATTGTAAAGAAAAGGGATGGGGCAAACCGCGTAGTAATGGACTACTGCAAATTGAACTCTGTTACAAAAAAAGACTCTTATCCACTGCCCTGCATTGATAACACATTGGACAAGCTGGGTGGTGCAAAATACTTCAGCGCAATGGATCTGATCAGCGGATACCGGCAGATTGACCTTCCAAAGGCAGACCAGGAAAAATGTGCCATTATTGCGGAGCAAGGCCTTTTTCAACCTACCAGGATGCCACAAGGACTTGCAAATGCTCCCACAACTTTTCAAAGGGCCATGAACTCTGTGATGGGAGACCTCAAGTTGACTTGTGTCCTGATTTATCTTGACAATATTAATGTCTTTTCCCAAACTTTTGGTCAGCATTTGGACCACTTGGAGGCAGTATTTCAGCATCTGATTTCTGCCAACCTCAAGTTAAAACCAAGGAAGTGTAACTTCTTTAAGGAACATCTGTTATTCCTTGGATATATTATCAGTAAGGATGGCTTGCGCCTGTTCCTGCCAAGGTCAAAGCTATCACACACATGCAAACGCCTTCCAACAAGAGAGATGTTCAGGTGTTTTTAGGGATTATTGGCTATTATAGACACTGTATACCAAACTTTGCCAGCCTAGGAGGGCCATTATTTCACTTGTTGAAAAACAACGTTGAATTCTCATGGACAGATGGATGCCAGAAGACCTTTGAGGACTTGAAGGCCACTCTAGTGTTGGAGCCAGTACTTTCCTATCCCAACTTTGAGTGTCCTTTCATTGTACACACAGACTCTAGTTTGACAGCAATTGGCGCTGTTCTTTCTCAGCTAGACAATGATGACCAAGACCATCCTGTAGGATATTGTTCCCGCACGCTCAATAGTAATAAAAGAAATTATACAGTCACGGAGAGGAAATGCCTGGC
This sequence comes from Entomophthora muscae, assembly GCA_014839935.2. Taxonomy (NCBI): domain Eukaryota; kingdom Fungi; phylum Entomophthoromycota; class Entomophthoromycetes; order Entomophthorales; family Entomophthoraceae; genus Entomophthora; species Entomophthora muscae. Next base: position 1,256,350 of record QTSX02002131.1, on the reverse strand, counting down.
AGTCATCTATGCCTGCCAACAATTTAGAGTGTACCTTCACAGAGTACACTTTACAGTGGTAACTGATCATGCCTCGCTTAAATGGTTGAAACCCCTGAAGGATCCGGAAGGACAACTGGCACAATGGGCTATTAAGCTACAAGCCTATGATTACAAGATAATCTATAGTGCAGGAGTCATGCACCAGAATGCAGACTGTCTTTCACGTCTTCCTATCATAGCTTTTTTCTCCTCAGCAGCAGACAAACTTTACAACAAACTGATGCTAAAACCTTCTATGTGGGGGGAGGAGCCGCTTGAGATTCAGAAAATTCTGAAGGCTCTTGCAGTGGACACCTGTGTCAAGGATAATCAGCTTTTTAAGTTGTATAGAGGGAAGTGGCTACCATACATTTGTCTATCTCTACGTACAGATGCAGTAGTATCAGCTCACTGTACTGTTGGTCATGGTGGTATCCATAAGACCCTCAATCTGCTACTATCAGGGTAAAGTAGAGAGAGCTTGTCATAATCAATCAAATGGGGAATGTACACCCAAATTAGGATGACATTACCAATTAGGAGGAGACAATGTGTGTTTACTTGCAAATGATAACCCTTGAAGAGTGAATAAGGAAAGGTGCAGCAGAAGATTATGCACAGGTACATCAGGAAGACCTTTATTTGGCTCAACATCAAGGAATCAGCAGCATAGATAGGCTCACATTCAATTTTGCGGGTTTCAGGAATCATTTCAGCAGGAGGTGGAGGATTACCAGGAAATTGCAGAGGTAAGAAAGCAGAATCTAGCAGTCTGGTTATTACAAATCTGATTGGAAAATATTGAAATAAGTGAATCATTGAGGCAAGATATTTATTGAGAGTAAAATATCAAACTACTAAGGTAGTTTGGTGGGGACAATTGTTACTCAAAGCCTTTGGGTACATCTTGATGAGGTGGCCTCCTTGAATACAATATTTAGACAGCTTACATATACCACCAATGGTGGTTCTGTAAGCTGTTACCTGACCTCCTTTGAGCTCAGGATTTGTTGACCAGCAGGTCAAGGAAGGGAAAATTGGGTGTGGGGCATCTGCGCCTCACTCAGACCCAATTTCCCGTGCCACCACCCACTTGCAATCAATTGTTAGATTTAAATCTACAATTGCCGCAAGCAGGCAGGGCTTTGGGCCGGGTTTCCACGGGTGGCGGCACTTTGGCCAAGCCACACCCAGGAAAACTATGGCCATGACATTACTCTCCTTCTTTGGTAACGGGGACTTCCCGCCTCCTGGGAGTGCTGCCAATGCATAGTTCTTGTGGGCAGGAGGGAGTTTCATGGCAGCTAGGGTAGTCTTTACTGGGCCTAAAGCTTGGGGATTGTTCTCATGGAATTCCTGGAGCATTTCTTGGGCGTGAGTGAGGTTGCAATAGGGAATCCAACAGTTTTCTGAGGCTGGGTATCCCTTCCAGGCTACTAGGTAGTGCAGGTGCTTGCGAGATAGTTTGGATGCAATTATTGATTCCAGTTCATATTCCAGTTGTCCATCCACCATTATGGGGTCAGGAGTAGATACAGGGGGACCTTCATACTTAGTTAATAGGCATTTATGAAATGTGCTGAAGATGTGGAAGGAGGGAGGGAGGTCCAGTTGGTAGGCTGAAGATCCAATAGTCTTTAAGATTCTGAATGGACCTACTCTTTTGGGGCCTAGCTTCCGGCAGGGTACTTTTAGTTGTATGTTCCAGGAGTCAACCAGTACTTGATCACCAATTTCATACGCTGGGCCCTCTCTTCTTTACATGTCTGCATAAGCCTTGTAAGTTGTCACAGCATGAGTCAAGGACACTTTAACTTCTTCATGGATTCTTTTTAAAGCTGCTGCCTGTGAGGATGCCAATTCCACTTTGCTACCTGAGAGTGAGCCAAAGTTACATTGGGGGTTGTAGCCATAATTTTCAAAGAATGGGGAGACATTAGAAGAGGAGTGTGGGGCATTGTTGTAAGCAAACTGGGCCATTGGTATGTTTTGGGACCAGTTATCTTGTTCAGCGTTAGAGTAGCATCTAAGAAATGTTTCCAAACATTGATTCACCCTCTCTGTCTGGCCATTAGATTGGGGGTGGTAGGTTATTGATCTGCATAACTTAATGCCTAGGAGTCTGGAGAATTCCTCCCAGAATTGTGCTGTGAATTGGGGGCCTCTGTCACTTATGATCTCTTGGGGGATTCCATGGTGGGCAAAGACATTGTTGACAAACAGATTGGCCATCTGAACTGATGTGATTGTGGTTTGGCAGGGGATAAAATGACTTATCTTTGTGAAACAATCTACTACTACCATGATTGCATCATAACCGTTTGATGGAGGAAGTTCTACTATGAAATCAACAGAAAGATATGTCCATAGCCCATTTGGAAATTGTAGGGGTACCAGTAGACCTGTCTGTTTGAGACGGGAGGGCTTTGCTCTTAGGCAAACCATGCAGCCATTCAAGTACTTAGCTACGTCTGATGTGAGACCTCTCCAATCAAATTGTCTACAGATTATCTCTATGGTCTTATTTTTCCCTTGGTGACCAACCAATATGTTGTCATGGTGGGCCTTGATGACTTCCAGGCAAATATCACCATCAGGTACCCACAGGCAACCATTGTGAAGTATGGTACTGTCTTCAGAACTGTAGCAGGTGTGAGGAGTAGATTGACTTGCCAACTTAAACAACTGGGGATACCGTTTGTCTAAAGGTTGCAGCAACTTGACTCTAGCTACCAGGTCTGGGTTGGCAGGTTCTTGGACACTTAAGGTACAGATTGTTCCCGTGAGAGGAGAGGATAGAATGGCGCTGGGGGGAATCATGACCTTTGTATTAAATTCTTGTTCAGCCTTAACATCAGGAAGGAATGCTGGTTTGCAACTGAGGGAGTCTGCCAGATGGTTATCAATACCCTTGATAAACTTTTATTGGAATTTAAACTTGACTAGGACTTCATACCATCTGGTCTGACGTTCAGTTAAGAGACAAGGTTCCCGGTAATTCAGTAGGACTTTGTGGTCTGTCCTTACTGTAAATGGGTGTGTGGCTGAGCAAAGGTGATGCTGCCAGTATTTCATAGACTCTACTACTGATAATAGCTCATTGTCATAGATCATGTAGCTGAGCTCCTCAGATTTCATTTTTCTTGAGAAATAGCCCACAGGGTATTCTAGTCCATCATCAGCAGTTTGTAGAAGGACTGAGGCAATGGCAAATTTGGAGGCATCTGTGGCTAAGATAAAGGGTTTGGAGGCATCAACATGGTGGAGCATGGTTGCAGAACACATGATGTTCTTAACAGCATTGAACGCAGCATTGCATTGTGTGGACCATTCCAGAGTTTTTTTTATTGGCAGCGTAAAGGGGGGCTGCTGTTTCTGACAAGTGGGGGGTGAAGTGTTTCAAGAAGTTGCATGTTCCCAGGAAACTGCAGAGTTGGGTTATGTTTGTCAGGGTCTGCCAATTCCTTATTGCAGCTTCCTTGTCAGGGGAAATGGCATGGCCTTTCTCCAAAATAAGATTTCCTAAGAAAGAAACCTTACTCTTGAAGAATTCATATTTGCTCAGTTTGATGACAAGATTGGCATTTTGGATCCTTTCTACTACAGCACAAAGGTGGGTGGCATGAGACTCCTCATCCAGAGAGTATACTAAGATATTGTCCATGTATGCTATAGCACAGTTCCCAATGAGGTCACCTAAGACTGCATTGATCATCTTCTGGAATACTGCTGGGGCATTTTTTAGACCAAAGGGCATGACTTGGTACTGAAAGATGCCTTTCTTAGTCCTGAAAGCAGTGAGCCATTCCTGACTTTCTTTGATGTGAATCTGGTTGAAAGTATTTAAGAGGTCCAGCTTTGAAAAGATCCTAGCTTTCTCCACCTCCCTGGAGATTTGAGACTCAATGGGCATGGGGTATGGGGTATGGGTCTGGTACAGTTACATTGTTCAGGTTGCCAAAATCAATGCAGGGGCGTAATGATCCATCAGAATTTTGAACAAACAGCAGTGGAGAGCATATAGGAGAAGATTTCCTAAATATCTGTTCTTTGGCTTCCATGTCATTTGTCCATTCTTCTAAGCATTGTTCCTCCTTTAAGTTCAAGGGATAGATAGGAGAAGCAACTTTCACCAAATCAACAGTGAGTTTAAACTCAAAGTCAAATTATGAGTGTGCAGGGAGACCATCAGCCAGCTTAGAATCAAAGGCTGTGTGCAAGTGGGAGAGGCACAACAGAAGGACATCAAATGATGTGGCAGGTTTTGTTGTTGCTGAGACTGACATTGAGATGTGAGGGGCTTCTTTCCCAAACGGGATCATTGATACCTCCAAGTAAATTCTGGCAGGATGAGTGATCCTCAGTAGGTTATCTTTGAGGATTGGGGTGATATTGTGCTCCTGCCACAATTCCACGCCTAGTATCACCGGGTATGTCAGGTGCTTTGCCACTATGAAGTCAGCAACAAAGGCATGATCAGTGATGGAGAAGGATAACGGGCGACGTAGTCTGAATGAACGGAAGACATTGGATACCCCTCCTTTGCACAGAGCACCAGGATTATATTCCAAACCTAGCTTGTCAACCAGATCTTTTGAAATGAAGTTTTCTGTGGCACCAGTATCTACTAAAGCTACAGCTTTTGTTAGATGTGATGTGGAAGCAAAGAAACAAAAAATATCCCATCTTTGTTTTATTTGATAGAGGGGGGTGATTGGAATCAACTTGTACCTGGAGTTGAGGAGCTGTCTGAATGGACAACAGGTCCTCATTCAGGGCTACAAAGGGTTGGTCAATCACAGGTTCAATGACAATAGGCTTGAGACAAGGAGCAGGTGCAACCTTATTCATAGTGGCAACGTGGAGATCCACTATAGCCTGATCCTTGGCAGATAGCAACGGACTGTTCTGGTTGAAACGTATAAGTTTACAGGCATTGGTAGTGTTACCTGAAGTGGGTGCTTGGGAGTCAATAGAGTTCAAGTTTTCCAGGGTAGCGCTGGAGTTGTCAATATTGTAAAAGGAGAGTGTGGCCAGGGTAGGAATACTCTGAGGAGGAGAACTGATGACAGGAGCTATAGCCAGAGTGAGGGCTGGAGTCACAAGAGATTGAGAAACCTCAGGGGATATGGGCCCTTGTGGAGTGGCTGGCTCCTGTTGACTTTTCAAGCAATTTAACATGGGAGGAGCCTCCAATAACAGAGGCTGATTTGGCTGGGACGTGACTAGCTTACCCCCAACTGCTTGCAGGAGGCGCTCTATCATATTGGAGACAGAAGCAGAAGGGTGCAACCAGGGTGAAAGACTTTGACCAGTGTGGTCAAGGCTGAGATAGAGGGCTGCAAGCTTAGCGCTTTTGGGGAGTGATGACTTCTTGGCATTGGCTTGAAACTGCTTGAGGTGCAAGGGTAGAGGTTGAGGGCCTTGAGAACTTGAGAACATGGTTATGTAGTCAATCAAAGAGGAAGTTGTCAGAGCTTGGCACGTCACCAAAGGGATTAGGGTTGACGCATCATCAAAGGAGTTTGGTGCTTGGTCAAGAATAGTTAAACACCACTCACAGGATTTGGGTTCTGATTGTTTGAGTAAGAAGCTGAGAAGCTTCTGAGGGAAACCATGCTGGGTTCATTCCTCAGTTAGTGCCAAGATTTCTCTGGCAGTATTTAATAAAGGTGATGGAAGGCTAGGAGCAGGCTTCCAGAATTTGAGGCGTGAGAGTAAAGTACAACGAGGTTGTGTGATCTTTATCTTTGCAAAGGATGGGTATAACAGGGGAAAGAAACCCACTGCAAAAATACTCCAAAATGAAGTAATGAGCATTGTGGAAGTCACCACTGAGATATCCATGATGCAAGAGAATGATCTAACAACAAAAATGTGCAGGCCATACAATATATCAAAATTAGAGTAGTTTGATAATGTCAGGGTAAAGTAGAGAGAGCTTGTTGTAATCAATCAAATGGGGAATGTACACCCAAATTAGGATGACATTACCAATTAGGAGGAGACAATGTGTGTTTAATTGTAAATGATAACCCTTGAAGAGTGAATAAGGAAAAGTGCAGCAGAAGATTATGCACAGGTACATCAGGAAGACCTTTATTTGGCTCAACATCAAGGAATCAGCAGCATAGATAGGCTCACATTCAATTTTGCGGGTTTCAGGAATCATTTCAGCAGGAGGTGGAAGATTACCAGGAAATTGCAGAGGTGAGAAAGCAGAATCTAGCAGTCTGGTTATTACAAATCTGATTGGAAAATATTGAAATAAGTGAATCATTGAGGCAAGATATTTTTGAGAGTAAAATATCAAACTACTAAGGTAGTTTGGTGGGGACAATTGTTACTTAAAGCCTTTGGGTACATCTTGATGAGGTGGCCTCCTTGAATACAATATTTAGACAGCTTACAGATACCACCAATGGTGGTTCTGTAAGCTGTTACTTGACCTCCTTTGAGGTCAGGATTTGTTGACCAGCAGGTCAAGGAAGGGGAAATTTGGCGTGGGGCATCCGCGCCCCACTTGGACCCAATTTCCCGCGCCACCACCCACTTGCAATTGATTGTTAGATTTAAATCTACAATTGCCGCAAGCAGGTGGGGCTTTGGGCCGGGTTTCCCCGGGTGGCAGCACTTTGGCTGAGCCACACCCGGGAAAACTATGGCCATGACAGCTACAGCAGCATTGCTACTGGGAAGGCATGCACTCGGATGTAGCAGAAACCCTGGTTGCTTGTCATGACTGTACAATAGAGCAACCTAAGGTCTTGCGCTATCAGCACCAGCTAATTTGACCTGGTTTTGTGTTCCATACCGTTGCTATAGATGTAGTAGGCCCCCTTCCACTGACCGCTAGCAAGAACAAGTTCATTATTGTAGCAGTAGATCAGCTTACAAAATGGGTAGAACAAAAGTAATTCCCAACCAGTCAGCGCTGACCACAGCCAAGTTTATTTTGAAGAGCATACTCTATAAACATGGCTTCCCCCAGACATTGCTAACAGATAATGGGACCAACTTCACAGGATACATGATACCCAGACTGAACAAGCTTATGGATATCTGTGGCACTCTTTCAACACCATACCATCCTCAAACAAATGGAATGGTAGAAAGGACAAATGAAAGCCTGGTACAGATCTTAAGGAAGCTTAGTCACCAGCATGAAACGGAATGGGATACATATCTTCTGGCAGCTACCTTTGCGTACAACATAGGATTCCACAGGGCTACTGGAAAATTCCCTTCCAGCTTCTTTATGATTGACAGCCAAGTCTCCCGCCACACCTCTACAGTTTGGTTAAAACTAACAATCCCCTTACCCCCAATGCTTATTTGAAGAGACTAGCACAAACTCTAATCAAGTTACAGTCTGAGGTGTACTCTACCAACTTAACAACAAAGGAGAAAGATATGGATTGTGTGGTAGAAATCCAACCTGCCCTTCCTGCATACAAAATAGGAAGCTTGGTATACTTCTACAGCAACTGAGGGTACAGTTGCAAAAGTAAACTTGCCTCACTATAGCAAGGTACGGTCAAGGTAGTCCAGAAAGTGGGAGTAGATAGTTATACCCTCAAGGATCTGGAAACTGGCCAACTGATCACTTGAGTCCATGTGCAGTACATGTGCAAGGCTCCAAGTGATTGAGCATAAACCCCTTTATGGATAACAATTTGGAAAAAGAAAAACCTAATGAAAATAGTCCATGGGTTTTTATCCTTTTTGCATCAAGGAGAGATAAAGCTTATAGTAAGAAGAATTATTAGGGTTAAGCAACTCGTTATTTATTGAGATACTGCTGCCTCTAACCCCAGGTGCAACTGGATGAGGACTTTGGCAATAGCCGTGTAGGTATCCAGACACTAGGTAACCAACAGAATGCAAATGGAAGAAAAGGAGAATTGTCAATGGGAAGGGAATTGACATGGTTAACGCCAATTGAATGAGGAAAAGCAAGTCCAAGCAAGATGCACTCCCAGAGAAGGCTTTCTTACTGGGCATATTCCTTGGTTGTTTTGCCTCCTACTGATTACATGACTCCCAACAGCCATTCAATATATTCAGGCATGTGGTGAAGCCTCTGGTGATACACAACTTTGTAGCCACTAAGCACTAAGTTTCCAACCAATGTCATGGATTGTCTACTTCCTGCCCAACTATAGCTAAGGAGCTCTAGTGCAGTATCCATTGCTCTTTGCAAACAATATTCATGGCTATCTGAACCATGCCATAAGGGCATTGGGCCAACAGCAGACCAAGGATCAGACCATGCCAAAAAGACCAGTTCAAGAAATTTGAGAGCACAAGAGATCTGTTTGTCCGTCAAGTATATCCCATCAAAGGAGAAGTCCTGTAGGCATAACTGGGCATACCTTACAAGTTTCAACTGAGGGCTAGCATAAGAGTAGATCACATAACTACAGGGCCACAGAAGTGTAGGATGAGAAACTTCTCCCACTGAAGATTGGTGGACAGTTTGATATAAGAACCTTGACTATCTTCTTGGACTGTTATGGGGGTAATGCCCACCTCACTTTTGTTCAGAGTTTTGAGAAGATTGGCTAAGTTTGGTGCAGGCTCATTTGTCTTATCAGTTGTAGTGGTGGAAGTAGTCTTACTCTTGTTACTATGACTCCTCTTCTTTGCAATTGTTGAAAGCTGGTTGGACGTAGGTATACCGGAGTCTTGTGTTCCTGACTTACTCAAAGAGGTGCTGGGTTTGTAAGAGACAGTACTGGAGGAACTACAGAAAGCTTAATCTATCTGGCCACCTAGAATCTTGGTGAATTCTGTTTCTTCCAAGGCTAGAACAGGTGAGTACTTGTGAGTGGTTACAACTTGAATTTTGGGTATCCTCTTTTGAGCTTGGTTGATTCTCTGTTCTGGAACATTGGTGTAGCGCACAACTGGCTTCCTGTTCCTTTTTGGGCGGTTTACCATACTGGAGAAAGTTAAAAGACTTTTACAGTAACATCTAGTTTAGTGGGGGGGAATGTTGTGAAGTGATTGGTTGTAAACTAGCCATCACTATACTCACGCAATTGATCCATTAAGCTCAGTGAATCATGGAACAATGGTACTCTCACTATGGATGTTAACAAGTTTGAATGATCAACTAAGTTGTATCCTGAGTTCATATTAACTAATGATCAGCCAATTGTTAGTTTAATAGTGAGCTAAGGATAGAGGAAACAAGGCTGTAACCAGATGATCCTGGTGTTCTGTGCCTTTTGTTAATCTCTTCTGTTACTATATAACTCTCTTCTTGATTGATTAAATAAATATCAAATTTACATACCTTAACTTTATTATACACATTAGGCTAGATACTTATCTTGACCTAATCTTTAGTAATAGAAGGATTGTATTTTGAGTTAAGTGAAAGCAACTACCAACTCTACACAGAAATATGACAGCCACTATAGCCACACAACACGACCATCAATGATTTTTATGTATTGCTTACTAATTAGTACTTAGGACTCAGGTCAAGCATATTGAATATATGGGTCATTATTTTAGGGATTAGGCCATTTTCTAATGCACATGCTGCTCAAGTTGCAGCATAACACAGTTCAATTTTGAAAAAGTAACTAAGTACACAATTTATATTTAAAACATTAATAACTCAATGAAAAATTAATATTTTTCTCACTCTAAACTATCTAAATGAAGCTAAGAATCCTATCTTTCTATTGGTGTAAAAAATTTAATATGTATACTATGCTCAATATTGAAGCAAAATTAATTTAAAAGAGCATAATCCAGATTTTATTATATGATTATATCTAATGATATAAAGTAGATCACTTCAAAGCTAATAAATACTCTTTTTTCAACACACAAAAGATGTTTTTTATTTAACAAAATTAAAGATAAGATTGAGAGCTTTATTTTCGCATTTTATTTTATTTAAAAAGCTCAATTCTCTAGGATTTTATGATAGTTTGAAGTTAGGATGTTTTTATCACTGTTTAGATTGATTTTAAGGTTCAAGTGAGCTTTGAACCTCAAATTAAGCATTCTTTAAATGGAATTCTTTAATATTTTATCATTTTAAAAGATATGCGGAAGAGTTACAATTAACTGAATACATCATTTAATTGATTTGCATTGATTACAAAGAGGATATGATGTAATAATAATGCTTAGCTGCTTCACATGTATCACTTGTGCATGAAAACTGGGTATTTAATTAATTCTGCAAACATAAATTCAAGTTCAAACTATAATAAAAGCTATCACACCATTTCTTTCAGAATGGTGTCATTTAGCTTGGTATATAAGAGCTAAAGCACCACAAAGCTTCTAATCCAAAAGACCCCATTCAAAGGCTACATTCTGATCATAACTACTCCAACATTAAGGCACACATCAAAGATCTGACCTAATTACAGATTCAAAATACTACCATGTCCTCAGTTAAATTTACTTCTGCCATGCTACCCTTTTTCCTTGGGAGCTTCAACAAAAAGAGAGAGAATTGCAATATTAAAAAAGGCATTCCTCTTTATTGCTGGTGATGATCTTGATAATTTCATCAAGCACTTCCTTACTCAAAATGAATTTGGGAAAGCTCAGTTCCTGCCAACTATTCAAAATCAAGAAGGCAATGAGTTCATTGAAAACTTAAAGGATCTCAAGAAATCTTCTCCCCAAAAACATCTCCCAGCCTTGCAATATCTGGTTACTTCCAGTTACTCTTTAAAAGAGCTTAATGATATGGGGTTTAATATAACCAAAAGTGAGTTTGAATACTCAAGAAAAACAAATTAAAATAAAAATGTAAGTTTAAACAAAAAAAGCCAAAAAAAATAATAACTATTCATTAAAAAAGAAATAACTAAAAAAATAATTAAAAAATTGCTGGAAAATTCTTTTGAAACAAGCCAGTTTACAAAAAAAGTGCCTGAAAAAATTTATAAAGATATAGAAAAAAAGATGAGTAATTACTCAACTGAAATTAAATACTCTCTACTTAAAACAAAAAAAGAAATATATGAAAATATGAAAATAAAAAATGAAATTTCAGTTTCAATTTCCACTTACTATAAATTAATACCTAAAAATATAATAAAAAGTAAAAAACAAACCAATATGTGCAATATTTGTAATTTAAAAAATTCACTAGAAAAAAAGAAGGAAGAATGTGAAAGTAAAATCTTACCATTACCAGAATCTATAGACAATGACTTAAAGACTATTAATCAGCACCAAGACTTTTATGTTCATCAAAATTGTGAATATAAAAAAGATATTAATGAACTAGATGATGAGTCTTGTGTTGTAGTTATAGATTATAAAGAAAACTTAAAGGTTGGAGGTGGTCCAATTGAGACCAATAATTGTTTTTATTCAAAAAAACCAATCTCATTATTAGGGTTTGCATTAGTTTTTAAAGAAAACAATAAAATTAAATATGAATATCATGATTTTTTGTCTCAAATATTATCACATGATTCTTTATTTTCAGGTGAATGTCTAATAAGTCTTCTTAAATTAGATAGATTTAAAAAAATAAAAAATATAAAAGTATGGACAGATAATGGAAATCATTTTAGATCATATGAATTTTTATATTACTTATTTAAAGAGGCACCTAAATATATTAAAGGTTCTATAAAATATAATCGTTTTGTAGAATGTCATGGAAAAAGCATTGTTGATAGTCACTTTGGTGTAATATCAAAAACATTAAAAGCGAAAGAAAACCAGCTTTATATTAATAATATAAATGATATTAAAAATATTTTTGAGCAAGAAGGAAAAAGAAAAGAATTATATAAATCAGCACTATCAGGCTCAAATATTTCTCAAAAGTCATTCTTTTATATTTATGAGAGAAAAGTTAGGCCTATAAGGAAAGAGCTCAAAGTTAAAAATCTGTGCATTAATCTTTCATATTTGATGAAAGATGGGAAGTTATATACTTCACCTTTAACATTTGAAAGCTTCTCGGAATATTCTAAGATAAATTATCATTTGAAATCATGTGATGATACCAGAGAAACAAAAATATCAGAAGATGCTAGTAGTGTATTGGGGCAAGTTCATGAAGTAGGGCAGCTTACTAGAGGGTGTATTTTAAATAGAGTTATCAGTCTTTCAAAAACAACAACCTTTTTTCTGAAACAAACTAAGAATATTTATGATGAGCCAAAGATAGAGTAATAGCATTTATAGCTTTGGGGCTGCTATTACTCTCCCATGCAACTCATCATAAATATTTTTGGTTTGTAGTAGAACTTAAGATATTTTCAGTAGTACTATAAGTTGCAATTTTCAATTATAAAATCAATGAATTATTTTTTAAAAAATCACCCAAGCCCAAGATCAATTAAATATTTGGGATTGATTGCATTTTACTCTTTCTGAATAATTTGAATATGAATAATGTGATTATGTTATAAAATAACCAATTTGGCGCCTAGGCATAACAAGAAAAATAATGTCCCATATTTATCAAATCATATTACAAGGAAAAGGTAATTTGAGTTCTAAACAATCACTTGTTTAGAATATAAGTGGAGCGGGCTGCATGATGCAGATAAATTCAATTCTTGTTGTTTGTATATGTAATAAATGAACCCATACTTGACGAGCTAGTAAATAAAAACATTTTTAACTTATTTTTATTATTTGAAGTGGTTGCAACTATAACTAATGTCTTGTAATATATTTAGATATATTAATATTATAATTTACCTACTAAAATTTAAAATAAAATTAAAATATTAATAGTAAAATTATAATTATAAATCTTAAAATTTATCTATTAAAGTTTAAATATTTGAAATTTAACTATTTTTATTTAATTGTGATTTATTCAATATTAAAATATTACATGTCAGGAATTTATACTGAATTTGTTCTACCTTGTTAACCTTGGCAATCCGCCAAGCCAGTAATTGTAGAAGCTTCCAATATATTGCTATTAGGCCTAATTGATCTAAGAAGCCTTCATAGAGTAGATTCAGATCACTACTGCTGAACAACCAGGAATATAATAAATCTCCAATTATGACTGGTTCTTGATTGGCTAGAGTTATTCCGGAATACTCTGGCAAACTGCCGGGTTAGTAACTATGGGTTTCTCTTAATATCAAAAGCATATGATCAATTTTCAAGCAAACTGCCAGTGCTATTGCAAATCAATGCAGGAAAAGTTGCTCAAGAACAAAATAATATGTGCTAAAAATAGAGTGATCAATTAGCGCTGCCACCGCCGGCACACTTATAGATTATGCTCTATTCTATGACAAACAAGTACCCAGTGCAGGGTACTATGATATGGAATCCCATGCCATTGCCTGGATACCTGACTCTGGGGGTTGATGCTGGTGGTCTGGGGAAAAAAAGACTGATCAAGAAAGAGTTAGAAGCGCTAGATGATCTTATCCTGGCAAGAGAGCGCAAGCTCTATAAAAGTCCTTCCATTGGACTAATGGAAGGCAGACAATAATACCCCTTGCCTACTGTAGAACCTTTTCACAGTAGAAGAAGATATCCAAGTTTGAAGACCGTTGTCAGTACTTGAAAAACTAAGCAAGCCGCCTGTATAGTAAGCCGCTTGTAGTTGCCTCCCTTGTCATTGCTCGCTGTTGCTGTGCCAAGGAAAATCCAGACGTCGCAAGTAACGCTTGTTGCCATACAAGCTAATATCAACATAATGACAAATAAATATTTATTACTCAACAAAGCAAACAATAATCAGACTGCCAGGTCTGAGAGCAGAACCAAAAGTTCTGACATTATATATTAAAAATTAAATATTAAAATTTTAACATTAACTTTTAGATACTAAAATTTTAATATTTAAATATTTAATATTAAAATTTAAAAATTTAAAAACTATAAAATTTAAGTTACAAGGGAAAAATATTTATTAAGGGGATGCTAATTGCAAAGGGAAATGTGATTATTCCAGGGAATTATACCCCAAAATTAAATTTTTGGCTAGAGCGTCCAATTGGATCCACATACTCTTCTGTATGTGGTGGACAACCCTGGATGTGATTGCTAGAGGGGTGGCGCCCTGTACTCTGGTGGTTGTTGAACATTTTGATAAAAGGAAGCCGGGTGAGCAAATCAATTAATAGGTTTTTTTCAGGGGCACGTAGTACCCATACAACGTTGCCAATGCAAAGGAGTCATACAGGACATGCTCAACTATCCTATACCCTGTGGTGTCTTTGGCGTTCTAGTGCTAATTGGCATATATTGAGTTGTATAGGTACATCCTCCAACTTTTTGATGTTTGTTTTTAATATGCAGTGAAGGAGGATTCCCAGGTATACCACGGCGTGAATTCTTTGTGAGGTGCATTTTTCTGAGAACATGCACAGTTTTTTTGAATATTTGAACTAATCTATTAATATAGGAAGTTTGATTGAATTTGAAGAGGGTTCCAGGGGGCCTGACTTGTATCAGCCCCCCATGCCTCTGCAAACAAAATAAATAAAGGTTTAAATGTGTTCACAATGACTGCATCCCCAACTTTGTTTGACAATGCCTTGAATACTTCATTAAAAATTTCAGTTTTTAGATATTCAGTTCCTATTTGAAAGTTGGTTTTTATTAAGTTTTTTTCATATTTGTTGATGTTTGCAAATGGGAATCATTGAATGCTTTCATAGATATATTCATCAAAGTTTAGCTTGACATTCCCACAAACTTTATTCATTTCTTTGAAGTTGATATTGGATCCTATTTTGTATGCTTCCCTTAACCATGGCAAGCACCCCGCGGGTGGTAGATATTCCCTATATTTAGCTTCAATATTTGAAAAATTATTCATATTCTGTTGAATTATTTTATTTATTTGGTTTTTATTTATTTGTTTTACAGGGGCTACCAGTGACTGGTAACCCCCGTAGAACCAACTCAGCGTAAAAGCTGCCACTTTTGCAACCTTGTCCCCATTCCTGGTGATGACTAAAGTAAATAAAAATAAAACATAAAAAGAATTACTGATTGTTTCCCCTGTGGCCCCCTCAGCCACAGGCGCCCCTTCAGCAAACTTCATGAGTGTTGGCTGCTCTTCATTTTTTTTCTGGGTTTGATTTTCCTTATTTTCTGTGTTACTTGTGTTTCCTCTTGATTTTCATTAGTTGAATTTTCTTTGTTTTTTGAGGCGCTCCTGCTTCTTGAATGTGTTTCATTTTCATCTGTTTCCATTTGGGTATTTCCCTCTTTTTTGGTGTTTATTTCCTGTGAGATTTCAGTTCCTTCAATCAGTTTGATCTTCTTATTGTTTTCTTTGGCCCCCTGCCAGAACTCCCACAAATTGTAGGCCGTGTCATTGAACTTCAGAGTTGATAGGATTGTTCCCTGGAGATTGAGTAACTCTTCTTTGTTCTTTTCATCTATAATATTTCCCAATTTATCCAGAGCATCTTCTTTTGACTGGATCAGTGGCTGGCCCTTGTTACCCAGCTTCCCTGTCACTATTTCCCTGATATTTTTCTCAATTTTAACAACCTTTTGCAAGTGTGCTTCTAATTTGTTTATCAAGTTATAGATATTTGATATTTTGTTTGAATTACATCAAAAAACTGGTTTTTATAGTACTACCTTCAACGCATGAATATTTTTTATCATCAATAATAAATTAAGGTTATAAATGTAAATTTTGCATTAGAATATTGCAATTAGACTTCAACTTTTGATATTTTGATATTATGTGCATAACTCAATGCATTTTGTTTAATAAAATTCATTGTAAATGAGGCCTTTTTCATTGTAATTTATTTAAATGAACTGTGCTTATATTAGAGAGCCATTAAAACTTAGTATAAATATTGATACATAGTGCAAACAGACTACAGTAGTAGTTTGATATTTTCCTTTCTTTAAATATCTTCTCATGAATTACCTATTTCAATATCTGCTGATCCAATTTTTAATAACAAGATGGTTAGACTCTGCATTCTCACTATTACAATCTCCTGGAAATCTTCCTCCTCCTGATGAAATGATCCCAGAAATTTGCAAAATTGAGTGTGAACCCATCTATGCAGCTGATTCTCTGACCTTGAGCTAAATTAAAGCCTTCCTCTTGTACCTGTGCATTATAATCTGTTGTACCTTTTCATATTCTCTTCAAAGGGTACCATTTCAGATTAAATACACCCCGTCTTCTCCTCATTGGTGATGGCATCCTTATTTGGGTGTACATTTCCTATTTTATTGACTACAACAAGCTCTCACTCTACTTTGCCCTGACAGCCACTGGTGGCAGATTTTATTCAGATATTTTTTAATTAAAAATTAAATTGGGGTTTAACTTTTAAAATGTGTAGATATATGAAGTTTAAATTGAAAAGATTAGTTTTTATTGAAAAACTATTTAGATTTGCTCTTGATCTTCTGAAAGTAGAAAGCCTTCTTCACCCTGTGTCATAAAAGTTGCAGCAAAGGGTTGCTAGTTTCTACGAACAGTTAGTCAGGGACCTAATTCTTATTACTATACCTGTTGATGGTATAGTGGCAGCCTGTGAAAGGACAGAAGAATATAAAGGTGTAAATACAAAACTGGTGTTTATTATGATAGTATCAGACTTATATAGTGTGAGGCGGGGGAATTGCCACCAGGGGCAGGGAGGCACAGACAGAAGGACTTCGCTAATGGAGGAGAGTAGATTGGCACAGCTGAAAGTCCCACGCAAGAGAACGACCGTTTCCATGCAGCTTTCCTTAAGGAGGTAGATATAAATAACTTTGTTGTTCTATTTTTAATTCCAGAAGTAAAGCCTGTGCCTTATGCACATTCAAAAGGCAAATCAAACACCCGTTTTAGAGGCGTTTTAAACGTCTTTATCCCTAGTAAAATCAGGATGCAATAGTGTGATTGTTCTGTCGCTTGATTCCTAGATGGACAACTTAATGTCCAATCCATCTAATCTGCGACACCCTGCCATGTTTTAAAAAATTGGATCCCATAAGTTAGGGAAATCCATGATACAAAAATGTGATGGCAAATCATGATTACAGTAAATACCATAACTGCTACATTTTGCATCTGCCATAGCACTATGCTGGTGCCACCTTTTACCCAGCAATTGAGTCATCTCTTAGGAAAATGATTTTCTGAGAGGGAGTGATCAAAGATGTTGCAGCACAAGGGTTTCAAACCCCTTTGTGGATTTCAGAATGCAAATTATAGCTCCAGAACGCCTTGTAAATGATACAAATAGTAGCAGAAAAAAAGTTTATCAAGCCCATTTCTTTTTATTAGCAAAGTTTGCAGACTTTTATAATCCAGTCTAAATTATTCAGCCTTTTGATTTTAATTAATGTTCTTCTATTTGCCAATCTTGAATTTTAACTTGAGTTTCTTTTTACTTTAGTGAGCTTTCATGAGAGAAGATGCTGCTGTCTCCATTTTTGCTACTTTTTCCTCTCTTTATATGAAATCTTTAATATTCTTTGTTTTTTGACTTCACCCTTAGTCACAGTCATTACCGGCCTTTATGTGGTGCTCATATCCAAAATTAGGATTGTCACATGTAGATGAGCTGCATCTTTTTTATGCCACTTGTTATGCTGTAGCAGAATCTTTCCTCTTTTTGAAGCAAATGATATTTTTATGCCTTTATAATATTTTTTATTGGTTTTAATGTGGTTATTCTTTTTTAAAAGATACAATGATGTTAATTCCATTTTTATAATCTAAAAGGAATGCAGTCTGATACTTTTCACCACAATTCCGATTAGATCCAATAAATTTATAGGTTACCCTGCAGCTGCCGAGACTGAATTCTTATAACTAGCAACAATTCACCAAAAGGATAGTGATCAAGTTGGAATAGTACAACCACGGCACTCCCATATGAGATTTAGTTAGGTGGCAATTTGGACCTGAAGCATTTATCATCCAGCTCAACCCTGATGCGATTAAGATCATCGAGCCCTGCCTACTTGCGAAAAGCCCAGTTCGAATCGAAGGGCGCATTGATTTGCTCATAAATCGCTTTGGGGCATAGCTTCATTATTGACGTCATTTTTTACTTAGGGGTTGAGTGGACCTGGATAGCAACTCTGCCTGGAACGGGGCTGGGCATCGTAAATCCCGATCCAGATTAGGGTTCCAAAGATTGGTCAACTGTCTTAGATAGTGTATCAGTACTATACCCGGCTTACTCATTTGGCTGTTTGGAGGCGCCTGCAGAATTAATTAATGCAGGATGAGTTTCTTATGTATGGAAGTGCAGGCAGATGGTGAAATAAATCACGGACACCCTGTTCCATCAGGCAAAGCTAAAGCTGTAGCGGGAAGAGGATATTGAAAGTTCGGTTCAAGATAGTATTCGGCACGGGGAAAAGTAATAAATATATTTAATGGCGTAATGAGACTTGTACTTTTGGAGATCAACTCAAAGAGGACTAGGGATCAAAGTCTTTGAACTTGAGGACAGAGTAGAGCCCATCCTGATTTTCCGACAGAAACTGAGCAAGGTGGTCAGCAGATATCCAGGTATCATAGTCGAGCATGGTCAAAAACTCAAACTCCATACGGTTAATATCCTGAAGGGTAAAAAGCGACGAAGCGCGTGCCACGTCGCAGTGAGAGAAGGGATCGCCGGTGTACTTGCAAGCCAAGAGGAGGGCGGCGGTGTAGACACGATGAAGTGTGTCCTGTACACCTATAGCGCGGGCCGGTAGATGGCGCCTAAGCCGGTCACAGTATATGAGGGCAATGATTGCTGTTATGCGACAGATGCGGATGTCGGCCAAGAGGTTGTCGACATATAGGAGAAATTCAGGGATGCGCCGTGTAGGCTTCGAGCAAATGGGGACATAAACAGTACCAGCTACGAGCTCAGCGACATAGGAGTTGTAGTTTGGGAAGGGCTGGTAATCAGGCTGGCCATCATGACTGACCATTGCGACGCTTAAGGCTTCAGATGGATGCTACAGTTTAAATAGTGACACTTGAAGTTTAGTGTAATGTATTTCCTTGGTCTGTTGATTGGCTGATCTACAATTCACCAGCTGATCCAATCATCCGAGCGAGGCGGCGGTTTCTCCGCCTGATTGGCCTTCAAAACGCTTCCTCAGCTATGACATGAGATCCCAACAAATAATAGCCAATCAAATCAGTCCACACTGGCTTCTTCCTTATCCTGCTTGTCAGCTGACAGCGTTTGATCAGGCGGCTTAAAGGACGGGGTGGCGCGGTAAAAGTATTGTAAGCATTGATTGGCTTCTCCGCAGGGTGACCCGATGATAAACATTATAAATGCAAATTTATATTTCTGGATTTTAAGAGCCAATAAATGAAGCTTTGTAGCATGTGATCAGGATAGGGAACTATGATCTTTATCGCATCGATTCAAATCGTATTTCAGCCAAGCATTTATATATCTATTCTAAACCGGGATTTTTATTGAGGAATGCTATAACCCTTAATGTGATGTTATTTCAAATCATCAAAGGCTTGTGAGATTTGCTTAGACAAATTCTCCTGATACTCTCGACAGACACTTACATATGATTTTTAATGTGACTGCCAATTTACAAGTGACTATTTCATCAATACGCTTTTATTACGTGTCCGGCGAATCCCCAGAATCAAATATTACTACATCCCTTCGATTAAAACGTATATTATTTCACTAAATTCTCATGACTGGTAAAACGTCACATTAAATAATCATCAATCCCCATAACCCGTGTTTCACGATGTCCTAAATTGGTTATAACATGTATTGAGAATCGCTTACAACCAATTTACCTGGTTGACGCAATGCAAATGACTATGCCAGCTTTGTGGTAGATCTGAAAGCTGTTTAAAGGTCGTCACAAGTAGGGCCAACGATGCGAAATTAATGCTAGTTTAGAATTTATTTAAATAACTTCGGATGGGAATCAAGAGCCCTAGTCTCAAGCCCAGCAGAATTCTTGTACGCGATCCACAAGCACATTTATAAATGCAGTTATAAACCATATTCAAGAAGCCACCCAATTATATTAAAATTATTTGTAAATTGCCAATAATTAACCAGCAGCGCATTAAATTCAACGTTACAGATTTACAGCGGCTTGAGTCAACTGGCGACAGCTTAATTCCGTTGTTTCTTGGCAACCTTCATCTCCGAATTTTCAAACCATTTTCAAATCAAACAGGTTCAACCCGTGCGCTGAGTGATTTTGATTCAATTAGACATATTTCTCACCCGGCTTAGTTTCAAAAAAATAGGCACATTCTTCATCCAAACATATTATCAATAATTATGTATAAATATTTATTCGATCTATTTCCTTGATGGTTTAAAAACATTACAGCAACAATTAAACTACCATGTCGAATAAAAATCTTGATGCTTTTTTGATCAAGTTTGATAAACCTCTAATCTAATCTAACCCACCACCTGACCAGGTCTTCTCAATCTTCACCCCATAAAATATCAAACCAAAATAATCATCACTTTTTTAAAGCGGTGTAGTTAAAACCATGTTTAACTCCTACGCCCCACTAACCTGAAGCCGGACCTATCTTTACAATCATGTAGCCAACCTTTAGCGGATCGCTGTCCAACCCTAGCCCCAGGGTTCAGATCGACAATGGCTTAAATAGGAAATTAAGTTGCCCTGCAATTGAGCTTATTTGAACTGACCCCCACCGTTTCAACCTGCATCATACGATTTAGAATCGAGCAAAGGGTCGGATATTCGATCCCGATTGCAGCCAATCAGGTGTCATACGCTTTCAAATTAAAGCCGAAATCCAATAGTTCAACTATCCAGTCTCATTAGAGAATAGATCGGGCACAGAGGTCCTGGGAAATCCTGAATAATCTATAGATGGGTGACTTTTATCCAACTGGTAGGGAATATTATGCCCAGGATGCAGCTCACATCCATCCATTTTGAACTCATGGCCTAGTAGATATGGGTCATTATTTTTCTTGTTATGCCTAGGCGCCAGCTTTATCCTTTTATAACTTAATTGCATTATTCATATTCAAATTATTCAGAAAGAGTAAAATACAATCAATCCCAAATATTTAATTGATCTTGGGCTTGGGTGATTTTTTAAAAAATAATTCATTGATTTTATAATTGAAAATTGCAACTTATAGTACTACTGAAAATATCTTAAGTTCTACTACAAACCAAAAATATTTATGATGAGTTGCATGGGAGAGTAATAGCAGCCCCAAAGCTATAAATGCTATTACTCTATCTTTGGCTCATCATAAATATTCTTAGTTTGTTTCAGAAAAAAGGTTGTTGTTTTTGAAAGACTGATAACTCTATTTAAAATACACCCTCTAGTAAGCTGCCCTACTTCATGAACTTGCCCCAATACACTACTAGCATCTTCTGATATTTTTGTTTCTCTGGTATCATCACATGATTTCAAATGATAATTTATCTTAGAATATTCCGAGAAGCTTTCAAATGTTAAAGGTGAAGTATATAACTTCCCATCTTTCATCAAATATGAAAGATTAATGCACAGATTTTTAACTTTGAGCTCTTTCCTTATAGGCCTAACTTTTCTCTCATAAATATAAAAGAATGACTTTTGAGAAATATTTGAGCCTGATAGTGCTGATTTATATAATTCTTTTCTTTTTCCTTCTTGCTCAAAAATATTTTTAATATCATTTATATTATTAATATAAAGCTGGTTTTCTTTCGCTTTTAATGTTTTTGATATTACACCAAAGTGACTATCAACAATGCTTTTTCCATGACATTCTACAAAACGATTATATTTTATAGAACCTTTAATATATTTAGGTGCCTCTTTAAATAAGTAATATAAAAATTCATATGATCTAAAATGATTTCCATTATCTGTCCATACTTTTATATTTTTTATTTTTTTAAATCTATCTAATTTAAGAAGACTTATTAGACATTCACCTGAAAATAAAGAATCATGTGATAATATTTGAGACAAAAAATCATGATATTCATATTTAATTTTATTGTTTTCTTTAAAAACTAATGCAAACCCTAATAATGAGATTGGTTTTTTTGAATAAAAACAATTATTGGTCTCAATTGGACCACCTCCAACCTTTAAGTTTTCTTTATAATCTATAACTACAACACAAGACTCATCATCTAGTTCATTAATATCTTTTTTATATTCACAATTTTGATGAACATAAAAGTCTTGGTGCTGATTAATAGTGGGTCATTATTTTAGAGATTAGGCCATTTTCTAATGCACATGCTGCTCAAGTCGCAGCATAACACAGTTCAATTTTGAAAAAGTAACTAATTACACAATTTATATTTAAAACATTAATAACTCAATGAAAAATTAATATTTTTTCACACTGTAAACTATCAAAATGAAGCTAAGAATCTTATCTTTCTATTGGTGTAAAAATTTTAATATGTATACTATGCTCATTATTAAAGCAAAAGTAATTTAAAAGAGCATAATCCAGATTTTATTATATGATTATATCTAATGATATAAAGTAGATCACTTCAAAGCTAATAAATACTCTTTTTTGAATACACAACAGATGTTTTTTATTTGACGAAATTAAAGATAAGATTGAGAGCTTTATTTTCGCATTTTATTTTATTTAAAAAGCTCAATTCTCTAGGATTTTATGATAGTTTGAAGTTAGGATGTTTTTATCACTGTTTAGATTGATTTTAAGGTTCAAGTGAGCTTCGAACCTCAAATTGTGCATTCTTTAAATAGAATTCTTTAATATTTTATCATTTAAAAATATGCGGAAGAGTTACAATTAACTGAATACATCATTTTAATTGATTTGCATTGATTACAAAGAGGATATTATGTAATAATAATGCTTAGCTGCTTCACATATATCACTTGTGCATGAAAACTGAGTATTTAATTAATTTCTGCAAACATAAATTCAAGTTCAAACTATAATAAAAGCTATCACACCATTTCTTTCAGAATGGTGTCATTTAGCTTGGTATATAAGAGCTAAAGTACCACAGAGCTTCTAATCCAAATAACCCAATTCAAAGACCACATTCTGATCATAACTACTCCATCATTAAGGCACACATCAAAGATCTGACCTAATTACAGATTCAAAATACTACCATGCCCTCAGTTAAATTTACTTCTTCCATGCTACCCTTTTTTTCCTTGGGAGCTTCAACAAAAAGAGAGAGAATTGCAATGTTAAAAAAGGCATTCCTCTTTATTGCTGGTGATGATCTTGATAATTTCATCAAGCACTTCCTTACTCAAACTGAATTTGGGAAAGCTCAGTTCCTGCCAACTATTCAAAATCAAGAAGGCAATGAGTTCATTGAAAACTTAAAGGATCTCATGAAATCTTCTCCCCAAAAACATATCCCAGCCTTGCGATCTCTGGTTACTTCCAGTTACTCTTTAAAAGAGCTTAATGATATGGGGTTTAATATAACCAAAAGTGAGTTTGAATACTCAAGAAAAATAAATAAAAATAAAAATGTAAGCTTAAACAAAAAAAGCCAAAAAAAATAATAACTATTCATTAAAAAAGAAATAACTAAAAAAATAATTAAAAAATTGCTGGAAAATTCTTTTGAAACAAGCCAGTTTACAAAAAAAGTGCCTGAAAAAATTTATAAAGATATAGAAAAAGAGATGAGTAATTACTCAACTGAAATTAAATACTCTCTACTTAAAACAAAAAAAGAAATATATGAAAATATGAAAATAAAAAATGAAATTTCAGTTTCAATTTCCACTTACTATAAATTAATCCCTAAAAATATAATAAAAAGTAAAAAACAAACCAATATGTGCAATATTTGTAATTTAAAAAATTCACTAGAAAAAAAGAAGGAAGAATGTGAAAGTAAAAACTTACCATTACCAGAATCTATAGACAATGACTTAAAGACTATTAATCAGCACCAAGACTTTTATGTTCATCAAAATTGTGAATATAAAAAAAGATATTAATGAACTAGATGATGAGTCTTGTGTTGTAGTTATAGATTATAAAGAAAACTCAAAGGTTGGAGGTGGTCCAATTGAGACCAATAATTGTTTTTATTCAAAAAAACCAATCTCATTATTAGGGTTTGCATTAGTTTTTAAAGAAAACAATAAAATTAAATATGAATATCATGATTTTTTGTCTCAAATATTATCACATGATTCTTTATTTTCAGGTGAATGTCTAATAAGTCTTCTTAAATTAGATAGATTTTAAAAAATAAAAATATAAAAGTATGGACAGATAATGGAAATCATTTTAGATCATATGAATTTTTATATTACTTATTTAAAGAGGCACCTAAATATATTAAGGGTTCCATAAAATATAACCGTTTTGTTGAATGCCATGGAAAAAGCATTGTTGATGGTCACTTTGGTGTAATATCAAAAATTTTAAAGGAAAAAGAAAATGTACTTTATATTAACAACATTAATGATCTAAAAAATATTTGTGAGAAAGAAGAAAGAAGAAAAGAATTATACAATTCATCTT
Organism: Entomophthora muscae; assembly: GCA_014839935.2. Classification (NCBI taxonomy): domain Eukaryota; kingdom Fungi; phylum Entomophthoromycota; class Entomophthoromycetes; order Entomophthorales; family Entomophthoraceae; genus Entomophthora; species Entomophthora muscae. The sequence continues at coordinate 1,231,886 of QTSX02002131.1, read as the reverse complement.
TAACTGGTTCAATTGTTTCCCAAAAAGCATTTTTTTATATTTATGAAAGGAAATTTAGGCCTATAAAAAGAGAGCTTGAAGTTAAAAATCTGCGCATTAATCTTTCATATTTGATGAAAGATGGGAAGTTATATACTTCACCTTTAACATTTGAAAGCTTCTCAGAATATTCTGAGATATTTTATCATTTGAAATCACGTGATGATACCAGAGAAACAAAAATATCAGAAGATGCTAGTAGTGTATTGGGGCAAGTTCATGAAGTAGGGCAGCTTACTAGAGGGTGTATTTTAAATAGAGTTATCAGTCTTTCAAAAACAACAACCTTTTTTTCTGAAACAAACTAAGAATATTTATGATGAGCCAAAGATAGGGTAATAGCATTTATAGCTTTGGGGCTGCTATTACTCTCCCATGCAACTCATCATAAATATTTTTGGTTTGTAGTAGCACTTAAGATATTTTCAGTAGTACTATAAGTTGCAATTTTCAATTATAAAATCAATGAATTATTTTTTAAAAAATCACCCAAGCCCAAGATCAATTAAATATTTGGGATTGATTATATTTTACTCTTTCTGAATAATTTGAATATGAATAATGTGATTAAGTTATAAAATAACCAATCTGGCGCCTAGGCATAACAAGAAAAATAATGTCCCATATGTACACCAAAAGCCAACTCACACCATTTTGTTTGTAAATCCATGTATTTTGGATTGCATTTTGAATGGTTTCATTTTGCATGTGAGTCCTTCTTTGCTGTGTTGACCCATTTCACCTATTAACACCAAAAATCCCTATTAACAGAGTGTATGTTTTAACCTGCTAGTTGGATTTTGTTTAAATATGAGTTCATTTTGCTTGTTGCCATAGCTTTTAAAACTACTGTAAAATGTAGTTTCAATTATATTTATTTAAAATTAAAATTAAAATTGTATATTTCAAGTATAAATAAAAACTAAATCTAAATAAGTGTAGTATCACTATTAAGATTAGTACAGCTAAAATAATTATTTTAAAATTTAGTATTTGTTTTTTTAACCCTTCAAAATGTAGAGCTGATCTGCAGCTTTTAAATAAGCTATTGGACATCAAAATTGGCTTAGTATTCGCTGAGATACATTGATTTTAGTTTTTTAGTGTGCATTAAAAGTAAATTTAGATAATTTCAAATCGAGTCCGAGCCTTTGATTATGACGTGAACCCGATTCCAGCACCAAACTATATATCTCAGCATCTAGAGCAGCTAGAGCTATCATGCTTGGTACCATTTTGATCGGAATCATCTGAAAAATTGATCTAAATCCTCTAAATTTCATGAAAATCATTATATTGAATCATAATTTTATCATAGTATTTTTACTCCACTGATGTTCTTTTGGGATGAAGCTATGGCAAGCAAGGTTTACTCTGAAACAATATGGAGCTACTTGGATCAGGTGGCATTGAATTGGAATGCTCTACTATCTCACTTGAAGAATAAGAATTTTGAAATGTCCAAGCCAACCATCTACTTGTTTAAACCAATATTTAGATTTATAGTTTAAACTGTATCACTTTAAATTGACCAAGCTCTCTTTTTGTCATTAATTTTATTGTCAGCACAGAGCATAACCATCCAATCATGTAAAACAATCTAAAACAATTGCTGTTTCTCTTCCAGTTTTAATCCACCCATTCTAGAGTCGAGTAATCTAGAAAGATAAGCTGCTTTGATATGGTTGAATAGGATTAGCCACTTGATTTAAAATGCAAGTAATCAAATACAAATTTATTAAAGTTTGAGTGGCTTATATTTCAGTTCAACATGATTTAGACCACACTCCACTGAATTCAATCTGTGTACTCTCAAAGATGCATGTAAGGGATCGAATGCAAGAATGAGCCAAATTGAGCTTGTGGCTTAACAATCAACTTTTAAAATCAAATTTAAGTAAAAATTAATTCAGTCAAATCCCTTACGGCTTGAGCCCACTCAAGGCAACATTACAGACAGACAAACAGACTCACTTTTATATTTATTAATTGAGCAAGTCATGAGTTGTGCGTGAAGAGCTTGGCTTGCTTAATGCTCTTCCCGGGCTTTTCCCTTGTCTTGGTTGCCTTGTGTGGCAGTGATACAAAAATGGGTACAGTTTTAATGACCATTATTTCCGTTTCTGTGTCCATTAGAACCTGTGGGATTATGGTTTGTGTTATTGCCGTTGTTTCCAGGGGATGGTTGGCTCAAGCACCCGGCTGAGTGAGAGTCTTTGGGCCTCTCTCTTTTTCCAGTTTTTGCCTTGTAAAGAGTGTTGGAAGTTTGTTCTGCTTTCTCTGCCTTGCAATACAAGCTTTGCAGGTTGGTTACTTGGTCCAGGTTTACGTGTCTCATTACGTGCAACTTGAGAGTGTTGTAGTACATGAGATGGGTAGCTGGAGTGTCAAAAGTCATGTCAGCAGGGGCAAGTAGTTGGAGTTCCTTGTACGCACGAGTAAGTTCTTTTACTGTGCCAGTTTGGGTTAGGTTCTTCACTTGGTGTATGATCATAAGTGTGGTGTCTTTTAGCACAAATCTTGCCAGGAAGTCTTGTTTAAAGGTGTCCCAGTCTTTTTTTGTGTGTTCTTGATGCCACTTGTTGCACCAGGTGCCAGTGTTATGGGCCATTCAAATGGAGATTTCCACAATCCAAAATTGTCGTGGGCATTCCATTTGGGCCAACTTGCTCTGAGCAGACTGGATCCATGCAGCCGCGTTGTTGTCATTGGCCCCGGCAAAGGGTTCCAAGGTGGCGCTTCAAAGCCTTTGCGCTACATAGGCAGGCATGACACTCTTGTCAGTTGCTTGAGGCGTGGTGGCAGGTGCTTGGAAGAACCCTTGTGCTGACAGGGCATTGAAGGCAGAGAGTGGGATCACCATGTTCTGGTAGAGGACAAAACCATCAGGTATCTCAACACCAGGTGTGTATGGTGTCCAGTCTAGCAGGAGGCCAGTCATGATCCTATCAAGTATCTGTTGGCCACGGCAAGTACGGGCAACAGGAGGACTATTGCAAGATAAGGTAGGATGGGAAACCTACCTGTGCTACCAATATTGTAACTGTGCTGTTTTAGCAGAGTTACAAGGGGAAAATATTTAGAAGCTAGATAATAATCTTTATTGAGAGATAGTGATTATAAAGTTGTTGTGAATCAAGGATAACAGGAACATGATTGTGTTGATCACACAGTTGGATGGTGAATGGGGCGGCTTGATCCTGGTAATGAGTCAAGTGCCAAAACACGATGTCCACCTTGTAGAATCAGCTTCTGTTCATGTTGTTGGATTTGGAAATTTGAGTTGACTTCCTAGTCTGGCTTCAAGTGACAGGATAATCAGATTGCGGGTCACAAACCTGCTTACTTGGAATCTTGCTGCTGGGTCGAGACTGCTGTTTTGACAATGCCAACTTTTTTGTATATACCAAAGGTTTTTTTGGAAATAAATGTGATATTAGATTCAGTAAAGAGAATTTAAATTGAGATATTATCAACAGAACTGCCTTTGGCTAATATCGAGTGGGAAAATCTTCTAGAAAGTATGCCTACGATGGTTGATTGATTAGAAAGATGAAGGTATATACGCCTACTGGTTTTTAAATGCGATGCTTTTATGATTTACAAGTAACTTGATAATTGGAATGCAATTCCAGTGGTAAGAAACCGTTTGACTTTCTAGGATTCGTTGAGGTGGCAAAAGGTAAGACCAGCTACTTTCATGGCTGGTTCAGCAGGGGGTTATCAGGCAGCGTAGTGACCCATCAGAATTCATCAAGCCGAAATGGCGCTCAGTGGGGTAGCCGCCCTTCCACGTACCGTCCTTGGCTTCCAGGAAAAAGTATTCTAGGCCTCCAGCATTACATCGGAAGCTGTTGAGATAGGCGCACTGGTTGGTGGCATTGGGAGTGCTGAACATGGCAGGTGCTGAGCCGGCGTTGGGATACCCAGTTTCACCAACAATCAGTGTCTTGGAGGCGTTGAGACTTGCAGCAACCTGAGTAAGTTGGCCCAGGGAGGTAATCGCGGCCTGGGCAACTGACTCTGGGTAGCCTTTGTTTTCAGAGTAGAAGGGATATATGGAAGCCATGATTGTGTCAGAGTGGCGAACAAGATTGGGTGTCCATAAGGAAAACACTTCTGCATATGAAACTTGATACTTTCCGTACCCAGACAAACGTAGGGTATGGCGGACATGTTCTAGATTTGAAATTACTTGAGATTCAGACATTCCATTGTAGATATCTTCATTGCCGACAACAATACTTTGGACTGCCTGGCTAAGGACAGGGTCACCGAGACTATCGAGGATTGCGTTCAAGTCGGATTGAAGCCGAGCCTCACCCGCCTGAGTCCAAAGCCCCAGAACAACTCGCAGATTCCATCCATTCCCATGGATAGCACTCAGAATCTGGTTGCTTTGATCACAGTCTGCTCCATATAATCGGATCCGATCAGTCACCTGGCTAATGGCTTCAAGGTCTACTGCAATTTCGTCTGAGCTGAGGCACCCTTTCGCATTATACGGCGAGTACGTCACTCCTGATAGAAGAGCTGATGAACAAATACACACAAATCCACTTAAACAAAGTGAAATAAACATCAAGCGTCAATCTCAAAAAAAATCCCTTAAATACCCAAACTCTAAAACTTAGGAGAACACCCAATTAAATGTACAACTTCTCCGCACTAACCATACATTCTTGAAATCCATGTTAAAATTATACAGTTTTTGTTAAACCCCCTAAAAGCTTACCCCAAATTTCCTTGTTTTAATTACCCCTGCTCCAGTACTGGCAATTCGATCCCCACACATGTTTAGACGATCCAAGGTTGTGCACTCGCCCCTCCCCAGCAAGCAAAAGTAACCTCCGAATAAAATAAAATTCTACTTCAAGGGAAGCGTCAACGACTTCCAAATCATTACGACACAATATCCTTGCCGCCATAGTCAAAGCTAGCCCTAAAGTTAAAACCCTCCACAAAAGAATCTGCTCTTTTTAACCCTTCCTCAATTTATTTAACCACTTCATTTCCAACAACAATACTTCCGAAAAATTTCAATCTTTTTTAAAGTATTTTTAAAAAACTAAGTATTCAATGTTGAAACCGCAAGGTTAACTCCCTGGCAAGGTCCAAGTCATAAAATGAAAAGCCATTATGCAGTTTAATATTATTTTCCCTCTTATGTAAATTTTCTAAAGGAACTTACAACATTGGTAGTACAGGTAAATTGGCAATCATATCTTATAGTTGACAAGCTTTCCAACTCATGTTACACACAATGTAAAAGACAAATCCAAGGGAGCATCATGATAGTTATCCCAATAGGTTGGATATTCTAAATTACAGTCATCACCATCCCTAAAGGAACATGGTTTATAAAAAATCACTGTACCTCTAGCCTAATTTAACACTCCCTCAGTGTAATTATTCTTCCATGTGCCCACAGCAATCTTTCAACAACATCAAGAACCCAATCAAAATTAATTACAAACACACATAGCCCAACATCTCTTTAATATCACCATAGAAAGATTCACAGGTGGCAATGAAGTCAATATCATTTCCTGGATACAGTCTACCCATAAAAAAACTATTCATAAATAGTGCCCTTAATGCTTCTCTGCTGATAAGATCTACATAATACCTACCCATGATGCCAGAACCTGCAATGATCAACAGCAGAAAGAAAACGCATAAAAGTAGTGAGATAACTTTAAGACCAATTTTCTAGCTCACTCTTTACTAGAGTAATTTGCCATAATGGTTTCCAGAGAAGTTAATCATTTTTTCAAAAAGTTTCAGTTATATACTTGTCTATAGAATATGATGATCTATAACAATGCCTCTCACCTGGCATGGGCTCTGATACCACTTCCCTACATCTCAACCATTATGATGCATTGAATTCATGTGTAGTAAGAAATATCAACCTCAAGAACTGTAACTCCCTCTTAACCCTATGCCAAAAGGCATGGAGTTTAGAAAGGATGAAAAACAACTTCCTAAAAACCATAACAATAAAACCTATAACCGCTCACCTCTAAAGAAACCCCCAACTAGTTTAAACTAATGTTCTATACAACCTCCTCCAGAAAACGGTAAAAAGATCACCACATAATAGAAATTTCAACCCCCCCAAAAAAATTAATCCAGGGAAATTATACCCAGTTTATAATCACCCAAGTCAGCTGTGAAGACACCCAGGGGAAAGCTTGGAAGAGAACTAATTAACCATCTCTCCCCAGCCTATACTTGTCTTGCAATACACGTAACACTTCCCAGAGGATTTTTACAAGTGTCAAGTATATACTTCTAGGAAGTATAATAGACAAGATAAAGGGGAAAATTACAAAGAGAATGATACTTTATTAGATATGATTTTAGAGTATTATATAGTATCATGAGAAGCCACAGGTTGTCCATGTACGTCATGATAGTCATGGGGCTTATCAAAGTGATTGTTCCTCTTAGGTCATGCAGTTTGTCCAAGTAGTGTTCCTCTTAGGACTCAAAGTGATTGATACCCATAGTAGATGGTCAAATGCTAACAGTGCCACCGGCTTAATGATTAGTTGGGGAATCATTTGGTGAATCTCTTGGAGAATTAGATTCCCAAGAGGGAGTAATTTTAGACGTTGAGACATCTCCTCCTGGGGTGCTAGAAGGTGGAACCTTGGGAATTTTCTTGAGAGTGTCAAAGATTTGGGCTTGGTATTAATCTGATTTCATATTGGGTACAGGAAGTTGAGAATTACATTGTACCATTCTTGCTTTGCATAGGTAGAGACGGTCATGATGCATATTCTTGAGCTCTGTTTGAGCGCCAATGTCTTTGATGAGGTATGTGTTATTTGGGTTGACTTCCATGACAATGCCTGGCCCCCGTAGTCCTGGATTCAACTTGTGCTGGTCATGATTGACAACCCAGATTTTGTCCCTGACTTGTAATCTTTCCTGATGTAGTGTGATTACCTCTCTTTTGATCCTTTTCCATTCCATATCTTCTTGGTCTTTTTCTGGCACGCTGTACATCAGGATTACTGGCATCTTTTACCTTTTTTGGTAGAGGTAATTGGGGTCCTGTGGTTGTACTAACAAGGGCGGGCTTTTGCCCATAGACAAGCTCATATGGGCTTTTTCCCGTATTGCAGTTGACTCAAGTTCTGTATACCATGAGTGCTGTTGGCAGCATGTCAATCCAGGCTTTTGGATTGTTAGCAGATAACTTACTGTAGGGCTTCCACTAGTGAGCTGTTTAGTTGTTCTACTTTTACATTTGCTTGTGGGTGGTATGGGCTGGCTGTGATGTGTTTTATTTTGTTTTTGGTAAGATAGATGTTGGTGTCAATGGCGTTAAGTTTGGTGCCTCTGTCTGTGATCAGGAGGTTGGATTTCCCAAACTTGGCTATGATCTCTTTTCTAATAAATTGTCTTACATCATTGCCTTTGTGTTCTTTTGTAGCTTGTGCTACAGGCCATCTATTAGCACAATTGATAGCTGCTTAATGTACTTTTTTCATTTGTTATTGCCAAGAATTGGTCCTACAATATCCAGTGGCCACATCTTGAAAAGTTTTGTGATTGACATGGGTATGGCTGACTTGGGAGGTGCCTTGGTTTGGGCGTACTTCTCACAGAATTTGCATTGCTCCAGTACTTCCTTGATTTCATCCAGCATGTTGGGCCACCAGTAGAGTGTCTTGAGACATTCATGAAAATTCTAGCTACATGTGTGTCCCAAGTCTCTGTGGTATTGGAGGATTGTGTCAATATTTTGTGTTGACGGGACGTAAGGTATGGTGTCACCATTTGGGAGAATTTGGTGCAATGTGCCATATACGTTTTTGAACAGATGTTTGTTCTTAAGAACCTTCTCTTGGATTTCCATTGATGTGCCAGGTGAAAACCCCTCTCAGAAATTCCCCATGATTAACATGGGACAATCAGGGTCTCCATCAGTGCATAGGAGATGTTTACAATATAGCATTGACAGGACGTCTGCAGTAAGCATTTCTTTGCCTGGTTTGCATTTGATTATCATTGGGTACCTTTGTATAAGGCTCATTCATTCAGCTTGTTGTCTAGATAGATGTTGTTAAGCTTCAAATAATACCAATGACTTGTGGTTGGTTAGCACTTTGAATATCTGTGCACCTTCCAGATAACATTGCCACTTCATTAGACAGTGAAAAATAGCTACCAGTTCTTTTTCATGTATTGAATATCTTTGCTCACCATCAGACAGCTTTCTTGATTTGTATACTACAGGGAGAAGTCCTTTTCTGTAGTTTGAATTTGGATTAATCCTCCTATTGCATAATTGGAGGCGTCAGTTTCTAGTTTGTATACTCCTTCACAGCTTGGAGTTTCCATGAAAATTTTGTTATCTTGCCTGTGATTGCAGATAAGGGGCAGTTAAGGCGCCCCAGTCAGGGATGAATCCTCTAACATAGTCTACCATGCCTAGGAACTTATGAAGCTCACTCTTATTTTATGGTGCTGGAATATTGGTTATGGATTGTATCTTTTCTGGGTCTGGCTTCACCCTGTCATTGCTGATAATGTATCCTAAAAATGGGAGTTCTGTTGAAAAGAAGTCATATGTTGAGGGCTTGGCTAAGAGCTGGTTACCTTGAAGGGTGTGGAGGACCAGGCAGATATCTTTTCAGTGTTGTTCCTTAGTCAGGCCATATATGATATATTTTCAAGGTAGACAATAGCCCTTTTTCCAATGTGATATTTAAAAGCTTCATTCATAAAAGTCTCAAAGGTACTTGGGGCATTTTTCATGCTGAAATTTAGTACAACACATTTGAAGGATCCATACTTGGTTCAAAATGCGGTCTTTGGAATGTCCTCAGGCTTTACGCAAATTTGATGTTAGCCTGCTGTCAAATCAATCTTTGTGAAAATTTTGGACCCCTCAGTGCGTCAAAAATGTCATCATTCAGGGAAGGGAATACCTGTTCTTAATTTTGACCTTGCTGAGCACCATGTAGTCTGTGACCAGGTGAAGCTCTCCAGCTTTTTTTGCTACAAAAAAATAAAGCCACACCAAAAGGGGATTTAGTAGGATTGTATGAGTTCTTTTTCAAGGGATTGGTCTAGATAGGCCCTTGGGGTGTTGTCTTCTTGTGGTGTTAGACGTTAGATAATTTGTGCTTTTGGCACACTTTCTTTGAGGTCAATTTCATCTTGGATGCTGCAATTGGTCGGTAGTCCTGGTAAAGTTTCTTTGAAAACTGAAGGGAATTCCATGACTAGCCGTGCTTGGATTGAGTCTGGTTCATGTGAGATTTCAACACTTTTAAAGTGAATAATCTCACATGTGCAAGTGTTCCAATTGATCTTGCTAGGGTCTTTTTCCTCTTCTATTTCCATAATTTTCACAAAAATTTGGTCTTTCATAAGTATATCAAGATGAGTTGAATATACATGATGGGGCACCTTGCCTCATTGTATGGTGAGGGTAGTGCTATCCTAGTCAATATTAGGCGTGGTCTTTCTCATCCATTCCAAGACAAATATAACATCATACTTGGAGATTAGTATGATTGGGCCACTAAGTGTAGTCTGCATGTCTCCTATTCAGGTGTAGAAAAGGTTTTCTTCTTTGGTGGCTGGTGTGCTTCTGTTGTCTGCCATGATAACTCTTTTGATATTAATTTAAACTGTAGGTAGTTTCATGAGGTTGGCAATTTTTTGTCAATTAGGGATTGATCTTATCCAGTGTCAAATAGTGCTTTTCCCTTATATCTGCAAAATTGGAAAGGATAAGTGAGGATTTTATTTCCAGTTTGGGTAACAAACAGTATAAGATTGCTGGAGGGTACTTGTATCATGGTGATTAAGTCCACACTTTGGTCACTGTCAAGTCTTGCAAAGTGGGGGAGGGTGGCTTGCCTAAGCACTCCCCTGAGCCTTTCCCTACTTGGTAGTGTTATCAGTGCTCATTTGAGTTACTTGAGTGGTACAATTTCCGCCTTAAGGATGGAAGTTTTTGAATTGGTTGTTCTGATTGTTAGGTTAAGGGTCCTTCTTTGCTGTGGGATTTTTTTGTTTTTTGTGTGTAGGCCGTCAGATTTTTGTGCAGCTTGCTTTACTTACAAGAATACATCTTGGAGATTATTGCAGCAGCTCATGTCAAACTGACGTCTAATATGTGTGTGGAGTCCATTATAGAAGTCCAGTTGTGGCCCAGCTTCATCAAAGCTGATGGTGTTGGGAGCTCAATCATGTATGTCTTCATAGGCTGCAATGTACTCCTCAATGGTTCCTGTCATTTTAACAGCTCTGAGTTCTGTCATGATCACCACAATGGAGTCTTTTATGGCAAATTTCTCCAGGAAGGCAGCTTTGAACATGTCCCAGTCTTTGTTGTGATCAGGGGGTTGGTTGATCCACTCACTTACAAAATTTGAGGCAGCTCTAGTAATGTGTAGAGCAATTTCACTGAACCAGAGTTTGCGGGGGTAGCCTACTTGTGTAAAATTATTTTGTGTGCTTTGAATCCAGAGGTTGGCATTTTCACAGCATAGTCCTGAGAACATTTCAATTTATGCTGGGTGTAGGTGTTGGAATACAATGTTGGGTATTTTGGTTGCATCAGGAACTGGCAGTGGATTCATGATTCCTTGAGTACTGAGAAAAGTTTACTGTTTGGTTGGTACAAGGAAATTTTTGAAGACAACAAATACCACTGGAAAATTATGTCCTTTTTTGTATTGTCAAAACAGCAGGCTCAAACCGCCAGCAAGGTTCTGAGTAAGCAGGTTTGTGGCCTGTAATCCAACTGCCCAGTCACTTGAAGCTAAACTAGGAAGTTGACTTGAATTTCCAAATCCAACAACATGAACAGATGATCATCCCTTATGGTGGATACCTTGATTTGATGCTTGACTAATTACCAGGATCAGGCCACCCCCTTCACTTTCTCACCATGTGATCAACACAATCATGTTCCTTTTATACATGATTAAAAATAACTTTATAATTATTATCTCTCAATAAATAATATTATCTAGCTTCCAAACATTTTTATTCTTGTAACTCTGCTAAAAAAGCAGTTGCAACATTAGCAGCAGAAGTAGGGGTTTCATGCTACTTTATCTCTCAAAAAATTTCCTGTTGTCTGTACTTGCTGCATTCAACAAATATTTGATAGAATCATGTCTGGCCTCCTGCTTGATTGGGCGCCATATACGCCTGATACCAAAATACCCAATGGTTTTGTCCTGTATCAGAGCATGGTGATCCAGCTCTCCACCTTCAACGCCTTGTTGGCACAGGGGTTTTTCCAAGCACCTGACACTACTCATTGAGCAACATACAAAAGCATCATGCCAGCCCACATAGCCCAGAGACTTTGAAGCACTTCCTTAGTGCCATTTGCTTGAGCCAATGAAAACAACACCACAGCATGGATTTAATCTGCACAATGCAAGCTGTAACAAATGAAATGCTTACAATGGTTTTGGATTGCAGATATCTCCATCTGATTGACACACAACACTGGAACCTGGTGCAACAAGTGTCAAAAGGATCACACCTAGAAGGACTGGGACACCTTCAAGCAGGACTTCCTAGCAAGGTTTGTGCTAAAGGACACCACACTCATGATCATACACCAAAAAAGAATCTCACCCAAACAGGCAGGTTAAAGGAGCTCAATTGAGCATAAAAAACACTCCACTAACATGCCCCCTCAGACATGGCTTTTGACTCCCCAGCTACCCATCTCATGTACTACAACGCACTCAAGTTGCACGTGATGAGACACATCAACCTGGATCAGGTGGCCAACTTGCAGAGCCTTTATTATGAGGCAGAGAAAGCAGAGCAAACTTCCAATGCTCTTCATAAAGCACAGACTGGGAAAAGAGATAGAACCAAGGACTCTCACCCAGCTGGACGCACCAACTGTCCTGCACCTAGGAAAAACAATAACAATAATAACTCAAACCATAAACCCTCTGGATTGAATGGCCACAACAATGGGAACAATGGACAATCAAAATTGTACCCACTTCTGCATCACCACCACACAAAACATTCAGGACAAGGGGAAAAGCCTGGGGAAAGCACTAAGCAAGCCAAGCTCTTCCTGCACAACTCCTGACTTGCCCAAAAAAGAGTACTGACCTGAGGATGTGAATCAGTGTTCAATTATCTAGGTTCCCTCAGAAGACCCAATACTTTACACTATTGCCAGACATCCCAATAAACTGATGTTGTATCCTTTCTGTTTTTAAAGTTACACAGGCTCAGCACTTTTAGACTCAGGCACAGATCAAACACTTATGAACAGCAACTTTGTGGACATGTTCAAGCTAACCAATAATTCTTTGTGGATTAAAAATGTGGTTTTAGCTGACAAACATCACATTGCCATATCATGGGAGACTTCCCCCTTCTCCATTGCACTTGTGACGGATCCAGGCCTAACCAGTCCATCCTGCCATTATCCTGCCCTTGACTCTTATTGCTGTTACCTTCCTGGGACAAAGCTTTGAGGAGCTTGGCCTCCAGGGAGGCAATTTTCTCGGATAACACTTTATTGTCATCCCGCCAATGAGCCATGATTTCAACGCTTTTTTCCTCTTGTGCTCTCAACGCCTCAAGTTCACGGTTTGCCATCTCTTTTACTTGTTGCAAGATTTCATCCCATCCTACCAACAAGTTCCAAGCATCCCAAGCATAAATTTGGTTCCCTTGGACGGGAGTCCCTTCCTTTGCAAAGTAATCAGAATACAGCTCTTCAAACACAGCCTTTACTTCTACTAAAGATTTGGCAGGAACAGTCTTAGTGACCTCTAGGCTGGTCCAAACTTCTTCCAATGTACTTGTAGGAACCTCCTTTCTTGCGGCAGCAGTTTCCACACAAAGGACCTCAAACTTGGCTCTCTCAAATTTTAACAAAGAAGGCATGGCAATTGAAAAATAGGTGAGGGGAAAGCGTCAAAACTGACAATGAATATATTTTATTAATGTTTAACTGTTTTTGCTTATATACCATTTGGGGCATACACAGCTGAAAACCCCTCCGGTTCCTGAATCAACCAATGATTTGTGCCACATGGCCTATGACATTCAAGTCATCCAACATAGATCTTTACCTGAAAGATCACCAACAATTCTCAACCTATGAGAATTGACCTACAATGGGCAGAAGTCACCTGACTCCATTCAACCCAATGTACCAATTCAGCATGGAGCTTCCCCAGCTCCCAGCGCCAAAACCCTGTGAATTGCACATCCTAAACTCAGCTATCAGTGTTCTAACTGGGAACCAGCTGATCAAGCCTGAATTCCTAGGCATCCTTGCTTTTATTTAGTTATTTTTGCATTTAATGGTTTTTTGCCTTAAAACCCATTAAACTGCTTTGAAACTTGAACCAGGCGCCACCGCGGCGCCCAGCAATTTTCACAGGCAGCGCCTCTAACCCAATAAATTTACCAACATGGCGCTTTTAACCCAAATTCTGGGAGTTTTCCCATGGTTAACCTTAACCAAACTTCTTGACAAAGTCAAGACCATATTAATATAATTAAATCCTCATTAATTATATCCTGTATTTATTAATTAATCTTCCTGATTAACTAACCCATTTTGAGACACCTAGTCTCCAAGATTGATTTGGCCAATCTTGCCTCAATTCTTTTAGTTAGCCTAACCTAACTAAACATCCATATTCTGTTCTTTTATTAAACATAGATATCCAGTTTCCAGGAACCTTTCCATCAAGAATTCCAAACAAACCTATCTATATGTAATAAACAGCAAAAACAGAACATCTTTATATTTTGGAGCATTTATCTGGCTAAACGCTCAGCAGTGACTGTAGTACGGTCACAGCGCTGGATAATCTACACTCCACCATCCAGGGACCCATCATTGACTTTCCCAAATTTGAAATCATGCTGGGACTGGACTGGTTGCAACAGAACAAACCTCATGTAGACTGGGCAACCTTGGTATTGACCATCAAGCGTGAAGGGGTTAATCACCAGATCTACCCTGACTCTGTGGACCTGATCCTTTGCAACCTCGTCTTTGTGCACATTACAGAAACCCTCAATGAAAAGGAAAACCTCAAGGAAAATGACTGTGACTCCTTTCAATATGAGATTATACATTTCAAGTACCACCAGGATACCACTACTCACCAGGATAGCAAAAATTTAGCTCATCATCCAGAAATCATCAAGGAGGAAGATATACCCAAAACAGTCTTCCACACTAATTATGGGTCATACAAGTGTGTAGTGCTCAATTTTGGGATGACAAAAGCACCATCAACCTTTGTGACCTTTATGAACAAATTGTTTGCCCCCACATTGGCAGGTACACCTTAGTATACCTGGACAAAATTATTGTCTACAGCCCCTTGGTAGGACAACACCATAAGGATTTGGAGGCACTCTTTGCTACCCTGGCACAACATAAGGCTCATTATTTTAAAGATTAATATGTTTTTTATTAACTGTGCTACTTTGCACTTTAAAATTTTGTTTTAATTTTCTTATCAATAAATTTAAATAATTACAACAATTTTAACAAAATAAATCTTATTTAATCCTTATAATATAAAAACCTATATTAAATTAAGCATTTTCTACTTACAGCTAAATTAAACTGTATTAAAAGCCAGTAACAATCTTAAATCATATACCATTACTTCTTGAAAGCCAATTAGTACAAAATGACATCTTTATAAAAAGATCAACATAAAAATACAATAAAAACTGATATGATGCTTTTTGTTGGAAATTAAATTGCTTCCTAAAATCTTAGCTTTTTTGCATATTTAATAAATAAATATTAAATAATTTTGAAGCAATTTATAAAAAAATCTAGTAAAATGTTAAAAAACTAGAATTAAAACCAACCTTTTATTGAAATTTCAGTGATTTTTAATAGCATAAGTAATTTATTCATAAGTTAAATTTTATAGAAAATATATAAAAAGAACTTATAAGAGAGTAAAAGTTTTTCTTTTCAAATTCTTAAGTATTTAATCTTAATAAAATAGCTTTATACAACTATTTAATAAAATTATATTTTTATACTGTATGCTAGAGATAATATATATAAAATTCAAACATAAAAAAATGTATCAAAATCTTGCTTTATTTAATTAAATTTAATAAAGGTTAAAAGTTATTTAAACTAAATTGAAAATGATCTAAGTCATTGTATCTATAAAAATAAGATACAACTTTAATTATACAAGAAAATATTTATATGTGATTAAAAATAATTTCTTTTATTTTGATAGATTTAAGATTAATAAAGTTCATTTTTTAAGAACTGTTAAAAGTTATAATATAATTTTAAGTTTATTTAAAAAAAGGGTTTTGAGTTGGTTACTAAAAGTAAGCTAAATAATGATTTATACTTTAAATTTAGTTTACTGATTAAAATATCATACTTTAAGAGTTAATTAGATATTTTATTTCAAATAATAATTTTATAAGCTTATATTCAAAGACACTTCAAGATACTAAATTTTTATTGAAATATAAAGTTGCAGCTCAATTCCAAAAGCTGGGATTAAGGGCCTTCTAATGATACTAGTTTGAGCAAGATTGAAGTACCTTTTGCTGAGATATCAATAGTTAACCAGAATATAAAAAGGGGTAAATAAACAATGATATCAGACTTCAGGAGTGATATTGATAAATTAAGGAGATTAGTTGGGGATTTATGCCTGTAGTGCGGAAGCTCAGCTAAAATGGTTTTTAAACAGATCAACTTTACAGAAATTTACTTTACAATCCACACCTTTACTCATCTCTGATAACTGCACATCTATTTCCAAGCAAGAACTGCCTGAACCAGGCAAAGGAGCCCAACCACTATCATTATGGAACCTATCAAGTTTGCACCTCAGATGACACCCTTCTTCTCACTGGGGGCTTCTACTAAGAGAGAAAAAATCTCTATGCTTAAACAAGCATTCCTTTTTACTGCTGGCAATGATCTTAACGGCTTTGTTGAGCACTTCTTATTAAATACATAGTTTGGAAAAAGTACCTTCTTACCTGTCATACAAAATCCCAAGACAGATGATTTCCTTAACAACCTAAAGGAATTGATGTAAGAATCCCCTGCCAAGCACCTTCCTTCCCTAAGAGCATTGGTTACATCAAGCTACAGTTTGAAAGAGCTTTGGGATTTTGGATTTAAAATGACATAAAATGAGTATTCACATTCTAAAAAAATAAAAAAATGCTAAAAAAGTATCATTAAATTCAAAAAATAAAAGAGGGAAAAATGATTCAGTAAAGAAAGAAAACATAAAAAATATTTTAAAACATATACTAAAAAATTCATTTATAACAAGCCAATTCATTAAAAAATCCCCTGGATTGATTTATGAAGAATGACAAAAAGAGTTGAGTGAATACTCAACTAAAATAAAATACTCATCATTGAAAACAAAAAAAAGAAATTTATGAAGATATGAAAATAAAAAACAATAAATCTATTTCACTTTCCAATTTCTATAAGCTTATTTCTAATAATATAACTAAAAGCAAAAAGCAAACTGATATGTGTAACATTTGCAACTTAAAAAAAACATTAGAAATGAAGAAAAAGGATTTGAGTATAAAGAAGTTGCCATTGCCTAAATCTATTAAAAAAATTTGGAATCTATTGACCTACATGAAAAGTTTTATAAGCATCAAAATAAAAAAATATATTACCAATATAAATAATCTTGATAATAACTCATGTGTTATAGTAATAGACTATAAAGAAAACTTTAAAATAGGTGGGGGTCCTATAGAGACAAATAATTGTTTTTATGAGAAAATATCTATTTCTTTATTAGGATTTGAAATTGCTTTTGAAGAAAATGAAAAAATTAAATATGAGTATCATGACTTTTTATCTGAAATGTTATCTCATGACTCTTTGTTTTCAGGTCAGTGTTTGATAAGTCTGCTTAAAAAGAATAAATTTAAGAATATTAAAAATATTAAAGTTTGGACTGATAATGGTAATCATTTCAGATCTTATGAATTCTTATATTATCTTTTTAAAGAGGTACCTAAAATTATAAAAGGAACAATTAAGTTTAATAGATTTTTTGAGTGTCATGGCAAAAATATTGTTGATGTTCATTTTGGTGTATTATCTAAAATATTTAAACAAAAGGAAAATGAGATTTATATAAAATATAAATGATCTCAAAATGGCTTTTGAGAGAGAGGAAGAAAGAAAGGGTTTATATGAGTCACTTGTAAATAATCCAGATGTTTCCCAAAAAACCTTTTTTACATCTATGTTAGAAAATCTAGGCCTAAAAAAGCTGGCTTGAAGTCAAAGCATTTTATGTTAATCTTTCATATTTAATGAAAGATGGTGAGCTTTATGTTTCACCTTTGGCATTTAAGGATGTTAAGGAGCACTCCAAAATAAATTACTGTGAAAAGTTCTGCACAGATGACAGAGAAACAAAGAGAGCTAATACTACTTAAGGATTGGTAGGACATGTTCATGAAGTGGGACACATAACAAAAACTTATATTTCACATAGGGTAAATAGTCTTTTAAATACAACAACTTTTTTTCTAAAAAAAACTAAGAAATTAATTATATGAGCCAAAGTAAGGGGAATAGAAATTATAGCTTTGGGGCTGCTATTACTCTCCCATGAAACTCATATATTTGATTCTTGGCTTATTAAAATAGAAAAAAGGGATTTAGCAAAAAATACAGTTGAAAAAATAAGATTTATTTTTATTATTTGTATATTTTACACTCTTAAACTTTTCTTCAGTAAACTAAGCATTATATTAATGTTCAAAAAACATAAGTTTATGACTTAAATGATACCAAAGAAGTTAAAATGCTTTGAAATGCTTAAGCTGGCGTCTTGGCTTAATCTAACAAATAATGACCTATAAGCTGCTTGCCAAGCCCTCCAAATGTCAATTCTTCTGCAAACAGTTACCCTTTCTGGTACACATAGTTTCAAAGGACAGCATTAAACCTGGCAGCCAAAAAATTCAGGCCATTTGCAAAATGCCACCACCAAAGGACAAGTCTGAACTTTGCACATTCCTGGGGATGGTTGCTTTTGTACGGCAATTTATCCCCAACTGTGATGTTTTAACAGCTTCTCTGTGAGCCATAACTAGCATCAAATCCAAATTTGTATGGACCCCTCAACGTGACCTTCGCTTCAGACGTCTTAAGGAGAAACTCAAATTTCTCCCATTCTACAATATCCTAAGCAAGATGGAGAATATCAAATAGAGACAGACACCTCTGATGCTCCCATTGGGTGAGTACTACAAATCATGAACAATGATGGTGATTTCCTATCCGTAGCTTATGAGTTGCGCAAACTGACAGACAACAAATGTCACTACCCCATCCAAAAAAGGAGCTACTGAAAATTGTACACTTCCTTGTCAAGTGGCACTGATACCTGGAACAACATGAAGAATTCACTGCATTAACAAACCACAAATCACTCATATATTTTAAAACACAGGCAAACCTTTCCCAACGTCAGGCACATTGGATGGAACTTATGGAAAGATTCAATATGATCATCCAATACAAACCAGGAACCAAACTTGCCATGGCAGATGCACAATCTTGCTTTTATGTTAGAGCCACAATAGGTGAGAATGGGCTCAACCCAGACTGGCCCCTCCTGGTGCTCCAAACTAAAGACAAAGGCTTCCCTCCTGGCACTACTGACATCAAAAAAAGAAACAGTTATCAAAAATTAACACCTCTTTGCAGACATATATGGGACATTACACTGCAAAATGACTGATGAGACTGCTGTCCTGTATATCCCTACACACCAACAACTCAATACCATTTTTATGCTATCACAGAGATCTAGGACACACCTAGAGTTGCAAAATTTACAAATTCCTAAAACATAAGGCATGGTGGCCAACTCTATATTGGGACGTCCAAGAAGTTCTCAACCAATGTGAAGTATGCAAAAAGTTTGTGAAAAGCAACATCCTGCCTAAGTCTGTACTGCCTATTCATTCACAACTACCCTTCAAACTATGGGCCCTAGATGTTGTGGGACCCATACCAGGAAAAATCAATAACAAGAAGTAAATAATCACTGCTATTACTTTGTCACTTGCTGGCCAGTGGCGCAAGCAGTGAAAACTCATAAAAGCAACAACATTTAACAATTCATAGGCAAGGTAATCATCAGCAAAGATGGAAAACAGAACTCCTAATAACAGACAGTGGCAAGGAAATGACCTCCAAAAATAACAACATATACTTCACCAAGAATAGGGTCCAGCACACAGTGACAACACCTTACCATCCTCAGGCCAATGGACGCGTAGAGCAGCTTAATAGTAGCCTCGTGCAAGCCCTAGCCAAACTCACTGCCAGGAGACCTGAAGACTGGTATAAGCAGCTACTGACTGCATTACTTGTGTGCCAAACCCAAGTGAACATATCCACCGGAAAAGCCTGTTTGAACTGGTATACAGCACACAGCCAAATATCATTCAAGCATTGACAGGACCCAAGTTGGAAATTCCAAGTCAAGTCCCCCTTGCTTGGATCCTCAAGTAGTAGAGGCCAACAACAAGCAAGCAGCCAAAGAAAAGGAACACCTACAAAAGACATTTGTTCCCATCCGCAATAGACATGAAGTTGGGGACAAAGTTTGGGTCATGAATGTTGACAAGAGCAAACTACAGCCCAAGAAAGTAGGGCCAGCAATCATTCTGAAGGTAAACAACAATAACACTTACCTTGTGCAAGGGCTCAGGAAACGCAAACAAGACAAAACCTTACACCACAACCGCCTACGACCTTGCAAAGCAAGACAGAAACAACGAGAAACCGCCCTGCCCGCCACCAAACAACAACTGGTTCAGTATGGCGCCCGGCTCCTGACAACCTCCCTGACAGCCTGCCTCCAGAGGAGGCTGACTTTCAGCCGGGGGGAGGGTGTCAAAACCGCAGGCTCAACCCGCCAGCAAGGTTCCAACCAAGCAGGTTTGTGACCTGCAATCTGATTACCTGGTTACTCAAAGCCAGACTAGGAAGTCAACTCGGATTACCAAATCCATCAACATGAACAAATGATAATCCCTCACAGTGGATACCTTGATTTGGCGCTTGACTCATTATAAGGATCAAGCCACCCCCTCTTCCATCCAGCAGTATGATCACCAATCATGTTCCTGCTATCCATTGATTCACATTAACTATACTGTAAATTCAGAACCTGAACGTAAAAATGTGGGATTGTCAAGTCCTTGGTCCAAATTTTGAATCACTTTTGCGGGCAACTCAGCTAAGTGAAAAATAAAATATTTAATAAAATCAACCATTTTTTTGATTTTTTTTTGGTTTATTTAAATTGGCAAATTTTGAATCTCTTGAGCAGATAACTCAACTAACAAAAGACAAAACTCAGCAAACAAATACGGGATACATGAATCAGAAATGCAGGATTCTAATGTACAATTTGAGATTCCCTATATTTCAATCAAATCATAGACATCATGTAAAAATTAACAAACCTGAAATTGCGGGATTGTCAAATCCAAGAACCAAGGTTCAAATCATAATTGCGGTGAATTTGAAATAAATATAATTTATGGGTGTTTCAAAAAGAATGTTAAAGGATCTAGAGTGGATTTGTGCTGATTATTTTAGAAATCATAGGTATTCTCAAAAATGACCCTATTCCATTTTAGGATGGCTAAAATTTAGATGCTTGATTACAGTAGATTTTAAAAATTGCTAATAATAAAGTAGAATTATATATTACAATCTATCCTATCACATTGTCTTTCCTTTGGTGTGTTGATAATGTGCTTGCAATTAATTGGACAGTTTCACCTCCTATTGCCAAGGCAACTGGAGGTGAAACCATCCAATTAAATGTAAACACCTTATCAACAGCAAATGAACTATAAACACATCAAGGAAAAGGCAATATGATAAAAACAGATTGTAATATATAATTCTATTTTATTATTAGTATTTTCTGAAATCCACTGTAATTAAGTCTCCTTAATAGCAGTACATGAATACATATTGCAGTAAACTGATGGTTTATCTTTTCCTCTCCTTTCTTCCTTGAAAAGATGTTTGGTTGGCCCCTTGGCTATGCCAGGGGCCAAAAAACTTTTAAAAAAATTCTGCGTCATCAGGAAAGTAGCTCATAAATCATTATATGGGTTTATGGCTGCTATATTAGTGATTTAGAGTGCAGAATATTGCATTGTTTCCAGTTTAGAAAATTTACATTTCACTTAATTTCATGTCTAAATATAGCTGTTGAGATTAGATTTTTCATTTGATTTTATCCAGAGTGGATCTTCTTGATTTGGGTTGATTTGTCCTAGTTACTTACTGTACATTAAATTTGGATTCCAGTTCCTGCAATTATTATTTGAGTTTACTAGTGGCATTCAAAAGAATTTGAAATTTGGTTCTTGGAATTGGCAATCCCGCAATTCCAAAAAACATAGTAAACTTAATGAAAATGGTTGATGGATTTGAACACTTCAAATCTGATTCCAGTTAATTCATTTTGTCCATTGGAAATATGTAGTTTGACTTGAACTTTGCAAAGTGTCTATGAGTTCCCACATTTTCAAATATTCAAATAAATACTCAAAAAAATCAATTTAATTAAAAAAGGCCATCCTGCAAAAGTGATTAAAATTTTGGACCAAGGATTTGACAATCCCACATTTTTACGTTCAGGTTCTGAATTTACAGTATAATCATTATCTCTCAATAAAAAATATGATCTATTTTCTAAACATTTCCCCCTTGTAACTCTGCTAAAACAGCACAGTTACAACATATGATATACCCATACACCATTGGGACTACTCTACAAATATATTATTGCATATATCACTGAAATTTAAAAAGAGCTTGAAGACAAATGGAGGATTCAAAGGATTACATTCAGCTTTAAAGTGACTTACTTCAATTCAATAAAAAGTAGCATTTATAGCTGGAATTGCTAACCTTTTACTCATAACATGAAGTTTTCAAGGATTACTCCAAGGACCAGCTCCCCTAAAGCACATGCAGCATTGAATTTGGTTAAAGGGGCTATCTTAAAAGCTAGGGCCATCTATTTCCTGGCCCTAAGCAAATTTAACACCTGAAGGCATATTTTAAGTAAGCAGTGGAAAGGGACTAATCCACCCCCATCTATCATCTTTTGGTCTAATCTTTATTTTTGTTGCCAATAAGAATGTTACTTCAACTTTTCACACATTAACAATATCTTAATTAGGTAATCATCATGAATATAGATCCATGCACCCTATCAGTATCCTTTTTTGGCATTCTTGGGGAGATTAATTTCTCTCAAAGATCAATCTAACCTGGCAGAGTTGATGGTTTAGCTGCATGACCTTCCCGTGGTCTCCGTTGATAACAGGGTAATTCCTGGCAAACAAGCAGAAACAAGGGGTGATGCTAAGATGTGATCTGGTAATGGTCAAATCAAGGCAGAACGTTTCAACATATGGGCATGAACTACCAAATTGAGAGTATTGCAGCTCTGAATCTCAGCAATGGGTGAAGGAGTAACAGTTTTCAAGGGGAGAGTAAGAGTCAGGCGCATTGTCTGTCACACTGCTCTGCTACAAGGCTGGCTAGGTTGTACAGTTACTTTGGTAACTAGACCTGGTAAGGATGTGTGTAGGCTGCCCAGCAACAAGGAGGGGACACTCCTGCTTGCTCCAAAAGGACAGGCGTATTAACAACGCGGTGGTAAGTTCAGGCCTTAAATTTACTATATTCTAGATTGGTATGGGTGTGCCAACAGGAAGAATAACCATAGCTTGCAAAAAATACCATATCAAATGGGAACAGTACCGCCTCTAACAGACCAGAAAAAACAATTGGACAAGCAAGAGAGGGGAGCCATGCTCCTTGCTCCCAAGGGACAACAGACAACGCAAACGGACCCCAGACTAAGGAAAAACCACATCTTTCTCTCAAAAAATGGTTTCATTGTGGGCAGAGAAGGCAGCGGCAATACCAAAGGAAGGACAATAGAGTGTGGAAACGTGGGAACTACCAGAAACCTGCCGGCCAGTGTGATCAAAAGTTTATGCAGGCTATATGCTGTAGAAGTAATAATGGTGGTGAATAGAGATTGGCTCTTTTGCAGATTGGTGGAAAAGTGTGGGTTTACGCCTGTACATATTTCAAAACTAGGTAAGGGGACAATACTAATGACATTTCAGACAAAGGCACAGAAGGAGCAGGCCATGAGGACGGAATTTGGGACAAAGGCGGAGGAAATCATGATTTGCAATGTGGGGACTGAGGTTGGGAAATTCTTAATACAAAATCTACCGCCTGTAGTAAACACAATGGAAATCAAAGAAAAGGCAAAAGTCTTGGGCAGGGTAACCAGTTGTGTGGAGAATCAAAAGTCATTGAGTATTAAGCAATAGGATGGAATGCAGAAGAAGTTTGTCACAGGAACTGGGGATTATGTCTTGAAAGTGGAACTAGTGAAAGCAGTGAAGGAGCTGCCGCGTTCATTGAGTGTAGGTGGTTGGAAACTCCCACTCTGCCCTTTGGACAGGTGCTTCCACTGCAGACTAAAGGGACACATCAGGGAAAAATGCCTGGTAAATATGGCAGCTGAGGAAGAGAGAATAAAGAGAGTGGAGGAGGGAAAGAAGTCAGGGGCACAATCAGCCATGGCTTTGGCAAAGTTGAAGGAGTTGAGTGAGAAAGAGACACAGGCAAAGAACCTAGCTCCTGTAAGCAAAAACCTAGTTGTCCCTAACAACAAAAGTAAGAAAGCAGTGAGGAAGCTGTAGGTGGCCAAAAATTTGGCTATTGACAGATTTGGAGTCACTAAAGATGCTACCCAAAGCAATTCTCAGCTAGGACCACTGATAGCAGAGAATGGTGGAAGGAAGCGGCGTGCTACTGTAGTTAATACAGATATCCTAAGGAATCAGTGCCTAAGGGATGCAGTGGTTTTGGCTAAAGTATTCTTTGTCAACACAAGTCTGAAGGAAAATAATACATCCAATGCTCAGACGGAAACAGAGACCCTGGTTGAAGTGGAAATCAGAGAGGAGGAAAAGATGGAAACAGAAGACAACCTAGGTCAAGGGAAGCCCAGAGGCCAAACAAGATCACAAGGTTGTCAGAAGGAGAAATATACTGTACCCAGTGATGTGATTGTCAGTGTGGATAAAATCATACAGATAGTCCCATCTGCAAACAATATTGATTAAATGAGTATGAAGCTAGAGTTTGCCAACGTCCAAGGTTTGGGGGAACTTAAACAAAGACAGAGGCTTACATATAGATTATTATAACATGACATCAATATAGGAGTATTCACAGAGACCAAATCCAAACCAGGTGTGGAGGAAGCATGGGAGATATCAACTCGCTCCAACACAGTCATTTTACTCTCACTTAGTGGAGGAAACAGAGGAAACATCCAAAAGGGCAGGACCAAAGGGACCAATGAAACCAAAGGGAGGTGTAAAAATCTGGTGGAAGAAGAAAGTCAAAGTAATACAAACATTGGAAATAGTACCCAGCAGAGCATCAGCCATCCAGGTTGAGGTGAAGTCAGGATGGCAATGGGTAGTGGGTCTATATGCACCAAACAATCCTACAGAACAGAGGGCCTTCTTCCAGGAGGTCCAAAGGAAAGTGGGAGAGTTAGGTATAGGCGGAAATGTGATAATGGGGGGAGATGTAAACTGTGTGATCTCTGCGTGTGACAGAATCAGTGCATCAAGCAATTGGTCTGCAGATTGAGGAGCAACAGAGTTAACACAGTTAATGGCATCAATGAGGGTAGTAGATGTGTGGAGAAAGGATGATCAAGGAGGTTTAGAGGAGGCTGAAGAGTGGACTTTCTTTAGAGAGAAACACTTCTCTCAAATCAACATCATCACAGTCCCTGAAGTAATGTTGTGAAGATGTAAGATAAGTGTCAGAAATTTGGTGTCAGCGGATTCAGATCACAGACCACTAGAACTGCTGGTGAAGGAGGAGCAGGAGGCGCAAGCAGGGAAAGGAATCTGGAGGATGAATCCTAGACTCTTAGAGTGGTCTACACTCCAAGATCTCCTTACAAAGAAACTTAATTACTACTGGAACAGGTTACACTACATATACAAAATGAAGGAGGAAAGGGCTTATGATGTCTGGAAGATGACCAAGGAGGAAATCAAACAGACTTGTGAGAACTTTGGGAGACTGATGAATTCAAAGATGACAAGATATCAGGCTAGGGAGTCCAAATTTGCCAAGGTATGTAGAAAAGCAAGTGAAATGGAGACATCAGTTTTCACAGAACAAGCAATTCAATATGCCAAATAAATTGGAGATTTCACAGCAGATAGATTGAAGGCTTTGAAGGCAAAATGGAATGAGAAGTCCAACACAGACCTAGCGCTCCTGAAGAGTGCAATTGGGTTATTCCAACTGTCAGCTAGGATTGTAGAACTATCATTTCATGGAGCCACAGTAGACACAAGGGAAGGTTTGACAGAGGCAGCCAAGGAGTTCTATACGGATCTATATAGTGAAGCAGAAAGCAACAAGGCAGCAGCTGAAGAGCTCATTGAAGGTTTAAAGGTTTTATCAGCAGAAGGAAAGCAGTCCTTGGGTTTGCCCATTGGATGGCAAGAGGTAGCAACTGTGATTCAAAATTCAAAGAACGGAAAATCACCAGGAATTGACGGAATAGTAATGGAGTTCTACAAGTTTTATAAGGAAGAGATGTCATCAATATTATTCAAAGTTTTCAATGAGCTCTTGGACCCAGACATAGGTGTCACAACCAAATAATAGGCGAGGGGGATAGTGACAATGCTGTATAAGAAGGGTGATCCAAAAAACCTTGCAAACTATAGACCTCTTACGCTATTAAATTTAGACTACAAAATACTTATGGGAGTTCTGACTAGGCGCTTGAGGAACCAGCTGAAGGATGTTGTCAGTGAAGAACAGAGGGATTCCTTCCTGGACAATCAATAGCGGATAACCTAATGCAGTACTTCTTAATCAAGGAATGGACTAAGAAAAACAATATCCAGAAAACTGGATGGATGATGTTCTTAGACCAGGAGAAGGCCTACAACAGAGTGAGTCATGAGTTTTTGTGGAAAGTGTGTGTTAAGATTGGGTTTCCAAACAATGTTGTGAGCATGTTAAAAGCAATATACTGAGTGGCAAAATCTAATATTAATGTGAATGGGAATCTATCACAGCCATTTGAGGTTAAAAGAGGTGTACGTCAGGGAGATCCATTTTCTCCATTGTTGTTTGTCCTTGTAATAGAATCACTGTCAGCGGCCCTTCTAAAGGCTGATTGAAAATTGCTAAAAATCAACGGAAAGTGTTACTCTCACTTGATGTATGCAGACAATACATGGATTTTCTGTAGAGACAAGGAGGACAAAGCAAGGGTAATGTGTGTCTTAGATAAGTACCAAAGGGCAAGTAATGCAAAGGTGAATCTTTCTAAATCCCAATCAATTACTATTGGAAAGACAGCGGCATGGATGAACAACTCAAGCCAGCAAATCCCTTGTTTGGCAGACGGGGAGGAGTATAAGTACTTGGGGTGTCCCATCCATGGAGGAATGTTGCTGGAGAAAATCTGGAACTCCCAGGTAACCAAGATAACTAAAGAGGTGGGAAAGTGGAAGTTTCTGAATCTTTCCTACTGCGGAAGGGCCTTGGTTCTCAACACTTTTTTATTATTCAAACTATGGTACTTGGCTGAGATGGTTCCACTGACACCATCAACAACTAGGAAAATAAAGAAGATAATAACAAATTTCATATGAAATGGCCAAGCAGCAAAAATCAGATACAAGGATCTATGCCAGGAGACAACAAAGGGGGCATTGGACTAATTGACTTTGAGACTATGCTAGAGGCAATTCAATTACAGTGGTTAGCGCGCATTGCAGACAATGAGAAGCCAAAGGTGTGGTTACCTATATTGTAAGATTATCTAAACAAGGCACAACTGACCAAAACAAAAGACAACCAAGGTTTGAGCTGGGGGATTAACTAGAACACTAAGGTAGCAGCAAAATACCTACCAGGCTGCTGGAAGGACATTTTTAGAACTTGGACAAAAAACAATGGTAGAATCTTGGTGGACAAGTGTACATTACAAAAAGCAAGAGCCATTCCCTTGTGGGGTGGGGACTGTGGATTGGACATAGATGCTCGGACCCAGAAGGTCTTTTTTAATATCACTGGGGCAACACACTGGGGCAATATCATTACAGGCAAAGGCAGATTACTAAGGAGATTGGAACCACCAAAGAACTCTAAACTCTTGGACAGAGTTTACTTTAAAAAGGGGTGAGATATAGTGGAGGATCAAAATCACTGGCCAGTGAAATTGAGACAATACTGTAAACCATATGAGAACTTAGATGGGGATGATCAAAACAGGATTTTGACGGAAGCAGAAGCAGTGCAAGGGCGGTACCAAAACAACAGACTAAGGTTAACGCGGTCTGAATGTTTGGTGAGGTTAAGAAGAATGTTGAGGGTAGGGAAAGATGATGGGGTTCTCCAGGCTGAATTCTCTAACCGTGACTATTGGAAAAACCAATCCAAGGAATTTGCTCTGAGATACATGCTGAAGCTAATGATGGAAAAGGAGGTGAAACAAGGGCTAGTCAAGCTTTGGGGGAAGATAGGAGCAGGATGGGCCATTGCGGTTCAGAACTTTCTATACCAAATCAGAGGGGGGATCCTTCACACAGGAGAGGTGTTACAAAAGCGGCACAACAAATAGGACCCTGTGAACTTTGCTTGCAAGGTTTGTGGGGAAGTGGAATCAGCAAAACACATATTCCTAGAGTGCTTGGGGGTGAGAACAATATGGTCACGTGTGTTCCACTGGTACAATTGGTACCATCTTGAGAAGGAAGCAGTTTGTGTCACTTGGAAGTGGCCCAAACTCTTGGCTGCAATCCCCCCACAGGTGCTTTATGCTAATGTGGAGGGTGAGAAGGTTTGGAGATTGGTATGGGGTGAATCCCTCTTTGCTTTATGGCTTGCCAGAAACAAGAAACCCTTTTTGGGTCCCAGTCAAAGAGCACGTCCAACTCAAGACTTTGTGAAGCAACAGCTGCTTGCAGCTGTTGGTAGCAAGGACAATCCTCTTTCTTCTGAGTCTGCTGACTCACAGGTCAGTCTGGTATCTTTTTTCACAGCGGAAACAGATATGTGTGTTTTGAGTCTGGCTTGTCTGCCTTTGCAGACTAGCAATCCAAACGGATAAGAACATGTAAGTTAGAGATAGTGTGAGCTATCTCAATTGTGGGTGGGAAACCGCTTCACACAGCAATTGAGTGTGTCAAGGTGCAAGTCCTTGGGATACATCCTGTCAAGTTGACGCATACTCAATTACTTCCTTTGGGGGGTAAAACAAAAACTCAAAGATCAATCTAACCTTGGGTACCCATAAAAATTCATCAAAGAGGAGGATATACCAAGGTCACCTCACACACAAAATATGGCTCTTTTCAGTGTGTTTCCCTTTAAATTTCTATAATCAATTCCCCTTTCACTTTTTGACCTTCACTAACAATTTATTTTTGTAAACATTGGTGAATGTATCATGATTTATATAAACAATATAATTTTTTGCCCTATATAGGAACAGTACAGTTAGAACCTAGAAGCTGTATTTACCCCATTCACTCATCATAAACTCCTGTCAAACCATTTTAGTGCCAGTCTCTTCAAAAAGACTGACTCTTACTAGTATATAGATAGTATTGAAATAATGAACCAGACTCTGGTTAGATAGCTCCATCTGGAAATTTCCCACACTCAAGTAAAAAACAATATATGTAAATTTCTATGAATTCTATATATTTATTCCAATTTAATACTTGTTATGACATGATAAATGCCCCATATATACTATATAAGGCTCCAAAGACAAGATTTTGTGAGCCCTATAAATAGATCTATATTTCTTCATCTTAATGAGAAACTCAATTAAGCTTCCCTACTTTAGAGCCCCAGGTACAGTAAATAATATCAAATGGAGACTAATGTCTCTGATGATCTCATTTTATGAACACTCAAGATCAATAAGAAGCATAAAACTTCTTTCTAGTGGCCTGAAATTCACTAAATCTCACTAAAGGGGAGATTCACTACCCCATACAAAACAAATAGTTGCTGGCTACAGTACACTACCAGGTCAGATAAAGATGCTACATGGAAAAACAGGGATAGTTCAAAGTAATCACTGATCATAAGCCCATTGTCTGTTTCAAACCATAGAAAAATACCTCCAGGCACTAAGTCAGATGAATAATTAATATTGAATGATTTAACATGAAAATATTGTACATTCTGGTAAATGACCTTTTAACCTATGGCACCCTGTTCTTTCTATAAATCTTCACATACCAAAGAGAAAAATGGCTTGACCCAAAATAAGCACCCAGTTTAATACACATCAGGGGAGACGTTTCCTCCAGGTATCATAGAGAACCTGTGATACATTGATAAAAAATGAGCAACAGCTTTTAGAAGTCTATGGCACACTGCAAATAAGACTATCAGAAATGGAAATCCATACACTATGTACTCACACTCTAAAGCTTTGACACCATATTATGCTAAAATTGAGGCCTTGGCCATCAGAGCAAGTAACTTATACAAGTTTCTCAAGCACAGTCCATGGTGGTTCACTATATACTGTGGTATATGAGAACTTCTTCACCAGCGTGAAGTATGCAAAAAATATGCTGAGAGCACTCCACACAAGTCACCACTCTCTATTGCCACTGGTAAACCTTTAAAGGTGAGATCCATGTTTATTTTAGGGACACATACCAGTATATATAATTCAAAAAGTAATTCTTTGATGCTATTGATGTTCCACTTGCTGAACTGTTTCCCAGAAGGTTAAACATAAAAATGATAATAGTTTTAGGATATTCTCTGGGAAAATTATCCTTAATTTTGGCACACATTGAATTCTCATTGCATATAGAGAAAATAACTAGATGTTGATAAAACCTATCAAAAATTTGACAAAAAAGGTATCAAAAATACTTTTATAACCTCTACTATTCACAAGAGAATGGAAAAATTGAGAGAACCAATAGGTCCTTAACTCAAGCTCTCATCAAACTCACTACTTAAACCCATGAATAATGACCTAAGCAACTCACAACTGTCATTCTTGTATATCACATTAAATTTAACAGGGCCATAAAAGAAAGCTATTTTAATCTAGTCTATATCATACTTCCTAACACTGTTACAGCCTTAGCTAAAAACCATCTGAGCACACCTTCATTTTAACTTCTTAATGTATACCACAGATATAGCAAGTAATTCAGAAAAAGAAAGACCAATATGATAAATATTAGGATAAATCACATTTACCCTCCTTTAATACATGTCATTGGAGATGAGGGATCAATTTTAAAATTGATTAAGAGAAAACTTCAACTTGAGAAATTAGGCTCTGCATTAATCCAAAGGGCAAATTAGGCTGCATCTACCTATTTCAAGGACTTGTAAAATACTATAAAAGTAATTCACCACAACCAACTCTGCACCTATCAATCCATAAAGAAACAGTACAACCCATTCCTGTTTACTTTTGAGTAGTAGCTTGTCTAGTTTGGTGCCCAAGGTCCTGATAGCCTCTCAGAAGATGTACTGCCTGAAGAAGAAGCTGCCCCCAGCAACCAGGAGAATAAAAAGCTACATGGTAAGCAACCTAGTAATTTCTCAATTCAGGAAAAACCTATGACCCAACATTGATATACATAAGACCTCTAGACAAGATGAAATAAGCTAATACTCCCTAGTCAAAACATTTATATAGAGAATAACTCATATCCTATAAAATAGTGTCTCTTATAGAATGAAAGTCATTGCCTTGAAAGTACTTTAAATTCAGAACCTAAATGTAAAAAATGTGGGATTTTCAAATCCTTGGTACAAATTTCAAATCACTTTTGCAGGAAACTTAGCTGAGTGAAAATAAAATATTTAATAAAAGCAACCATTTAATTTGACTTTTTTGGTTTATTTAAATTGGCAAATTTCAAATCCCTTGAGCAGATAACTCAACTAACAAAGAAATAACACAACAAAAATGCAGGATACATGAATCAGAAATTCAGGGCTCTAATGTATGATTTGAGATTTCCCTTATGTCTAACAAATCATAGACAACAAGGAAAAATGAAAAATCTGAAGTGCAGGATTTTCAAATCCAAGAATCACTTTTCAAATCAAAAATAAGGATAATTTGAAATAATTATAATTTATGGGCATCTCAAAAAGGATGTTAAAGGATCTAGAGTGAATTTGTGCTGATTCTTTTAGAAATCATAGGTATTCTCAAAAATCACCCTAAACCATTTTAGGATGGCTAAAATTTAGATGCTTGATTACAGTAGATTTTAAAAATTGCTAATAATAAAGTAGAATTATATTTTACAATCTATTTTATTAAGTTGAATTTTCCTTGGTGTGTTGTTAGTTCATTTGTATAGATAATGTACTTTCATTCAATTGTATAGTTTTACCTCCAGTTGCCTTGGCAATAGGAAATCAAATCACCTCTGCAAGAACAGCTGTGGTTGCAGAGGCAACTTGATTTCCTATTGCCAAGGCAACTGAAAGTGAAACTATTGTCAACTTTGTACTTCTAAGAAGTATAATAAACAAGATAAAGGGGAAAATTAAGAAGAGAATGATACTTTATTGAGTATGAGCTTAGAGTGTTATATAGTATCATGGAAAGCCAAATACTGCCCATGCATGTCATGGGAGTCATGGGGCTTATCTGAGTAGTTTTCTTCATAATTTACAAGCCTTATTCAAGTTGTGTTCCTCTTAGGATTCAAAATGTTTAATTGCTATATAGGATGGGTGGATGATAAGAGTGCCACCAACTTAATGATTAGCCAGGGAATCATTTGGGGAGTTACTCAGGGAATCATATTCCAGAGAGGAAGTAATCAAAGATATTGTAACATCTCCCCCTGGGGTGCTGGAATGTGGAACCTTAGGGATTTTCTTGAGAGTGTCAGGATTTGGGCTTGGTACTAATCCAGTTTGGCGTTGGGAACAGGGAGTCTGGAATTTTGTTGGGCTATTCTTGCTTTACACAGGCAGAGTCAGTCATGGTGCATACATTTAAATTCAGTTTTTGCACCAATTCCTTTGATGAAGTAGGTGTTGTTGGGCTTGACTTCCATGATAATGCCTGGCCCATGTAACCCTGGCTCCAACTTGTGCTGATTGTAGTTGAAAACCCAGATTTTTTTCTGACTTGGAATCTTTACTGCTGTAGTGGGATTGCTTTTCTCTAAAATATTTTTTCTCCACGTCTTTCTGGTCTTAGCCAGCACACTGTATGTTGGGATTTCTATCATCTGGCACCCTTTTGGGAAGAGGTAATTGTGGTCCTGTAGTTGTACTAACAAGAGGGGCTTTTGTCCATAGACCAGTTCATACGGGATTTTGCCTATAATAAAGTTGACTTGTAATCTACAGAGCATGAGTGATGTTTGCAGCATGTTGATCCAGGCCTTTTTAATTAGAAGCAGATAACTTACTGAGGGCTTCCACTAGCAGTATTTTCATTGTTCTACTCTTCTATTTGCTTTCAGGTGATGGGGCTGGATATGGTGTGCTTTATTCCATTATTGGAAAGATAGAAATTGGTGTCAATAGCTTTAAGTTCAGTTCCTCCATCCATGATTAGGAGTTCATGTTTGCCAAACTTAGCTATGATCTCTTTGCCAATAAATAATCTTTGATCATTTCCTTTGTTTTCTTTTGTAGCTTGTGCTAAAGGCTACCTATTCACATAATTGATAGCTGTTATAATGTAATTTTTGCCTTTGTATTACCAGGAATTGGTCCCAAATTCCCAGTGACCACACTTTGAAAATTAGGTGATTGACACTGGTATTACTGAATTGGGAGGTGCCTTGGAGTGGGCATATTTTTTACAGACTTTGCATTGATATAGTACTTCCTTGATATTGTCCAGAATTTTGGGCCACCAGTAGTGTGTCTTGAGGTATTCATGTAAGTTTCTGCTACAGTTGTGTCCCAGATCTCTGTGGTATCAAAGGATTGTGTCAATCTTTTGTGTTGACAGGAAATAGGGTACAGTATTGCCACTTGTTATTATGCCATGTAGAGCACCATATATGTTTTTGAACAGGTGTTTGTTCTTAAGGACCTTCTCTTGGATGTCCATTGGTGTGCCAGGTGGGAACCCCTCTCAGAAATTCCCCATGATTAACATGGGCCAATCAGGGTCTCCATCAGTGCATGGGAGATGTTTATAGTATAGCCTTGACAGGATGTCTGCAGTAAGCATTTCTTTGCCTGGTTTGCATTTGATTATCATTGGGTACCTTTGTATAAGGCTCATTCATTCAGCTTGTTGTCTAGATAGATGTTGTTGAGTTTCAAATAATACCAATGACTTGTGGTTGGTTAGCACTTTGAATATCTGTGCACCTTCCAGATAACATTGCCACTTCATTAGACAGTGAAAAATAGCTACCAGTTCTTTTTCATGTATTAGATATCTTTGCTCACCATCAGGCAGCTTTCTTGATTCATATACTACAGGGAGAAGTCCTTTTCTGTAGTTTGAATTTGAATTACTCCTCCTATTGCATAATTGGAGGCGTCAGTTTCTAGTTTGTATACTCCTTTGCAGCTCAGATATTGTAAGATAGGGATGGTGACCATGCATTCTTTCAACTGTCAGAAATGTTGATCTCTTAACAGTTTCCATCTAAATTTTGTTATCTTGCCTGTGATTGCAGATAAGGGGCAGTTAAGGCGCCCCATTCAGGGATGAATTCTCTAACATAGTCTACCATGCCTAGGAACTTATGAAGCTCACTCTTATTTTATGGTGCTGGAATATTGGTTATGGATTGTATCTTTTCTGGGTCTGGCTTCACCCTGTCATTGCTGATAATGTATCCTAAAAATGGGAGTTCTGTTGAAAAGAAGTCATATGTTGAGGGCTTGTCTAAGAGCTGGTTACCTTGAAGGGTGTGGAGGACCAGGAAGATATCTTTTCAGTGTTGTTCTTTAGTCAGGCTATATATGATATATTTTCAAGGTAGACAATAGCCCTTTTTCAATGTGATATTTAAAAGCTTTGTTCATAAAGGTCACAAAGGTCCTTGGGGCATTTTGCATGCTGAAATTTAGTACAACACATTTGAAGGATCCATACTTGGTTCAAAATTTGGACTTTGGAATGTCCTCAGGCTTTATGCAAATTAGATGTTAGCCTGCTGTCAAATCAATCTTTGTGAAAATTTGGGACCCCTCAGGGCGTCAAAAATGTCATCATTCAGGGAAGGGAATACCTGTTCTTAATTGTGACCTTGTTGAGCAACCTGTAGTTGGTAATTAGGTGGATTACTCTATTTTCTTTGCTACAAGAAAGACAGCCACACCAAAAGAAGATTTTTGAGGGTTGTATGAGTCCTTTTTTGCAGCTTTGTCTAGATAGGCCGTCAGGGCGTTGTCTTCTTGTGGTGTTAGATGGTAGATAAGTTGTGCTTTTGGCACACTTCCTTTGAGGTCAATTTTATCTTGGATGCTGCAATTGGTTGGTAGTCCTGGTAAAGGTTTTTGAAAACTGGGGGAAGTTCCATGACTAGCTGTGATTGGATTGGGTCTTGTACACATGAGGTTTCTGTACTTTTGAAGTGAATGGTCTCTTATGTGAAGAACTTCTAATTGATCTTGCTAGGGTCCTTTTCCTCTTTTGTTTCCATAATTTTCACATACATTTGGTCTTTCATAAGTGTATCAAGATGAGTTGAATATACATGGTGGGGCACCTTGCCTAATTGTACGGTGAGGGTAGCGCTATCCCAGTCAATATGAGGCTTGGTCTTTCTCATCCATTCCAAGACAAATATAACATCATACTGGAGATTGGTATGATTGGGCCACTAAGTGTAGTCTGCATGTCTCCTATTCAGGTGTGGAAAAGTTTTGCTTCCTTTGTGTCTGGTGCGCTTCTGTTGTCTGCCATGATAACTCTTTTGATATTACTTCAAACTTTAAGTAGTTTCATGAGGTTGACAATTTTTTTGTCCTTAGGGATTGATCTTTGTCAGAAAATTGCAAACCATAGTATTTTATCATCTGCCAGATGATATCCTAAGTCTTCTAACATTAAGAATGCACAGAAAACCTGTGACTTTGGCGTAACCTTTGGCCCAGAATATTTTTTTGCCAACAGAAGTAGCAAGTCTGACAGGGCCCAAGGCCCAAAGGATTTGGGATGGTTCTTCCTACTTCTGGATATATGTTCATAACTAGTTATCTCTATATTTTACTATATATAATTATACTGTATGGCAACAGGATCATCTTTTGCTCTCCACTAATAAGACTTAAGAGAGGATCACATTAAGGAAATAAGACTTGGATCAATCATCAAGTCAATAAAAAACATCAGTCTTTTATTCTAATGGACTGGCTTTAAGGCGGCCCACCTGCCCGCGTTTTATCCGAGTTGGCTCACGCCGCTAAAAGAGACTGAAGTAGCATTAGGGCAACAAAGCAGGAGGCCCAGCCTTTTTGGGGTGGCTTTAACATAAGGCTAAATTTAAATCTTCCAAAGATTGGGATCCTTTCTGTCTACCTGGGCCACTTCCAGGGCTAGCAGCCAGTGATGGCTACTAGTTCACGGAGATGATTGTTTCACTTAATCAGAGCTACTCTAATACTGTAAGGGATTCTATCCCTTACAAAAGTCATTGTTCTATTGCTGATTTTTTTAAAACACAAATTGATCATAGGAAACAGAATTTAAATGCAGAAAACAGAAGTAATTTCCAATCCAATTCATTTAATATAATTAATCTGAATCCATGTTCAAAATTGATAAATAAACAAGCTTTCAAGAACAAAAGCAAAAACAAACACTCAAACTTAATATTCAATATAAAACCTAGTTTAAATTTGAAAATCATATCCAAGGATGGAGAAAGCAACAAAAGCAATAAAAACACATTAAAAACAAGATCCAAAACCCCAAAACCAGCCAAGCAAACCAAAAATAAATGCAGATCAGCCAACCACCATTGTACAGGGGACCCTTCTAGCCAATCAATCAAGGCAACACAACCAAGCCAAAGGAATGCTGCTCATCCGGTCTCAGATTACCATCCCCACCAGAAGCCAGAAGAATACTGCAGCTCAATAATCCAACCTACCTCTTCTTGCATTGCAGGCTGCAGCCTGCTGCAGACCTGCAAGGCAATACTAGCCAAACTACCCTTGCAGGATCACCTGGTAATCACTATGCTCCCTCCGCTAACTACTTCAGTATTTAAACTGAATATTTTTCCTTGAGCAAATTGCTCCAACAATTTCTCTTATTCCTATCAATCAATATATCTATATTTTCAACCTCTAAACACTTGATTAGTATATTCTAAAGGTTCCCCCTCCAACAGCATGAAGTTCATCTTCCTTGTATGGAATTTTTGTGTGCTAATCAGTTATGGGCAAACCACTTTGAACTTTGAAACCCCCAAACCAACTCCTACCCACAAATCAGAAGACTCAATCTGGTATTGTTTTAGAACATGTTGCCACCATGCCCCTTACGTAGAAACAGCTCAATTCCCACCTATTATCCACCCCAAGGCCCCCTGGTTGGTCTTGGGGTACACCAGCGCCTATTATCTTCTAAACCACTTCACTCCCTTCTTGGGAAGATTCTTCTTATTTGGTCACCTTCTACACATGTTAATGATAGGGATCTCAGTAGGGTCCACTCTTGTCAAATTCAACTTTGGAGCTCTCCTTCATTTGATTAGAGAGAGACTTCCCAATGAGTGGATCCCTGACAAATACAATAGGCTCAAAGCCTTTTATCTTATAGTGGTTGGCCTGACAGCCCAGTCCATGTTGGACTCTTCTAGATGTAATGCAGATGACATTTCATATGATGGCCCTCTTGTTCTAGGATTCATTTAAAGTTTTAGAATAGTAATTATTATGGGAAGCATGTTTGAGGTGGTGGTTAAGGTGGATTAATTAATGAGCAGTAATTACATATACCATTAATTAATTTTAATTCATGAATATGTTGATGCCAGGATGTGATTTGATCACTGATCCCACAAACCCGCAGCCTGCAGTATTTTGTTGAAACTCTTCCTAAGAGCAATTAACTGCTGGCCCACATTATTTTGTTGAAAGTGTTAATTAGTCAATATCCAGAAATCCTGACAATCTTCTCCAGTGTTAAATAGTGCTGTTCCCTTATATCTGCAAAATTAGAAAGGATAAGTGAGTTTTATTTCCAGTTTGGGCGGCAAACAGTAGAGGGATTGCTGGAGGGTACTCAGATCATGATGATTAATTCCACATCCTGGTCCCTGTACATGTCTTGTGAGTTGGGGAAGAGCTGCTTGCCTAGGCACTCCCCTGAGCTTTTCCTTCCATGTTGGTGTCTTCAGTACTTGCTTGA
The DNA here is from genome assembly GCA_014839935.2 of Entomophthora muscae. NCBI lineage: Eukaryota > Fungi > Entomophthoromycota > Entomophthoromycetes > Entomophthorales > Entomophthoraceae > Entomophthora > Entomophthora muscae. Next base: position 1,194,321 of record QTSX02002131.1, on the reverse strand, counting down.
TTAGCCTGCACTGTATGGTTCACATTTTGAGGATGGGGGTTATTGCTTTGGTTATTTTTCTTGTTAGGGCGAGGATCCTTCTTAGCTGTGGGGCTCTCCTTTTTCTTTTTTATTGTGTGTAGATTATTGGATTTCTGATCTGTGTGTTTCCCTTCCAAGAATATGTCTTCAAGGTTCTTGCAGCAGGTCATTTCAAACTGACATCTGATGTGTGTGGAGAAGCCGTTGTAAAAGTCTGATTGAGGCCCTGGCTTTACAAAGTTAATGGTTCTGGGAGCTTGATTGCATAAGTCTTCATATGCTGCAATGTAGTCCTCAATTGTTCATGTCATTTTAAGGGTCAGAGTTCTGTCATAATTACCATGTCAGAGTCTTTCATGACAAACATTTTAAGGAAATAATTTTTAGCATATCTAGTTTTTATTTTGATTAGGGTGTTGGTCAAGCCACTCACTTACAAAACAAGAGGCAGTTCCTGTGACACAGAGGGCAACTTTGCTGGCCCAGAGTCCGTGGGGGTAGCCTAATTGTTTGAACTTGCTTTATGTGCTGTTGATCCAGAGGCTAGCGTTTTCCAGGCATAATCCTGAAAAGGTCCTAATTTTCCCTGAGCGTAGGCATTGAAATACAATGTTAGGTATTTTGGGCTGTTGTGATTCAGTTGTGATTGGAGTTATATGTAGAAGTCTGCAGGCTTTGAGAGCATTGTATTGTTTGATAGGTAGAAGGGCGTTATTGTAGATGACAAAGCCTGTATGGATGTCTTGTCTTTCTTTGTAGTCTCTCCAGCTGGTAGAGAGGGCCATTTGTTGGGTCTTTTTTCTTGGGAGGAATTTTCCTTTTAGTTGGGTAGGCATGGATAACCTACCTGTGCTACCACTGTCAAGTATGTACTTCTGGGAAGTATAATGAACAAGATAAAGGGGTAAATTAAGAAGAGAATGATACTTTATTGAGTATGAGCTTAGAGTGTTATATAGTATCATGGGAAGCCACATGTTGTCTATGTACGTCATGGAGGTCATAGGGCTTATCTGAGTAATGTTCCTCTTAAGTCACGAGGCTTACTCAAGTTTTTTTCTGGTTAGGATCAGGATTGTTTGGTCTCTGTAATAAATGATCAACTGGTAGTAGTACCACCAACTTATTGGATGGTTGGTGAGCCATTCAGCAATTCATTTGGTGATCTACTTGGGGTGTTAATTCCCCAAGAGGGAGTAATCAAAGATGTTGCAACACTATCCAATTAAATGAAGGTACATTTTCTACACCAAATGCTCTATCAACACACCAAGGAAAATCCAAATCAATTAAAACAGATTGTAATATATAATTCTATTTTATTATTAGTTTTTTCTGAAATCTACTGTAATCAAGCATTCTTAACAGTAATCTATTAACAAATAGTGTAGTAATTTGGTGATGTTTCACTTTGAAGTTTTTTCTTTCCCACTGTTGAGCAACTTGTTATATTGCTGGTATTTTCAAAGGTTTATTGATAGATGTTAGCCTTGCCAATGTACTCTACCCAATCCTATGCTAGAGCACTACAGACTACAATAGAATAGAGCTTTAAGATAATTATGTTTATTGAAACTGGAGTACAATCTAGCCAGCAGCTGTAATCTATCCAGTGATGGAACTAATAACTTTTTTGTCCTTTCAGGTGTCTTTATCAATATATACTGCAACAACCCTTGTTCTTGTCCTTTCAGACAGTTATCAGTGGCTACATTTGCAATAGGTCCATCTTTGCTGGCTGCACTTATCCTGATTGGCTGTCCTTGGCATGTGTGTGCTACTGGCCTTTACAAGGTGTGCATGGCACTTCAGCTACAGCCTTCACTATCCTTAAGCTAGCCTACTGGTAGTTATCAATTGGCTGCATTCTTACATGCCTATTATTGCACTATGAAACTAGACCATATTTGATTGAAGCTTAGAAATGGTCCCTGTTCTGTCTTCCTACATTGGAAGGTATAATTCTGGTATTCCTGTTTCCCATTTCTAGGGCTTAATCAGTTATCCTTTTCTGGCTGGCAAGCCTTCTGCTTATTAATATGACAACTAGAATCAGGGATTATACACTGTATAATAGCTGGCTTGATCCAATATTGACTTGTGGATTATCTGCTGTATAATGCTGCCCCAAACCAATAAGGAACCAATTATACACTGTGTAATGCTGGTCTAAACTTGGTATTCCATAGCCATTTGTACATCACTTGTTTGATATAATCATATACACCCTTCAGGCTGGGTGGATATGAGTTGATACAACGTCCAGAGGATGGAACAAGAGATATACAATTGATGATCTAGTGATTGAACGCCATGTAATCTATGATAATTATTATATTGGCTAACGTTTATACAGTGTATAATAGCCATATCAATTATAATAAGCTAGTGATTATTTGGGGTATAATCACTACACATCTGGGAACACTAATCAAGTGATAATACAGCATATAATTCCTGATTCTATTAAAAAAACTAACAATTACATGGAATATAACTGTCATATCAATTATAATAACTATTAATTATACAGTGTATAATTACTACACTTAATAGAAAAATCCTAGATATTTAACTGTGTGTAACTGATAAAGATCTGTGTGCAATGATTAGCCTGATCATTTGTGGTCAATTGGCCTAATCTCACACCCACCTCTCATAATCTTCCTCAAAAATAATTTGGTAACTTTTGCTATGCCAGGGGCCAAAAAACTTTTAAAAAATTTCTTTGTCATCAAGAGGGTGGCTCATATATCATTATATGGTTTTGTGGTTACAATATTAGTGATTTAGAGAAAGAATATTTCATTATTTCCAGTTTAGACAATTTTACATTTTACTTAATTTCATGTCTAAAAATAGTTGTTGAGATTGAATTTTTCACTTGATTTTATCCAGAGTGGATCTTCTTGATTTGGGTTGGTGTTTCCTATTGTGCTTACTGTAAATTAAATTGGATTCCAGTTTATGCAATTAATACTTGAGTTTACTAGTGGCATTCAAAAGTGATCTGAAATTTGGTTCACAGATTTGATAATCCTGCAATTCCAAAAAACATAGTAAACTTAATGAAAATGGTTGATGGATTTGAACACTTCAAATCTGATTCCAGTTAATTCATTTTGTCTGTTTTAAATATGTAGGTTGACGTGAACTTTGCAAAGTGTCTATGAGTTCCCACATTTTTAAAAATCAAAAAAATACAAAGAATTCAACTTAATTAAAAAATTCATCCCACAAAAGTGATTTGAAATTTGTATCAAGGATTTGACAATCCCGCATTTTCACTTTTAGGTTCTGAATTTACAGTAACATCAGGCACTGTGTTATTAATTATTTATATAATAAAGTCATTTTCCAGTTTAATCTATTTTCCCTCTTCTGCAACTGAGATAAGACAGCACAGATACAAATTAACTTGATTTTGTTGTAGATAAATACACTATTTGTTTGAAAAATGTATGAGTTAAAGTATTATGAAGCATGATAGGATTTTACTAGATAGTTCTAAGCTACTGAATGCTTATGATAAGGTAAACTAAAGTCAATGATTAAAATTTACCTGGCTTATACTTCAGTCAAATACATATAAAAACAGTAGAAAAATACTGTATCAAAGTTTGTTAGATTAATTAGTAGAATCTATACATCAGCTAAAATATTCCCAGAAGAAGAAAAATGAAAAGTCAGCTGTTGCAAACTCAAATCCCTGGTAGTCAACTATTATGTAAAGAGAGAAGTTGATTTTTTGGCTAGCCAACTCTGAAAGTTGACCCTTTTTTAAATAATAGTACTTGATGTACTAAAACTTAATACAAAGGAATAAAAAATACTAATATAGTATGCAGTAGTTTTCAAACCTGTTGAGATAAGCATATATTATTCAGTTTAGAATGCATGAGCTCAGTTGAAAAACAAATTTCAATTGGAACCAGTTGAAGGTTAATTTAATTAATAAAGCTCTCATTTATCTAGGCCAAAAAACAAAAATTAGTCAATCATAAAACAAAAAAAGTCAAATACTGAATTCCAAAAACAAGATAGCAAACATATGGAACTTGTATTCATAATGCACACAATGCTGCCACTTGCTGAAGCATTCTACATCAAATTTGATTATGAGTGGGCGGTGTCAAGATTTTTGGTTCTTGAAGAAGAAGAGTTGTTATTTTTATTAAAGGTATTATGCATGTTGCAATTGGGATATCTGTATGGGGACAGATGTGCTTCCAATTATGTGTGTGTAAGTGCAGCAACTGGTGGGGTTCTGTAGTTACTGGAGCCAAGTAAAGTAAGAGTCCTGTGGTCTTTGGGACGTGACACTAACTTTGATGGTTTGGCAGGATTCTTGAAGTATCAATAATACGCTCTTATTGTACTTGACACTACTACTATTTGGTTTAGTAGTAATATTGATGGTTTTTTGTCTGCCTTCCAAGTTATCTTGGAAGAGATTTTTGTAGCGTAAAGGTAGTGGCCAGACTAGCGTCTAGCTGCAGATAACTCTTATTAGCTAGCCTATCATCCCCAAGCTACTAGTTTCACCCCCAGAGTTAGATTCTAAACCTGAATAAGGTTTTGGAATGAGGTAATATCCTAGGCTGCTAATTTCTCCTCTTCAGGCTGGATATCCCTTGACTTAGTTGCATTTAACTAAGTTGGCATCCATAGGCCCAGGTCCTGTCTTGTGCTCAGTCTAATGTTCAAAACTTGCACAGGTGGGTTTCTGTCTCATTTCTCAGTGAAAAAGGATGATGTAATTTCCTGTCTTTATTCTGTCTGGCAGAATTGCATCTATTTCAGGATCCAGAATGCCTATCATATAATTATAGAAGTTTCTGGATTGTCCCATGACCTGAGACCCAGAATGTCTCAGGTGTCTTCTGGATTGTAAACTATGACAGTCTTGATATAGTTTCTCTGTATTTGGAATAGAGATCTCAACCTGGCTGTGGCCCATCTATTGTTAGCCAATAGCTTTGGTGATGGGAATATGGATCATTCAACCCTGATAGATCAGAATTTCCTGACATTTCCCCCACTTGACTGAGCTATATACTCTTGGCAAACATCTCTACCACTGGAATATGAGCAATAACTCTAATTAATCTGGTGTTAGCAACAATATAGATGCCTGCCAGATGGTGGTGCAGATGTCAGAAGAGGAATGCCGTCATTTTTGCAGGCTTTCCAAAGAGGCTAAGGTGGCGTTGCTTTGTGGACTTTGTCAAGGGGAGACTGGCTCCTTGTGGTCAGGACTAGAGAGCTTGACTCATTCCTGTTCCTTGGTTGAAGGGGACCATACTGGAAAAACAGTTAGTAGATTCCAGTGGAGGGGGAGCCAGAAGGTTGCCAAGCCTCAGGGGGAGAGAAGCACGTTGGCAAAGTGCAGGAGGGGGTTTCCTGTACATGGCCTCAACCCTCAGTGATTGATCCACCTTCTGGGGCTTTCTCATTTTTTATCCCAACAGGCTTTCAGCCGGAATGGGAATCTGCCCCATTATTTAGTATAGGGGACAAGGGGTTATTCATTTGAAACTATATTGGGGAGTGAACATAATTCCACAGTTCCTTTATGTGGTAATGACCCAGAAACCCAGAACCAATTTAAAACAGAAAATCACCAATTCTGGGGAAGGGTTCCATGTGGTGGAAGAAAAAGAGCTATCAGGACAACTTTGTGATGGGTTGGCCAAGCTGCTGGTGTTGATAGGTGACAGGGAGGGCGTGGAACAGGCCGGTCAAAGTTACCTTCTGGACCATGGGCTATGGGCTTTCTTGACCTGGTTCAGTACTTTGGATGACTTCCCTCTGTTGTACCAGTCCTTGGGGGTGTAGAACTCTGATGCCTGTGATAGCTGGATCTGTCAGGTGACCCAGAGCACTTGGGCTGCCATCAATAACGGTGCCAAGCAGCAGGCCATTTGGGGGATGGCATTATGTGGGGACATAATGTTAACCCCTGATCTCAACTTGCCAATGGTCAATGCTGACAATATGGCAGCCCACTAGGAGAAGGTTTGCAATAAGCTGGGGGTTTGAATATGCCTCTTCCCCATGTCTATTGGTACATCTTGGATTTCATTATAGACTACCTTGTCCTGGCCTGCTTCTTTTCCTTTGGATGCTGGACTCTGGTGGGCTGACGCTGTGCATGTAGAAGTGCCCATTCCTTTTGTTTGGTATTCCCAGCTGCCTCTGGCAGAGCTGACATCTGTGGTTGCAGGTGGCAACCTACATGTTTGTGGAAGGAATAAGGTTCCTGTTTGTGTCTTTGTGGAGCCTTTGGAAGGCAGTGCAGCGTTCTCAGAGAGGTAACACTCAAGTGATTGATCTTGAAGAGGGTGAAGAGGACCCCAAGTATCAGGAAGGTGACCCCTAGTCATTTTCAATAAAGCATTTATTCCTATTTTGAATTTTTAAATTTAGTTTAGTAAGCTTTATTGTGAGCTAATATTGGTAATAGAGAAATATGGCTTGAGGAACCTGGTGTGGAATCTATTAATGAGTATTCTGTTAGCCAGATCCTTGATTGTCTAAACATCCTAGGAGGTCTTCTTGATGATTTTGGGGACCTTTCCAGATGCTGTTGAGCTTATGAGCCCGTCCTAAAACTCTGTTGTGATACAAAACCTGGGTGCCAATCTTGAATTTGGCAAGGGCATAGCAATTTGTGTTGTCAGTCTTGCGTCCTTTATTCCTGATAAGGGAGGTTTTGGTGAAAGCTTCTGCTTGAAGCTTGATAAGTGTGTTGGCTAACCTAGACATATATTTTTGGTATGTTATTTTACCTGGGTACCCCATTTATGAGAAGAGAATTGGCAGGATGGCTGGATAGTGCCCATATATCAATTGGAAAGGGGAGAAGTCAGATGTGCTGTGGGTTGAAATATTGTATGTAAACACAACAGCAGGCAGGAAGAGATACCATTCCAAAGTTAAGGAGTCTAACAGCTTACACAGAATGTTGATCAATGTGCTGTTGGCTCTCTCAACTATTCCATTTGATTCTGGATGGTATGGTGTGGAGAGCATCCCCTCACGCCCATGAGCTCATTCAATTTGGGAATTACATGAGCAGTGAAGTCTGTTCCATTGTTGATAAGAACAAACTGAGGGCAGACATGCTGATGAATAATCTGTTCCAACACAAACCTGGCAGTTGTCTTGGCGCTTACGTGCTATAGAGCTCTGGCTTCCATCCATTTTTTAAGGTGGTCAATTGCCACAATAATATAGTGTAAACAACCAACAAACATGGGAAGGGGCCCTACTACATCTATACTAACAGTATACCAAGAAAACTTGGGCTCTACTGCTTTGTATTGGTTCTTACCAGTAAAAGGTTTCTCATGTTGACACTCTGTACAGTAAGTCAGGGTCTTGTTTACGTCAAAGAGATGTGATTCCCAGTAGTAGTGTAGTTCAAGTTGGTGAACTGTCTTCCTTAAGCCACCATGGCTCACAGCTTTGTGGGCGGTCATTATCAGGTCTGGGCGCTCTGAAGGCCTTGGGAAAATGTATTTAGCACCCTTGTTGTACTTATACAATTTCTGGTTCTCAACCTTGCAGTCTTTTTGGAGTTTACAGAGGATAGCCTGGACTTTGTCTTTTTTGTCCTCAAACTTGTTGTTGAACATCTTATTATACAGTAGGTTGGCCTGGGTTGCTACTATAGCATCTGTTTGTAGTCTTGATAAGCAGTCCGCGTTCTGGTGGTTGGTGCCTGGATGGTGGAATATGGTATAATTGAAAGCCTGGAGCTTTAATGCCCATTGGGCCAGGCACCTTCTGGCTCTCTAAGGTTTTATAGTCAACTGATAATAGTGTGGTAGGTGACAACAGTAAAGTGTACCTTATGTAAGTATACCCCTAAATTGCTTATAGGTGTATATCACAGCAAGACATTCCCTTTCAGTGACTGTGTAGTTCTACTCATTAACTTTAAGAGAGCAACTAGCATAGGCCACTGGGTGCTCTGCCTCTGTGTTGTCCAACTGTGAAAAACAGCCCCTAGAGCAGATAATAAAGCATCCATATGTACAACAAAAGGTCTGCTAAAGTCCAGGTACATTAATACCGGGCTGGAGACAGGCTGGTGCAGAGGGCATCAAAGGCATCCTGGCACGCTGTTTTCCACAGGAAGGGGACTTCATTATTTAGTAGATGAAACAGGGGTTTGCCAGTACAAGCAAAGTTGGGGATGAAGCAACGGTAGTACCCTATCATCCCCAAAAAGACCTGGATATTGCACTTGCTTTCTGGCTGCTTCATCTTGGTGATTGCCTCTACTTTAGCTGGCTGAGAGTAGAGTCCTGATGTATCCATGACAAATCCAAGGTACTCCAACTGATCCTTAAAGGATTGGCATTTAATGGGTTTAATATTCAAGATGGCGTCTGCCAGTCTCTTGAAGACAGCCTCTAGGTGCTCAAGGTGTTCTGTGAAAATTCTTGAAAACACATTGCTATAATCCAGATAAACTAGGACACAGGAGAGCGTGAGATCACCTAGTATGGTGTCCATGGCCTGTTGGAAGGTTGCAGGCGCATTACATAACCCTTGTGGCATTTGAGTCAGCTGGAAGAGGCCTTGAGAAGTGATTATTGCGCACTTCTCTTGTTCCTCTGGTGGAAGTTTGATCTTCCAGTACCCTGATATAAGGTCTATGCCTGAAAATTACTTGGCCCCTCCAAGTCAATCTAGTGCGTCATCAATCCTGGGCAGCAGATATGAGTCCTTTTTTGTAATTAAGTTCAGATGTTGGTAGTCTATGACTACCTGGTTACTTCTGTCCTTTTTTTACTATCAGGATGGGCAACACCCAGGGACTCTTGTATTGAATTAACATGCCTCTGTCAAGAAGTTGCTGGATTTCATTACTCACAGTTTCTTCACTGGCCTTTGAGCGTCAAATAAATTGGAGGCAAGCAGGTTTGTTATCCCCTGTGTCTATGTGAGTGACCTCATTGGTGCACCAAAGATAAAAGTTGTCCTCCACAAATATACAACATTATCTTTTGAAAAGCGCACTGGTTTGCTCCTGTTCAGTGTCATTGAGGGAAGATAGATCAGCCAGTGGAGTGGAGTGGTCACATACAAAGTGGCTTCAACTTGATCAGAAAGTCATGTTTCTAACAAGTCTCCAGTACACTTGAAACTGTTCAGTTCTTCAACTGGAAGAAGGTGGACAAACCCAACAATTTGATTCTTCTTGATGTGGATATTGTGTCCTTGAAGGTTGGCAACAGGATGTGGATTTTGCTGTGACCAGGAATGATGATCAATGGAGCAATGCAAGGTTCAAATCTTGAGCGTCCTCATGGCTGATGAACTTTGCCATATAGTGCTGTGGGGATGTCCAAAGTCAGTCCTGTATTCACAATCTGCTGTTGGCCAGATTTGAGTGTAAGGGTTGATTGAGAACAAAGTGTAATTCCTCTGTGCTCCTTAATTTGGATGGGTAACCATTTACTCTTTTTCCCTGTACAGGTGTAGGGAACTGCCACCACACCATCCTTATACTCCAGATTAATGCTAGGCTTTACCTTAGATGGAGGTTTGAATCCTGTATGTAATACAGTGGGATGGTCTGGCAGAGGATGATCAAAGTGTTGTCCTTCATGTTCAATCTAACCCCGTATTTACGAAAAATGCAGTACCAATGAGCATGTTGTAATTTTCACTGGGTAGGACCATGGCAGGAGAGGACACTGCAATGGAGCCAAAGCGCATTTTCAGGGCGCTGTAAGCTCCTTTAGAGGTCGTGGTATGTTTGCCGCAGTACCATATACCCTGGTGTGTGCAATGTCAGGAGCAATGCCTAGCTTTCTTACAAGGAAGGTGGACACAATATTAATAGGAGCGTGACTATCTATTATGGCACACAACTTGACTTTATTAACAGAGATGTCTGCATAAGTACATTCAGAGTAGAGCTCAGAGTATAAGTTTAATATGTGTACGCCCAAGGGTACCAGAGTATTGATGTACTGTTTGAGGCTTTGGCCAATTTTTGGAAAGCTGGCTATGATTTTCTCAATTGAAAGAGAGAATTTTACTCCCTTCAATGAATGGAGATCACTGGCTACACTAGGATTGGAAGCAAGACAAATTTCCTGTACTTGAGCCGCGTATGGTTGGGAAACTGTCTCTACAGTGTTGGTTGCAACCTTCCTTGCGCTTCACCTACCTCTTGCAGGAGTAGCATAAAAGTTGTCTGACACAAGCATGCGTAAAAATCCTCTTTGAATTCCTGTTTGGGGGCTAAATGGGACAGCTGACTAGCCATAGGTGGATCTAATATCAATGCTCTGGAGTTGTTGTCTCAGCAGGAGCTGTATTAGTTTCAGCTGCATCTGATGGCTGTTGGTCTGTTTCTTTTGGAATAGGGGAGGTGGCAGACTCATTATATTCCTCTACTGGCCCGCCTTGGCTTTTCCCTGGTCTTCCTGTCTCTGGTTGATCACCACGTTTACTGAGGATTTGAACCCCTTCCCTTTGCAGGTGCTGGCCTAGTGTCCTTTCTTTCCATATTTGTGGCAAGGGCCTGGTGGGTCCTAGTCCTTGTAGTTGCTCCTGATTTATTGGTGGTTTCAGAGGCAGCATTGTCAGACTTGGGTTTGCAAGTCTTATCCTTGGTTGGGATAGATGTAAAATTATTATGTCCTTTATTTGGGACTCCAAACTGGGCCTCTAGGCAGCTCAAATAGCTGGTGATCTGTTGGGTTGAGCTAGATTGATCTAAAACGGGGAACATGTCATTGGCTAACTATCTGTATAGATGCAGTGCACGTCCCATGGTGATTTTGCAGTCCAACTCAGACAGGACACCAGCGCTTAAGAGAACCTGAGCTTCATGGTATAAGCATTTGAAAAAGTCCTGTCAGACTCGTATTTCTTGAACAAGATGTTACTTGTGAGATTATGATGATTGACCACAAATGATCAGGTTAATCATTGCACGCAGATCTTAATCAGTTACACACTGTATTATCACTGGTCATAATTATATTAATAGATATGGCAGCTATACGCCGTGGAATTGCTAGTTTATTATAATAGATATAACAATTATACACTGTATTATCATTTGGCTATCACTTAATCAAGTGTAGTTATTATACGCTGTGTAATTGTTAGTTTATTATGATAGATGTAATAATTATACACTGTATTATCACTGATTGTCCCAATGTGATGTGATTATACACTTTATATTGCTTGCTTTATTATAATTGATGTTACTATTATACGCTGCATAAACGTTAGCCAATATAGTGAATATCACTGATTACACGGCGTGTAATCACTAAATCATCAATTGTATATCACCTATTCTACCCTACTGGATGTTGTATCAACTCAGCCCCAAACAGCCTGATGGACTTATATATTCATATCAAACAAGTGATACATAAATGGCTAAGAAATACCAAGTTCAGATCAGTATTACACAGTGTATAATCAGGTTCCTTATCAGTTTGGGTCAGTATTACACGGCAGATAATCCTTTGAGTCACTAATGGATTGAGTCTGCTATTATACGGTGTATAATCTCCAATTTGACCTGTTGCATTAATAAGCAGAAGGTTTGCCAACCAGAAAAGGATCACTGATTAAACCCTGCAAATGGAATACCAGAATTCTACCTTCCAATGTAGGAGGGCTGAACAGGGACAATTTCTAAGCACCAATTAAATATGGCGTAGTTTCCCAGCACAATAATAGGTGTGTAAGATACAGCCAATCAATAAATGACAGTAGGCTAGCTCAAGAAGAGCGTAGGCTGTAGCTGAAGTGCCATGGACGCCTGCTAAGGCCAGTAGCATATCACGTGCCAAGGACAGCCAATCAGGATGGGCGTAGCCAGCAAAGATAGACCTATTGCAAAGGTAGTCACGGAGAACTGTCTGAAAGGACAAGAACAAGGGTTGTTGCAGTATATATTGATATAGACACCTGACAGGATGACAACAAGTTCATAGTTACACCTGGATAGATTGCAGCTGCTGGCTAGATTGTACTCCAGTATCAATAAACATAATTATATTCAAAGTTCTATTCTATTGTAGTCTGTAGTGCTTTTGCATAGGATTAGGTAGAGTACATTGGCAAGGCTAACATCTATCTGTAGCTTTGAACATACCAGCAATATCACAAGTTGCTCAACATTACTGAATTATTTTTTTAAGCCTGTAATCTGGTTTTTCTACCAAATTATTCAATGACAGCCTGGTGTGCGTCTTCATAAGTCCAATTGTCTAATGAAAGGCAGGGCATGATAACATCTATGCAGGTCGGGTCAAGAGTGTTTATGAGGGTAGTTGCCTTCATATGATCACTTGCACCTCTCATGGACATTTCAAAGAGGCGGATGAAAGTTCAAATGTTTTCATTTCTATCAAAATTTGACAGGTTAAGTGGTTTAAACTTATGGTCAGGAACAGTTGGTTTTGTGGCTTCTTTTCTAGTGGTGTGTGTATTAACGACACATCATATTGACAAGGAAGTAAGAGGAGGCAAGGCTGCTACTCCCCAAGGAACTCTACAGGTGTCACCTGAATTATTACTCACATGGTCAGGAGAGAGGTCAAAGAAATCAGGCAATGAAGAGTTTTTCTGCTACTCTGGTCTTGATGATGGTACAGGCAACACTCTTCTGCCTGAAGACGTGCTACTTTCAGAGGAGGCTATATTTCCAATCTAGCCAGTCTGGCTAACACATTAGCTTCGAATTCCTTATGTGGGTTTTTGTTTCTGTGTACCTGCTCTATTAGAGAACTGTAGTTGTTTTCTGCTGTTAAAACTGTACTGGCTAAAAGGTACTTGTAGTTTAACAGTTCCTTGGTCTAGAACTCAGCTGCAGCAAGATCACAGTGGAGCCCTGTTATGTTTTCATACAGCTCAGATGCTAAATTCTGTGCATCCTTCACTGTGTCCCATAGCTTTTTCTGGTCATTTTCATGCTTAACGTGATCCAGGCTGAACTAATTGTCCTCCTGTTTATCATGAATGATATGCTGGTTACAGCTAGTGGCCTTCATCTTGTTGACCATTTCCGTAATTCTGTTGACATAATTGACTACCTTGTAGTAACGTGCATTCTGCTCTGTACATTTGTCTCTAATTAACTGGCGCAATTACTCCAGCTAGTTAACAATATCTAAACGATTGTGGTTGCTGGGTAACGTCTGCACGTGCCGGCTTAAGGTTACACAAAAGTTGCTTATATCTGTAACCCAATGTGCACTCAGGCCTCAACTATCCAGGACACCGCCCACAAGCTGGTCAACCTGGTTGCTGAATTGATTGACTATCTTTTCTACTGTATCATGGGCAAAAGGCAGTGGAGTCACATAGATCTGCCACAATAGTCTTTACAGTTGCAAAGCTGATGTTCAGTCAATTGACCAAATTAAAGTTGGCCAACTACAGCTCAGAACAAAAGTGTTTGAGCTTATTCAACTCTAGTTCCTGCCTGGCAACCAGACATAGAAGATGTTTAATTGCTGGGTGCACAAAATATGAAAGCACCTCTTGGACCCTGTCTGATCCATTTGGAGGAGCTGTCCCAGTTGGGTGCAAGTAACATTCTGGTATCTGTGGAAATTTTTACTCAGGTTGTTAGTAGTACCATAAATCTGGAACAAATTAAACTCAGTGTTGCCCTGGGTATCATTGAGGTTACATCTATCATGTTGCAAAGCTTGCAAGATGGCGTGTACCTCTTCTATGTTATATTGTTGTTGACCGATAGCAACAGCAGTCCCTGTAATGTCTAGCTGGATCATATCCAGCGGGAGCATGGGTAATTCATATGGAGTCAGTTCTAAGCAAAGATTTGATCTTGCTCTGTGTCACTGGTCTCCATGTAACCCCCCGTACTTATCAATAAAGCCAGGGGTCAACAGGGCAAGGCAGTGCCTTGACTTGACACTAATGGAAATTTTTTTAATGAGCACCACTGTCAAGATTTTTGGTTCTTGAAGAAGAAGAGTTGTTATTTTTATTAAAGGTATTATGCATGTTGCAATTGGGATATCTGTATGGGGACAGATGTGCTTCCAATTATGTGTGTGTAAGTGCAGCAACTGGTGGGGTTCTGTAGTTACTGGAGCCAAGTAAAGTAAGAGTCCTGTGGTCTTTGGGACGTGACACTAACTTTGATGGTTTGGCAGGATTCTTGAAGTATCAATAATACGCTCTTATTGTACTTGACACTACTACTATTTGGTTTAGTAGTAATATTGATGGTTTTTTGTCTGCCTTCCAAGTTATCTTGGAAGAGATTTTTGTAGCGTAAAGGTAGTGGCCAGACTAGCGTCTAGCTGCAGATAACTCTTATTAGCTAGCCTATCATCCCCAAGCTACTAGTTTCACCCCCAGAGTTAGATTCTAAACCTGAATAAGGTTTTGGAATGAGGTAATATCCTAGGCTGCTAATTTCTCCTCTTCAGGCTGGATATCCCTTGACTTAGTTGCATTTAACTAAGTTGGCATCCATAGGCCCAGGTCCTGTCTTGTGCTCAGTCTAATGTTCAAAACTTGCACAGGTGGGTTTCTGTCTCATTTCTCAGTGAAAAAGGATGATGTAATTTCCTGTCTTTATTCTGTCTGGCAGAATTGCATCTATTTCAGGATCTAGAATGCCTATCATATAATTATAGAAGTTTCTGGATTGTCCCATGACCTGAGACCAAGAATGTCTCAGGTGTCTTCTGGATTGTAAACTATGACAGTCTTGATATAGTTTCTCTGTATTCTGGAATAGAGTTCTTGACCTGGCTGTGGCCTGTCTACTGTTAGAAAATAGTTTTATTGATGGGAATATGGATCAGTCACCCTTATAGATCAGGATTTCCTGACAGGTGGAAAATATTTTAAAACAGAGAATACATGAGGTTCAATCACAGAAGTGATGAACTCAAATACAAAACAACTCATTTTTTGAAAACATTGATTATTTTTGGGACTCAAATTAGAAATAGTGGATTTCAGGAGTGAATTTACCAAAATCTATTCAGGAAACTAAAGCATTATTTTCAATGTACGTACATCTAATTTGAATATTTATGCCTGAGAGACTGTAACAAATCCAACTGACAAAGAAGGATTCCAAAAATTCTCTATTGGTTAACAGATTTTCTCTTTATGTTCATTATCCAATCATCTCCCTTATTCAATATTCATTATAGAATTTTTAAATTTTCCCCTAAATACCTACCATGATATCTCCCTGAGAGTTATATTGGTTTCCTAAAAAACTATAATAAAAGAGTAAAAAACAACAAAAAACCTGAGTTTGGCATAAAAATAAACATTTTGAAATTTGATTTTAAATTCAAAAAAATAATTTTTTATGTAGGTTTTTTCTCTCTTGTTGTTTGAGGAAATGCTTCAGCTAAGCTTTATAAAGACTAGTTTACTCTTATTTTCAATTCTTCTGCCCTTATTCAATAGTTACCAGAGTCTGTGGAAGTCTCCTGCCTGTAACTGGTTACTGTTGGCTATGGTCTCCGTGGTTTGAGGCCTTACCCGGTCCACCTTGCCAAATGCCTTTGTGGCAATGTGGAGCACAGGCCCCATTTGTCACAGAGACTGGCTTAAAAAAGAGTACACACTTAATTAAAATCAATTTATAGCAATAATTTTTGGCTTTTATGTTTTAGTAGAAGTTTTATTGCTTCTTATTAGTATGAGTTTTCAAGTGAAAGCAACAATTAATGAAATAAGCCTGTTAAAAATAGGAGATATCTTTGTTTGAAAACTGGCACACCAACTTGTGATCAATCTAGCACCAAACTACTGGGTTCTCTGGTGCTAGATTGACCACAAGCTGGTGTGCCAATTTACAAACAAAGGCATCTCCTATTTTCAATAGGCTTATTTCATTAATTTAAACTGGGTGCAATGACTGAGGCGTGTTTGGTATGAGCCAAGCACAAAGACACCACATTTACACTCATTCTGATTGGCTCTGTTGTTGGGATGAGTCCATTTTGGTATAAAAACAAAAAATAAAACTTTTTATCTTTATAATTAATTTATTTTAATTTTTATCTCTCCATATATAGTAGCATGAAGCCTTTTAGTCACTACCGTTTATTTCAAATTAGATTTTTAGATTCCTATATTAATTATTTTTGATTGTAAATGTGCACTGTTGATCATGAGTTTAGACAAATTTGATATTTTTATTGATTCTAATCCCAAAACAGATCCTCAGAATATTTCCTTTTTGTATTTTAGTTTGCATTCTTAATTAGGACAAGTTAGTAACAGTATTATAGATTCATAATGTGTTTTGGTATTTTATATTTATGTTGTCTGTTTCAGTTGCTATTGGGGCTTGTTGTTGGATCAAGTTTGTAACTTTTGTGCCTGATCTTCATGTGTTCTCCAAAACACAAGTAAACATAGTAGATGTGTTTTGTGACTGAAAATTGTGAGTTCTAGTGTTAAGTACACTTGTTGTTGAATTGTTAAGCATTCATCCCCAGTTTGAATAGGCTGTTGTATGACTGTACATTTTTGCCAAATAGCGCTTGTTTTCTGTGAAATTATCTTCTATTTAGATCTATCAAGTTGAAATATGTTTTGTGACTGAGTTCATGTGTTCTAAATTGAATGATATATGTTTATCTCAGCAGGTTTGAAAACTACTGTACTAAAAAACCCAGGGAGCTCAAAAAATCAATAAAAAGCCATTGGTAACTAATTAGAATTAAGAGAATTGATTTTTTTAGCAAAAGTACTTGTGTAAACAGTGGTCATGTTGACACTTTGTTGACATGGGCACTTTCAACTTGAAAAGTGATTTATACTAAGGGATTTGCTAGTTGCACTAGCTTGAGTCCCATTTTTTAAAGCTCTCAGTGTCGTGAACCCAGAAAACACAATAAAATTGTGATTCTTTTGACACAATTTAATATAAAGCTTAATGAAATTCTCAATTTACCCAATTTTTTCTTTATTTTTATAGATAATTTTTGCCAAAGTTATATTCACAACATATAAGAGTCCATGGAAGACTTTTTAAGCCTAACCTATTTTAATATAAAAACTAGAACATTTATAATAGAAATATTATAATCAAGGTAAATTATTTTACTACATTAATATATTGAAAATGAATTAGTGCATATAACAGTTCATTGAAATGATCATCTTATAAATCTATCTATGACACTTAATCCAACTTTAATATCATAAAGTTATTTACAGTAGTTTTAAAAGCTACAGCAACAACCAAAAATACCTCAGATTTAAACAAAATGATTTCAGATTTAAGCAAATTCAAACTAACAGAGTAAAATACACTCTGTTAACAGGGTTTCTTGGTGTTAATGAGCAAAAAGGGTCAACACAGCAAAGAAGTGCTTATGCGCAAAGCAAAATCATTTAAAATACAATTCAAAAAACATTGATTCACAAATGAAATAATGTGAATTGACTTTTGGTGTACATATGTTTACTATGTGAATTGGTGACAAAAAACACCCAAGCAAGGTGAAGCAAAACTCAATCCAAAAACAAAACATAATAGCAACTCACTATGTAAACAAAATTACTCAATCAGTTTGTGCAATGGATTTTAATCAGAATGATACCAAGGTATCTAAAATAAGACACAAGATCTAAAACATAAATTTTAAAAATATTGTGTTGGGTGCTTAATTTGGGGTAAAATCTGAGGAAATGGGTGGAAATTATTTCAGGTATTCTAAAATGGGCGTTGTAAAACCAAAAACAACTAATTAAGAAATAAAATCTATAATTGGTATATTAGGTGGGAAAATATTAATCAAATATCCATATTCAGATAAAAGCAAAAATTAAAATTAGAGAGTAACTTAATTAAGTTTTATTTAATGTTTTATTAAATTCTAAAAATGGAAGGAACACAGCAGCAGACTATCACTGCACCTGTTGTGCGCCGCAGTTGAGGTTGCCCCCACGGGTCAAAGAATAGAGTTAGTGCAACCCAAGTGCCTACTCAAGAAGGAGATGGGAGAGGAGAGTTCAATAGTGAAACTGCACTGACACAGCCAGTTCAAGGAGCACAAGCTGCTAGGGTGCAGAGCATCAATACTTGGGTCACTAAGCTGACCCAGAAGTCCACCAAGGTCACCACTACAAAAACAGTTAGAAACAAGGAGGTAGAACCTACTTTGTATGTGTTTGATGTTGTGTATTGGCAAGTGTCATGGCCTAGGTGACTCCAAGGGGAACCTTCAGTTGAGGGGAAGGGTTGAGCCTGGAAGGCCCAGTAGATGACAGGGGCCATCTGCATCACATAATTGGCAGCAGTAGCCCAAGGACGCCACACTCCCATGTGGGGTATCACTTGCTCAGTGAGCCCCTGCATGGTCAAATAGGCGAATCCAAGCTTACTGTAGTCATATAATGAAGAAGAAGAAATGAGAGGAAGTTCTCCTGTGGCAGCGCTCATGGTCAGGCTTTGCTGGGCAAGCTGTTGGAGCAGAGGAACACCAGGAAAGGAAGGGCGCGGTGCGGAAGCAGGAATTAATTCTTGGTCCAGCACTCTAGGAGATGGGGTAAAGGCTGGCAGTGGTTGGTTGGAGACAGCTAGAAGTTGCTCTGTTTCCCAGCACCAGTGTTGGTACTGGAGTTACTCTCTGTTTGAAAGCACCAGCAGTATAAAATTTGTAAATTTAATAAACTCCTGCAAAGTATAAATGCTCAGTGTGCATTAACCAACAAAGTTTATTAGATGAAGATGTCAATAAAGAAAGGAGATGTCAGTGTTCCCAGCTATATCCTGCTGGGAAACTGCAATTGGACTTACTGGCAACTTCTTATTGGTTGTCAATGGGTTATTCTCAAGCTAGGCCCCATTGGTGACTCCTGATTTGTCAGTTAGATGGATCCTTTCATTATTTTTGCCCTAAGGAAGCTGGTAGGGGAATTTTGGGCCAATTGGCAACTCAAGTCCCCAATTCTGGGTTTCAAAGGGTGTGGGCCAATTAAAATATCTTTTTCTTGGCTTTAGGACGGTTTCCAATTGCCCCCAGGCATGGCCTTGACCAGGGTTTAATTCCCCACTTGGAATTAAAGTTTCCTTTGGGTAAATCTGATTAATTGACAACACAATCAATCAGTTGCGTAATTGTTCAATTGCAGGCGTTGAAACTATGTAACATAGGGTTTTGTCTGGCCATTCTGGGCCCTGACAGCAAGAGTCAGTACCATCAGCTATGCTGGAGAAGGTAAAGCCTGTACTTGATACTAGCTACAAGCCCTACGTCAGTGATGGCAACCAGGAAGAGGACAAGGAGCCTGAGTTATACCAAACTGATGGGAGACAACTAGTGTAAAAAAGTTTGCAGCCTTCTACAACAAGGTACCCATGCCCTGTGTTGTGCCCAATGCCCATGAGTCAATCCCCACTGCTAAAAAACCTGCCAGAAGCTCATCCCCAATGTGAGATTAGGCTGATTGACCACAAACTATCAGGCTAATCATTGCACACAGATCTTTATCAGTTACACACAGTATTATCACTATGTCAATACTCTATTGTAAGTAGTAATTATACGCTGTATAATCACCAATATATTATAATAGATATGACAGCTATATGCCGTTTAATTACTAGTTTATTATAATTGATATTAGCATTATACACTGTATAAACGTTAGCCAATATAGTGAATATCACTGATTACACGGCGTATAATAACTAAATCATCAATTGTATATCACCTATTCTACCCTACTGGATGTTGTATCAACTCAGCCCCAAACAGCCTGATGGACTTATATATTCATATCAAACAAGTGATACACAAATGGCTAAGAAATACCAAGTTCAGATCAGTATTACACGGTGTATAATCAGGTTCCTTATTGGTTTGGGTCAGTATTACATGGTGGATAATCCACAAGTCAATACTGGATTGAGTCTGCTATTATACGGTGTATAATCTCCAATTTGACCTGTTGCATTAATAAGCAGAAGGCTTGCCAGCCAGAAAAGGAAACTGATTAGGCCCTACAAATGGGTAACTGAAATTCTACCTTCCAATGTTGAAGGACAGATTAAGTACTATTTATAAGTGTCAACTAAATATGGTGTAGTTTCCAAGCACAATAATAGGCGTGTAAGATACAGCCAATCAATAAATGACAGTAGGCTAGTTCAAGAAGAGTGTATGCTGTAGCTGAAGTACCATGTACACCTGCTAAGACCAGTAGCAACACACATGCCAAGGACAGCCAATCAGGATAGGCACAGCCAGCAAAGATGGACCTATTGTGAAGGTAGCCACTGAGAACTGTCAAAAAGGACAAGAACAAGGGTTGTTGCAGTATATATTGATACAGAAGCCTGAAAGGATGGCAACAAGTTCTTAGTTACACCTGGATAGATTGCAGCCGCTGGCTAGATTGTACTCTAGTTTCAATAAACGTAATTATCTTCAAAGTTCTATTCTATTGTAGTCTGTAGTACTCTTGCATAGGATTAGGTAAAGTACATTGGCAAGGCTAGCATCTATCTGTAGCTTTAAACATACCAGCAATAACCCAAGTTTCTCAATACCTGACATCAAACACCTCATCCTGCTTAAGCTAATGTGTGAATTGGGAAATTACAAGGCAACCACGGCCATTGTTGGAGTGGATCCCAAGTACGCCAGCAAGACCTTCCACAAGTTCATCAACACTGGTTGTGTCCTTGCCGCAGAGAAATCCTTGCGTGTTTCTACCATGCTCACCAAGGAGCACAAATGGGCAATCCACCAGTAGATAACCTGGGACTGCCATCTTGAACTGGCAAATATACAGGCCATAATCAAATCTACTTTTGGGGTTGAGGCCTCAATTTCCTTTTACTACCATCTGCTCAAGGGAATGTGTTTGTCCTGGAAAAAGCTTGGGGTATCCCCCTAAATTGGAATAGCCCAGCCAACATTGACATCCAGAAAAAATATGCAGATGCATACAATGCTCTCAAAGCCAAGGGTAGGTCAAATTCTACTATATTGACAAATCAGCATTTGCCTTGTCAATGCACAATAGGTATGGGTATGTCACCAAAGGCTCAAATGACAGGATAACTTGGCGTGCTGCAGTCTGCGCCACAGCCTATTCAATGGTGGCTCTCCTTGGTCAAAAGGGGGGTTGAGCTCTATCAAATGATACTAGGCTCCCACAACAGCCGTATCTTTCTAGTATTTCTCTGATTGGTCCAGGAGCACCTGAAACGCACAAGCCCATGCTTCACCAAAGTAATTGTGCTGGACAATGTTGGTCTCCATAAGGTGGCTGATATTCTTGAGGAATTTCTGATAATTGACACTAGCATTGCAGTGGGCCCCCAGTAATTGGCCACAGCAAATTTGCATCACTTCTTCTTCCCTGCTTATTTGCCCTCCTGAATCCCATCAAACAAGTTTTTGGGTGGCTCAAGCAAGTTGTCAAGCAAGGGACCCCAACTAGGACCAAGGACCTATTTGATTTGCTGCAGGCCAGGATCCACATCCTCCCAGCTGAGACCATGGACAAATTCTATGGCCACAATGATTTGTTCATCCCCACATGCCTAGCCAAACAGCCAATCAATTAAAGTCTTAGTGTGTCCAACTTTTTTATATCCTCTAATCTACTATTTAAGATTTATTAATTATCATTTTATATTTAGAAGCTTCTAAGCCCACAATTACATTTGGCAAGACCATCAATGGGTAAGTAATTTATTTATTTTATAATATATTTATTTATTATGCCATCTGAGGTTATCCCAAACACTTGATACTTGATTATGTGAATATATTAATATCACTTTTGGCAAATAAATATAAAAATCAAATTAAAAAGTTAAATGTAAAGTGTACAAATTAGAAGTAGAAGTAGATTTTATTGACATATATTATTATGTTTTTATTAAGACCTTCTCTGGGATATATTTTGCAAATTTTGTTTGCTAAAATAAGCATTAGAAAAAATTAATTATAATAAAAATAATCTAAAATGTAAATTTATTTATTGGTATAAAGAATATGTCAGGAGCGCCTGCAGTGGGTTTGGCGGTATGTACCCACCCCGCAATGAAGGTGGTGCACAAACTCCACTGCCACACCATGGACAGTGGATACACCCTGGTTGAAATATTCTTGGCAGCTAGTAAAAGGGAAGAGGATCAGGTGGGAATGTAGGAGCAGCTTCTCTGGTGGGGCTGCAAACCCGTAAAGCTCTGCCAGGACCAGGGTGTCTTGTATCACGTGGTCCACCAAGTCAAATCTGGGGGGGGGGGACCTTCTTCCCATCCAGGGAGAGCCTGGCCTCATCAATTCCAAGGATGACCCCGTCCAGGTCCTGAACAGATGCACCCATCCCAAAGTAGAAGAGGAACCCCAGGTAAACAACAAGGTGAAGCCTTTGCCCAGCAAAGGCTTCTATAAACTCACAGCTTATTATACATGGTACTAATCTTCTTCTCATGCTTTGTCTTGGCAAATGTGAGCTCCATTGCAAGAGGGGCCCCTGTCTTGTTGGCATTCCAGGCCAGCCCAAAGTCTGCCAGGAGGATTTTTGTTTTCTTTATGGCTGTTGCATCTGCAACAGCCAGTTTTGATACTGTGTACCCAAAGTTAACCAGGAGGTAAAAGATGGTATGCTATACTGAGAAGCAGAAGCGGGCAGCCTCATGGGCCTGGTCCATCTCTGGTAAATTCTTGAATAAGAGTGACTCCAGGACGTCCCAAATAAGCTCAATGGAGTTTACACAGTAAACTTCATTGAGGAATACCAGGTCCAGCAGGACCAATCAGGCATCCTTGTAGGCAGTAACTGCCCACTTGGATGCCCCCTTGGCGTGTGTCAGCCCAGCTAGCATGTCCCTTGTCATTAAAAAGATACAATAGAGTGTGTCTTTGAGCTCCCACAAGACAGGGGGCAGATAGTGCTGTTTGGCCACATGATTGGCGTAGTTGGCATAAAACGTGGTGGGGACAAAAAGAACCAGGACCCGGCGGAGTTCACTGTCAATGTTTCTACCAAAAAGGTAATTATTTTGAAATTTTTATTAATTATAATTTTTTATGTACCTTCACAGATTTCCTCATTGCCTGTGGCTTTGAAAGGCTTTTTCATTATTGGCGCAAGCAGTTGCGTGGGCAAATATTTATCCTCTGTCCTTGCCTGCTTGATAGGTTTTAAGTGGGCATACATTTCAGGGTCATCTGTCTAGACAGACGGCGCAGAGAGGGCAAAGGACTTGAATTGCAAGCCCTTGACCACCATTTTTTGAATGTTGAGCAGGCACTCAATGGTCTTCTCTGATGTGTCAGGCATTTCGGTCATTAATGGTTTGGATGTCACCCTGTCAAGTTTCTTGCCTTTGAGGACGGTGGCCTTGACTATTGCTTTGACCTTGCAGTCAATTTCTTTGATCTCCACAACTGCAGAGTCAAGATCCTTCAAAAGCTTCTCCAATGCTCTCATTGACTTTTTACTAACCTTTCCACATGTTTTTATAGCTTTCATCCCAATAAAATCTGTATTATTCTGATACTACTGCCTCTTTTTTCTATCCCTATTTGTTTTCACATTACTCCAATATCCCATTTTCCCCCATTGTATATATGTTTTATGCTCATCTAAATATGTGTTGTTTGCTTTTTTTGGCATTGTTTCCTTAATTGCCATATTATTTTTGGTGCTTTGCATAGCCCCTTGTGAAAATATTAACAACAATTTGGTGATCAGCTAAATTTGAATTAGAAAATGATAGGTTAACTGTTTTTAGATAAAGCTGTTACTGATCCAAATTAAAAACCTATATGATAAACTTTAAGCCAATCAGGAGCCAAGTGATAAAGTGATTGTTGTGACATAAAGGGAAATTCAATAATTTTTTGATGCATGTGCACTAGTTAATATGATTGGCTGGATCTTTTGCCATTGTGAGCCATTGCCGCTGTGGCAAGTTGTTGATGGACTAGTTCTCAATCAGCTGCTGGGTTAGCACTAGTCCACCAACAACTTGCCACAGCGGCAATGGCACACAATGGCAAAAAATCCAGCCAATCATATTAATTAGCACACATACACCAAAGAATTATTGAATGTCCCTTTATGTTACAACAATCACTTTATCACTTGGCTCCTGATTGGCTTAAAGTTTATCATATAGGTTTTTAATTTGGATCAGTAACAGCTTTATCTAAAAACAGTTAACCTATAATTTTCTAATTCAAATTTAGCTGATCACCAAATTGTTGTTAATATTTTCATAAGTGGCTGTGCAAAGTGCTAAAAATAACTGTGTTCTGGATCTATATACACATCATAGTAAATATGTGATTTTATAGAAATAAGCTGAACATAAAGAATAAAACCAACTATAAACAAAGAGAACACAAACAATTGAAATTCTAAAAAGATAATAGAAATAGAAATTTTTGGTGACAGGGGGTTTATTGGGGCGGGGGGAGTGATGCCTAGTAGGCAGAATGGCGCAGGAAGGAGGACGTAGAGGCGGTGCTGGCCTGGGGAGTCTGGGATTGGATGGGTTGGGTTTGCAGGTGGGTGGTGGTGGTGGCGGGGGTAGTGGTAGAAGGATTGCATGTGATAGCCGCCATATAACGCTTGTTATATTCCTCAAGCGTTATTGGCTGGATGGGCTGGTAGGTGGCTGTGGCACAGGGTGGGAGGCGTTTACCCTTACATGATTGGTTGCCCATGTTCAAAAGGACGACAATTTGGGCAAAAAAGTCAGCCACCGTTTGGTGACCAAAGAGAGAATTGTGGTCAAAGACCCCAATATAGAGGTTGTTGAAAGACTGAGGGCGGCGCTCCTGCAGTGTATCTCCAATGTTAAAGAAGTTTACATCAGCCAGATGGATGTCTGCGTGGCCAGCTGGGTACACAGAGGCCTTGTGCCCGCGTTGCTGGATGGCCTCAAGGGCAGTTGAGATACTCTCCATCTGGTGGCTCAAGAAAACCCAATACTTTGAATTTGAGCCATCCCAGGAGTCAAGTAATCCACCAAGAATGTGGCTGTACTTGTAGCCATTGGTGAAATCTGGGTTTTTCCAATAGCAGAAAAAACCTTTGGCTGAAACAGCCATAAAGCACCAATTAATGTCCCCTTCTTGACTTCCTTCCTTCCTTTTTGGGTGGCAGCTCTTCCTTGCTCACCAAAGTCATCAAAAGCTATCAATAGCTTTTTGTAGGCAATGAACATGATGTCATTGGATAAAATTGTTAGGAATTGAACCAGGGTGGACTCAATGATAGAATCATATGGGGAATCCTCACTGCCATCCCATTAGTTGCCGGTAACATTGGTCAACACACAGACTGACACCACCTTCCCATACATCCAGAGCTGCACCATGCGCTCAGACACCCAGATGTCATGGTGCGCAAGTTGATTCCTGACCTGGTTCAAGGGAAGCTTGGGATCCCGCTAGAGGCGGTCAAGCATGATTGGGTATGCCTCAGATATTTGTGACTTGGGGGCCTTCTTGGGCTTCTCGGTCATCCCAATCAGATTACCCCTGTTCATAAGGTTGTTGAATTCTCACATGACAGTAGCTCAGGTAAATTGCAACTGGGCAGCAATCTGTTCCCAGGACAGACCCTGCAAGTTCAGCGCCACAATTTCCTGAAGACTCTGAGCAGTAATTATTCTGGGTTTAGGGTGCTGGGACAGGGGAGCTGAATCCTGATTGGCTATAGGGGGCAGGTTGGGTGATGGCAGGAAGTTGTTCCAAATCAAGGTTGCCATCCTGATTGGTTGGTTGGTGGGCAGCTTGTGCGGGGGTGGGTACAGGAGCAGGGGGCAGAGCTAGACACTATGTGACTACTGAACAAGTCAAAGCCATATGGGTTGGGGGTCAGTAACAGGTCAGCTTCCTTGTTACCCGCCTCAAAGGCTTGGGTGTAAACAGGTGCCTTCACGTTCTGAGCCTTTCCTCCATTGAAGCTGGCTTGACTGCTGCTGGCTTGGCTGCTGGCGCCGTCAAAAATGTTGCTGTTGAAAACCATATTGAACTAAAACCTAGGATAAAATCACTAAAAGTAGAAATTTTAAAATTTAATGTTTTATTTTTATTGTAATCTCAAGTCCATATTTGGAAGGTTCTCAAAACCATTCCATACAAATCTGGAGCCATGAAAATTAATAAAATTCCTCTGTTCCTAATTGGATAGCTGTTGATTGACTGTAAACTGTTATATTTCTATTTTAGGCTGCTCACACTACACATCTTGTGTGAGTTTATTTTGTTTTGTGCTTTTGGAATCTCACTTATAGATTGCTCAAATTTTGTTTTATTTTAGTCCTTCTGTTGGTGCCTCATATGAATCCTGATTGGATTATAATATACTCTGGGATGGCATACATCCATCTCACTTGTTGTGTCAGTTCATTTTGTTTGTGGTTTGAACTACACCACTTGATGTTTGATATAATTTTGTATAATGGGCTAGTGAAATTTTTTTGACAGTTCACTTATTAACTGAAATTTTTTAAATTAATTGAATCCTGAATCTTGCGCAACTTGGAATTAGTTTAAATCTGAAATCATTTTGTTTAAATCTGAGGTATTTTCAGTTGTTGCCATAGCTCATAAAACTACTGTATGGCTAACAGCAATCACATAATTTAAGCCTGTTTTTCCGTAACAGTTAGTTTTAAACTGTCTTCTTGTTGACACTTTGTTGAAATGAAGACAGTTGATTTTATTTGGCACTTAGGCCAAAGCCTACTAGCTGTGTTTTAAATAAACTAATTTTTATATTCATCCCATAGTCAGAATTGATAAATAATGAGAAAACAAAGTCAATGTCAACATATACTAAGAATAGGCTTAATTTTTATTATCAAATAAAGAAAATTCACCATTAAAAATGCCAAATTATTATAATTTTAACTTAAGCCCAACTTCAATAATGAATCTACACAATGCAACATAAATTAACAGCTTATAATATTTCTTAATAAAAATAGACAAATTCGAATATCTTCACTTATAATAAGATAAAAATATTTATATTTGGCCCTTTATTTCATGGTTTTTTTAAATATAATGGGTAAAATTTTCAAGCTTTGTTGTAAATTATATGAGTGGTTTATTATAGCTTTGAAACCACTGGATTGCTCCAGTTAACCCCTAAACATTGAATTAAGCTATATTATATAGGTTAAAACTAGGATTCATATAGTGTCATTTAAAGTCAACACAAAGGAAAACTGTCACAAAAGTGAAAGTCAGACATGGTAATTAAATTAATCACCCACAATGACATAATTTAATCAAGATTTAATAGTAGCTCTACTATTAAAGAAGGTCAACTCCGGCAAAGTTGTCACCTTCACTAAAATAATAAGCAAAAGACGTGACTTACACTTTCAACATACAGATAGGTAAGCTTAGAACCCCAAAACTTGACATAGTAATAATAAAACTAATTATTAAAATATGTAGTACAGTAGTTTTAAAAGCCATGGCAACAGCCAAAAAAACTTTGGATTTAAATAAAAATAACTCAAGTATAAATAAAATAAAAAAATAAATCTATTGCAAATTTATATAAATTTATTAGTTTTTATTTTGTTTACATCTGAGTTATTTTTGTTTAAATTTAAGTAAATTGCTTGTTGCCATAGCTTTTAAAGCTAGTGTACTTAGTTTTTAAAAGTTATATGAATATAACTTTATTATAGCCCGAACCCCAAATAGTCTAATTTCAGTCTAGATTTTGAACCTGATCTTAATTTTTTTAAGATTAAGATATTTTTAAATAGTGATTTATCCTAGCAATGCTGACTGTCAAATAGTCAACTATCAGAATTAAGACAATCTTTTAGGTCAACTGTCTAGAATCAAAATTATTTTTATTATTCCAACACTTAAAATGTTTACACTAAACATTTAAATGTAGTTTTTTCCAACTTTTTCTTAAAAAAAGCCCAAATACTGCAACTCTTAATAATACTGAAGGGTTTTTTTGCTTAATCTATATAATGATTCTCCACAACATTGATCTATTTTCAGCTTTGACCTTCATTTTTTATACTTTACTCAATGTTATTTCTCTAACCCCTTTCTCTTTATAGGATAAATCAAAGAAACCCCAGCCTAATAAGAAAAAGCCCAATAAAAAACTTTCAAGGACACTGTTATGACTAAGGCTTCTTCTTCTACAAAAAATTGCTTAAGAAACAGATTAAAAAAGATTTACAATAAAACCCCCACACCTTCAGCTTCTAATAAGGACTCTGATGATGGTTTCACCTACTATAGCTGGTATGAGTCTGAGAGAGATAAAGATCCCATCAATAAGAAGAAAAAAGGCAAACTTCAAGTCCTCTCCTGAGCCCTCTCCTGGTGAACATGAAAATGATGAGCAACATTAGTACTTTCCTGGTTTTCAACATGCCCCTCCTGGGCCATGGGATGCAATAAAAGCCCCTAATATTTGCAAGGTTAAGGGCTCCTTCAGGATTTCAAAGAGAATCCCAAAACATTTTATTGATGTCAGTCAAAGGTGGCCAAAGCATGGTCAATGACAGCTATGTATTTAACTGTAATAATCAAAATCAGGGAATCAAGAGCAAACATATCATATATGAATACAGAAGCTGCCCAGCACGCCTATACACCCAAGGTTGGGACAAAGTTAACTTGGAAAAGGGAGAACATACCTGCATGCCTCCCACCACTTTGATTGAGAATTTGTAAAATGTTACTTATTCCAAATGGTCCCAGTATCAAAAGACATTAATTCAAATCACCTGACAGTAAAGTCCACTAAGAACTTGAGCAAAGAGAATCTTAAATTTATCCCTGACCATGAAAAACTTGTTAAGTATATTTGTGATAGGTGCTGAGAGCTAAACCCAATTGGAAAAAGTGAAGCCCAACTAAAAGACCTTTTCCTTACTCCTGAGTTGCAGATGACCCAAGACACTGAACAGTTCCTTCTTTACAATGATACATCTGGTACAAAAGAAAGGATTATGTTGTGATCTGAGGCGCGGCACATAGTCACAACAGTAAATCCTAACCTTAGGATTGGATTTGTACTAAGTTTTGGTTATAATGGTGTTGTAACTGTGCTGTTTTAGCAGAGTTACACAGGGAAAAATATTTGGAAACTAGATAATAATCTTTATTGAGAGATAGTGATTATATAGTTCATGTGAATCAAGGATAGTAGGAACAAGATTGGTGATCACACGGCTGGATGGAAGAAGGGGGTGGCTTAATCCTGATAATGAGTCAAGCGCCAAATCAAGGTATCCACCGTGAAGGATCATCATCTTTTCATCTTGTTGGATTTGGTAATTTGAGTTGACTTCCCAGTCTGGCTTCGGGTGACCGGATAATTGGATTGTGGGTCACAAACCTGCTTGGTTGGAACCTTGCTGGCGGGTCAAGCCTGCGGTTTTGACAATGGCAGGGAAGGCTATGTGATTACCTTGTGGCCCTGATTGAATAATATCTGCTAGACGTGGCTAGAAAGGCGCCAAAGTACATGGATACACAAAGACAAAAATTTGAATAGAACTTAATTTTATTGTAGAATAGGAAATGGAATATATAGTGGTAGACAATACCACAAAACACTACCAGGACACTAGGATCACTTGCCACAAGCATGAGTGGGGCAAGTGAGTTGTGCATGATCAGGAAACTGAACAATTGTATTTCCCAATTTGGATCCAGCCTCATTTTAAAGGGCAAAAGCAAAAGAGAGGGATTTGTCCTCAAAATAACCCAACAAAGGCAAAATAAAAACATGGTGAATGGTGGCATTCACAACATTGCCCCCCTCTAGATTGGCCTTAGGGGGGTGATACTTGCGGAGGAACTTGGCATGCACGCAAGCAAAAGGTCAATAACTAGAGAGGAGCTTTACAGTATACTATGACCCTTGCTTGAAGGTCACTTTCAAGGGCCCAATCCACAACAAGTCTAGCTATTGAGCTTGTCCTCCCACTCTATGTTGATAATAGAGAACATGATCCCCAATCTTGAATTCAGGCAGGGGGATCTCCTGACATTGTCAGGGGAGAGCTCTAGCAGCTTGGTCTTATAGGCAGACGTGTAGGCAGACGCCTGGATATCAATGATTTGGTTAACTAGATCCTTGATATGCTCATCAGGGTTGATGGCCTTATCAGAGGAGAGTAGGGGGCCCCAAGAGCAAAGGGGTGGTGGCTTCACAACCATACAGCATAGCAAAAGTGGAAGACCTAGTGACACAATGTTTGCTAAGGCAATAGGCAAAGAGAGCAGCAGGTAAGTATAGATCCCAAATGGTGGCGTCAGAGTAAGTGAGTTTCCTCTTGATAGAAACCAGAGTTGAGTTTGCATGCTCAACTGCCCCATTGGCGGAAGGATTATAGGGGGCAGAGAATGACTGACGAGACCCCAAGGCTTCAACCACTGAGGTTACTAACTTTGCATTGAAGTTAGTTGCATTGTCAGACAACAACACTTGAGGGTAACCATAGCAGAAGAATATATCTTGCAACAGAAAGGCGGTAGTTGTCTTGGCAGAGATGTCTTTAGTAGGGCAAGATTCTACTCACTTGCTAAAATGATCAACAGCAATTAGGATAAAGCGGCAATCAGAGCAGGAGCAAGGGAGAGGCCCTACAGCGTCAATACTGACAGTGTGAAATGCGTGTTGAGGGGGACTAGCTTGAACTCACGAGTGGTGGCTTTAGGTTGTTGGAGTTGGCAATCATGGCAACTAACAATAACATCTGGGACCATCAAGCAAAGATTTTCCCAGAAGTAATTCTTCTGGAGCCAGGCATGGGTCTTGGCAACGCCTCTGTGTCCTGTCTCTTTATGAGCTTGAAGCACCAACAAAAGGCAAAGACCAGGCCTTACATAGGGCTAATTATGGTCTTGTACTTTCTTGAAAAGATGATTGTCACAAATGAGGGTGTCCTTAGATAGCTTAGAAAGGGTGACTCAAACTTCCTCTGTCTCATATTCCCACAACAAAGGATTTCCAATTAGTTCATACAACTGGTCAGCCTCAGCAGGATGTAAGGCAAGGATGGGCATTCTGGAAAGTCCATCAGCATTCCAATGTTGAATCCTGGGGCGGTGCAGCACAGTGAAGTTATATCCTTGCAGTTGGAGAGCCCATCTAGCTATCCGTCCTTCTGGTTCCTTGAGTTGCTGTAGCCATTTGAGCAAAGCATGGTCAGTAACCACAGTGAAATGAATGCCATACAAATAATGGCGGAACTGCTTGACAGCATGCAGCACAGCAAGGCACTCCTTCTTGGTCACACTGTAGTTCTTTTCATGCTTATTCAGGACACAAGAGGTATAAGATACAGGCTGATCTATACCTTCATTTTCCAGCTGAGCCAATTTAGCCCCAATAGCCAGGTCACTAGCATCAGTATATATGATAAATTCCTTATTGTAACCAGGATATACTAGGATGGGAGCCTCTTTGAGTTTTTGTTTGAGGGTTTCAAAGGCTTGTTGTTGGCTGGCGGTCCATTCAAAAGGGACGTTACACAGCAGCTGGACTAAAGGTTCACTAGTGTCAGCAAAATTGGGGATGAACTGTCTATATTATCCCATCATTCCCAGAAAGACTTGAACTTCTTGCAGGTTGGTGGGCGCAGAGCATTTTATCAATGGCCTTAAGTTTCTTAGTCATGGGGCAAATTCCTGTCTGAGTCACCTCATGCCCCAAGAATTCAAGGCGTTACTTGAAGAAGGCACACTTAGATGGCTTCAACTTAAGTCCAGCTTCACAAATCTTTATGAACACCTCCTTAAGGTGGGCCAGGTGATTGGTGAAGGTAGCACTGAAGACATTTATATCATCTAAGTAGACTAAAACACATGAGAGCTTCAAATAACGGAGGATGGAGTCCATGGCTTGTTGGAAAGTAGCTGGAGCATTGCAGAGCCCTTGCAGCATTTGTGTAGGCTCAAACAATTCTTCGGAAGTGATGAGCACAGCCTTCTGTCTATCTTTTGGAGAAAGGCCAACTTTCCAGTAACTAGAGGCTAAATCCATGGCAGAGAAAAACTTGGAGCCCCCAAGGTGGCAAAGAGTATCATCAATGAGTGGTAAGGGGTAGGAATCCTTTTTGGTTAAGGAATTCAAGTGTTGGTAGTCAATCACAATACAATGACTTACATCCTTCTTTTTCAGTATGAGTAAGGGGGAGGCCCATAGAAATTTGGGAAGGAGCAAGCAGTCCAGCATCCAGAAGTTTCTTGAGCTCTTTAGACACCTGAGCGTCTTCTACACAACTGCGGCAGTAGGTTTTAGTGTAAAAGGGGGAGCATCACCAGTATTAATCTGGTGAATGACACCTTTGGCTAAACCATAATCTGTGCTATCCTTAGCAAAGATATCAGAAAACTGATCCAGTAGGTCAAGCACTTCTTTCTTTTGAACTGGAGATAGCTGCAGGAAGTCTTGAGCAGTGAACAATGATAGTACTTGTAGATCATCCTCAGGTAAGTTAAAGTCCTAAAACATACCAAAGGGATGTAGTGATAGGAAATCAGGAGCATTTAACAACCTGCCATAGCCAACAACCTGCCCTCTAGACACATGTATGGTGAGAGCAGTCAAGTTGGCAACCAGCAGTTGAATAGGGTCTTTATGAGAGACATCCAAGATTCCTGGGCAGAGATAGGGTTCATTGCGTCTTAGAAAAGGAGGAGAGTACAACTCTAGGAACATACGCTCAGGCAGCTCATACAATATTTGGGAGTCTAGGATAGCCTGAGACCCAGGAGGAATAGTCACAGCAGAAGTGGCCAGGAGAGGAATCTCCTCAGATGCAGGGAAAGCTATGGGAGGGCACTTCATGTTGGAGGAATGGGTACGGTATTTTAAAGTGAAAACACCAGTGGGATATTCCAAGGCACATTTCTTGAGGTGCTTCCCAGGAACTTTAACTAGTTCTTAAAAGATCAAAGAGATCTCATATCCTAAGATAGAGAGGAAGACGTCCTTTAAGTTGATGATACCATTTTATTCCCCAAGGAATTGAGTACCAACTAGAAGGTCATAGCTTTCATTCTCCAAGACAACAGCAGGCGCGGCCAAGAGTAGCTTGCCAAACTGCATGGGCAGAGCAGAATAAGCTCCTATAGTGCAAGTCATGGACAGCTCAGCTGTGCCATACAACTGATGATAGTTAAGGTCAGGGAAAGTTTGAGCTTCTTGACCAGCTTTGAGGAGACTGTATTAATAGGAGACCCCGTGTCTAAGACAGCCTTAATTTTCACCTTTTGAATGGATATTTCCACATAAGTGGTAGTACAACTTAAAAAGAGGGAGGACAACAAGAATGTCTTGGGCTTCTTCTAGTTCTTTGTCTCAATTTTTTGATAGAGCATCTTAGGCTGGGAACTCCTTGTAGACTGTCTGGAGAGAGACAGAGACATTTTTGAACACAGCGTCAGCAACCTCAGCAGCTTCTTCAGAAGATTTGACAAGCACAGGAGATCTCTTGGCTTGGGTTAGGTAAGGGCAAGAGACAAATTCCTTGGCTTCAGGCAGAGGCTTGGCGGTTGTTGTAGTTTTCCCAGATTGTAGCTTATTAGGGACTGCAATAGTTTCAGGGACAGACAGGACAGAATACTCATAGGCGTCAGGATCTTCTATATCAGAATTATCCATGTCAGAGTCATCAGATATAGTGTAGAATAGCATCAGAAATGGGAGGAGCCTCAGTGTCAGCAGGCTCATAGTCATTGATGGAGGGGGGAATCAAAGGAGACTGGGAAGAATTGTCAACCAAGAGCATCTCTGCCTCTAGGTTGACTGTTCTTTTCCCGCCTGTTCCTTGTAATCAGCTCCTTCAACTCAAGGATTGGTGCAGACTCAGGAGTGGTGACCTATCTGTCCACATTTATGGCAACCCTGGTGTTGAGGAGGATTCTGTGAGTTCATGGTGAGGATACGTGTGCCACATGAAGACAAACCAGAGGTAGAGGCGGCACAATTCTCCCGCACAATTGCCCCAGAATAGATAAGGTGCATATCCTGCAACAATGTCTTTATGCTCTTCATAGAGGAAAGGATGGCTTTATGAGCCTTAAGGTGGAAACACAGAAGCTGATTAACCTTGAGGGCTTGAGCGCAAGCCATGTACACTTCATGTGCGGTCAACTGGTGGCTTGTGATCAGTTGTTGTCCTTCCATGTAAAATCTATCTGCAAATTCAGCTAGGGTCTCCTTTGGCTTGAAAGCAATGTGCATGAAGGCATCCTTCTTCACTTCCAAACTAAGGTCATCATCAAATTTGTCAATCAGAATTTGCTTCATATCTTCCTAGGTTTCAATGGTGGGCAGCTCTGGCACTACTACCTCTTGGCAGGTTGGGTGTAGACAGGTCAGAATGTGTTCCTTCTTAACCTCATCCAAGGCTCTTCTCATGGCAGTTTTATAGATAGTTAGGAAAGCTGCAATGGTTGAGGTTTTGGGGTCGAAGACTTGCTTAAAGGTAGGCTTGAAGTGTGCTTCTGGAGTTGGGCTGCCATTGTTGCTATTGAGTACATTTATGTGTGGGGAGAATTCTTCTTCTGACTTGGTGGGGGGCTGTCTGGCCCACAGCTGGCAAACACTTTATTCAAGGGTAGTCAAGGTTTCAGCAGTGCAAGTGCCCATATTATTAGCTATGGTGGTCTGCCACTCAGTAACATCCAGGCGCTGGCCCTGTGCTGTTACTATCAAGGACAGTTCAGCCAGTTGGGATGTAAGAAATGGGCTCACCAAAAGGCAAGGGGAGAATCTGTTATTTACTGAATTGATTACTTTACTTAGTTTTTGTACATCTTTATCAAGATCATAGTGATCTTGCTTCAGGAGGTCCACTTCATTGGCTAGAGCTATCAATTCTTTAGAACAATGAATGTGGGGGGCTCCTGAAAAGCCAGGGCAACAACCATCTTTGCCCACAACTTCAGGTGGACTAACAATAGACGTCATTGCCTCATGCAAAGTAGCAACCTCTTGTTGTAAATCAGTAACCTGAGCTGTCAGAGCAAGCACTTGAGGATCAGGCTGAGGGGCTTTAGGGGGGCAATCCTGACTGTGGGTTGATGCTCTTAAATTGTGAATGTCATCCCAGAGCCTCTGTTATCTATCTTCTAACTCACTGGATGGAGGAGAAGGCAGGGCATCTGCTTTGAAGGCAGACAGTTCATTTACTTGAGTCTGGAGTTTGGCAATGGTAGCGGCAGTAGCAGCCCTTTCTTG
Source organism: Entomophthora muscae (assembly GCA_014839935.2). Taxonomy (NCBI): domain Eukaryota; kingdom Fungi; phylum Entomophthoromycota; class Entomophthoromycetes; order Entomophthorales; family Entomophthoraceae; genus Entomophthora; species Entomophthora muscae. The sequence goes on along the minus strand of QTSX02002131.1, from coordinate 1,159,056 downwards.
ATCAAAGTCCTTGCCAAGGTCTTGGAGGCCCTTTGCAGCATGGACTGCTACTTGCTGTAATTGGTTGAAGGAGTAAGCACTGAACTTGTTGAGTTTCTGCATAAGTTGTTCAAAATTGGTGAGATAGGCGTTCAGAGTGGAATCTATTTGGGTGCGCCAGGGCTGTTTCAACTGGTGAAACTCATGTAGATGCTCTCTGGAATACTTGGGCATAGACTGGCACATTTCTTTGATGGAAAGGACCAAGCGGGCTTGGGAGGTGACAGAGTTGCGCTGATTGTCTGATACTAAGGGAAACAGGGAGTAGATCCACTGCTAATAGGCCACAAACTGATCCCAGTGATGAGTGACAGCAGCTTGTAGAGATATAATCTCCTGAACGTGGAGCCCTAATACCATTTGATGATGGGCTAATGTGTGTTGTACAAAGGATGATAATAAGTGTTCAGTGGAGCCAGCTGCTGAGAGGAGATGCTGTGGAAATTGTGGAGCTACAATCAATTTGTAGTATTCTGCTCAATTGAACTGAAGAAGGAGGCAAGGGATGGCTCTATCACAGGCTATCCAAAGGGCTACTGCCATGACTTATTCCAAGTCAGGGGTACCCAAAGGATAAGCCACTAGGCGGGGACCACTCCCAAGGTTCAGTACAGAAGGGATAATAGGCAGGTTGGTAATGTCTTCCTTAATAGGAGGACTGTTAATTTCAGGCAAAGTTGGCTCTTGTATGGGTGGAGGCAAAGGTCTTAGAAATGTTGTTGCAAAAGGGGTAACCAAGGGGTATACAGCCCAAGTAGTGAGCACCATTTTTGTTGTGATCTGAGGTGCAGAACAGAGTTGCAACAGGAAATCCTAGCTTTAGGATTGGATTCATACTAAGTCTCAGTTAGAATTGCAGGGAAGACTATGTGATTAACTTGTGGCCCTGATTGAATAATATCAGCTAGACATGGCTAGAAAGGCGCCAAATTATGTGAAGACACAAAGACAAAAATTTGAATGTAACTTAATTTTATTGTAGAATAGGAAATGGAATATATAATGGTAGACAATACCACAAAACAGAACATGAATTGTAGGATCACTTGCCACAAGCATGAGTTTTTACAGTAGGTTCCATAATGCCGGGTATTGTCCGTCCAAGTAAGAAGGCTTGGAAGGCCGGGAAACCTGTATCAAAATTGACCAAGTTAACAAATTTAAACCAAACAATCAATTGAAAATGGGTCTTGACTGCTCCAGTCTGTCAGCTGAAACCAGCTTCCCCTTGCAAACTGATGTTGATAAATTGACATAATATGAGCGTCACCTGATATAAGCTCATTAATCAGCATGGTTGTCAGAAACTGGTCACGCAAGGGTTCTTTGCAACCTGGACTAGATACTTACTTGAGATTCCAAAGGAATAGGAGATCAAGACTCAGGTGGTATTGCTTAGTCAATTTTTCTGATATATATTGAATAGTTTTCCCTGTTTCAACTCTAAGAGTTGAGTCCTCCTAAATTTACTCAATAAAAATCAATTATCCCAAGTTCTAATTTTAAATTTTAAAAAGGCATCCTGTAATTGGGTTGTTGCGGTATATCCTGTACAATCTGATTCTGAACAGAATCATTTAAGGAAGATGGGGCCCAGCAACTGGAACTTTGTTGCCAGCACCGCCAAATGTTAATTTCATGCCAGCCAATAGTGTAGCTCCTTCCCCCATTCTGGAAAATGAAAATTGTGTCACTTCTCAATGCCCAGAATTCTACGCTGAAGATTCATTGATGCTTTCCCAGGTCATTTATCTTGGTTTACTCTGGTTAGGACTGATTGTTCTACTTAATCCTGGAGTTAGAATTGGAAATTTCACAAAAAATATTTGAAGCCGTGTTGGTGGTTAATAATCAATTCTCTGTGGATTTGGTTGGTAATTCCCCATCATTTAGAAACGGCTTCATATTATCCAGTGATTTCTGTCACATTACTCAACTCTTCTACATCTGAGTTTTTGGAAGCAGTTTGTCATGAATTTGTGTTTCTCTTCTCCTGCTCTGTCAAGATATCTGCATTTACCATGTTTATTTGCATCAGTTTATTTCTTAGTTTTTAGTTTGTGCTTTTCTTTAATTTGTGGTTTCCATCTCCGGTTGCAGTTGTAGAGACTGGATCCTCTGTTTCTTATTTCTGTTGTGTCATGTCATTTTGGTGTCCAGATTATTTTCCTGCCCCACCCACTGATGAAATTTTGTGTGAAGTTTTGTCAGCATTATCATTTTATTCCGGCTCTAGCCTTAGTCACAGATCCCAAGTTTACCATGTGATGACAAAGTTCTTGAAGATGCCCAAGAATGGTTGTTGTCCGCGGTGGAGCGCAATCCACGTGTTATAACTGAGAGTGCATCTATATACCCCATGTTAAAAAATTTGTGTATATCTATTGAGGAGCTCAAAGTATATTGTAAGCTGTACGCCTTCTGTCAGGGTACAATCCTGCTTTTGGTATTCCTTCCTCAGTTTCTTACCTACTGCTGTACAATCAATGTTCCCGAGGTGAACAAACTCTTAGTGTTGTGGTTAGCAGTTGACCAGACTGCCCAGGATTTGGCGGTTTGGGATTCCCCGTTAACCACAACTGAGACCCTGGTAAACCAAATTCTTTCTCTGGTCTCAAATCCGTCTACTTCCAAACAAGGTACATTGGTAATTGAGGATAAACCCGCTGCGCGCTCTTGGTTTTCTGGTCCTTGCTCTGCGGTAGTTCCTTCCAACCAAAGCCAAGATTGTTCTCCCCCTAGCTTGTCTCAGCTACAATTGGCAGTATGAACAAACCCGGTGGTGTAAAGGAGGCCCCCGTAGTGTCCGTTCCTGATAGTTCCTTGGCAATGCTTCAGCATGTCATACCTGCAAAATCTTCTGTTATTACGTCTGAAGAGTTACCCCTTGTTCCCATTAATTGTGATAACCCCATTCTTCCAGCTGCCATCCAAGAAATGATTGAGTGTTACTTCCAGGAGCATCCTGCCTCCTTAGCTGCCGTCTGTACTGCCAATGAAAAACAAGACCCTGCCAAGATTGCTACCTTTGCTGCAAATAAATACACTTCTGGTTACTTCTTGTTTTATGATAGTATCAATAATGGTCAGACTATCTATCAGTCAGCTATCTTGTTAGATACAGGTGCTTCCAAAAATTTCATGAGTGTGGAGACTTCCAACTTTCTACAACTCAAGTATCACCCGGGAATGCTTATTAGGGGTGAAAATTGTCAAATGTTTCCCTCTTTCCAGCTGAAGAAGCCAGTTACTTTTGTAGTTAAGGTCAGTCTTTTACTGCAAGGTTTTCCGTTTGCCCTACCCTTATGTATCCTATCATTTTGGGAGTGAGTTAGTGGAGAGATCATAATGTATCAAAATTACTGGAGAAAAATGAGCTACAGGTGGAACACTCCTTGGGTATAACTATTTTTATTCTGCTGTTGGATATGTCTGAATCTGAGAAATCATCACAGACCATACAATTGTTTCCTGTCCCTGTAAGTTCAGATTTATTAGTATGCTTGTAACCCTGGTCCGCGGCATTTGACGCCACCAGAGGCGAGGTCCTTCCCAAGCACACTCAGTTTGACTTTGACTTTAAGGTCACTGTTGATTTGATTAGAATTGTGTCTCCTATTTACCCTTTAACCTTGAAGGAAGATGCATGTTTGGAAGAGTGGACTTGTGACATGTTGGCAAAAGGCTACATTTTTAAGAAAGCTTTGTTGATCTACTCTCTGCTATTATTTGTTCAGAAGTCTGATGGATCCCTTCATCCTTGTGTTGACTACGGGAATTTAAATAACATTACAATTCCGGATCCTTATCCTTTACCTCTCAAAGCACAGATCTCTAGGTGCGTTGAGAAGGCCAAGGTATTCTCAAAACTTGATCTGTTGAATGCTTTCAATCAAATCAGGATTGCAGAAGGAATGGAATGGTTAATAGCATTCAGAACTAAGAAGGGTATCTTCCAGTTTTGTGTAATGCCTTTTGGATTGAAGAATGCCCCAGCTTGCTTTCAGCGGTTAATTGATTCAGTCCTGGGAGATCTCCTAGGTGTTTGTGTCATTGCATATATGGATGACATCTTGGTGTTTTCTCCGGATGAAGAGTCCCATAAGGCCCACTTGTTGGCAGTTGTAGAGCGCATACTCCAAGAAAACTTGGTCATCAAAAGGAGTAAGTGTGAATTCTTTAAATGTAAGGTTACCTTTCTGGGTAATATTATCTTTGAAGATGGTCACACTATTACCCCTGACAAGGAAGCAGCGGTTTGAGAGTATGCTACTCCTGTGACAGTATCCCAACTTTGTAGTTTCTTGGGTACATGTACGTTCTAAAAGAAATTCACCCCCCACTTGTCTGAGGTAGCTGCCCCTTTATATCTGACTAATGGAAAGACAACTTTAGTCTGGACGCCTGAGTGTGCAAGTGCCTTCTCAGCAGTCAAGGCTCTTTTGTTGTCCTACCCAGTGCTAAGACATGTGAATCCTGAGCTTCCTTTTGTGGTTTCTACCAATGCATCTAAATATGCTGTGGCTGGTGTACTATTGCAGACAGCTAGTGACGGGATCAAGAGACCTGTAAGGTATTTCTCCCTGAAGATAGAGGCTTGAGAACGCAACTACATGATTTACAACAAGGAATTGTTAGCTGTTGTAGAATTGTTAAAGCATTGGCATCACCATCTCATGTTGGCACGTCATCCATTTGTAGTAAGAACTGACTGCAAAGCTCTTCTATATTATTGACAACCCAGGGTTTTGTTGGGTCGCCAATCCAGATGGCATGGTGATCTGACAAGATAAAAGTTCCGCTACAAGTTTATTAAGGGATCTGACAATCACTTGGCCGATCCTCTAAGCAGGAATCCTTCCCATCTCTCAGATGCTAGTATATACGCCAAGTTTAACACACATAATATGATTCTGGATGAGGCTGTGGTGCCTTTTGTATTGCCTCTGACAGCTACGTTGGCCACCATGTCCTTAGCTGAGGGCGCAGACCTGGACTTGTATTCCAAGGTTAAGTTTCTGCAACCTTTTTCCAAAGGTTATGATAGGCTATTGGAGCTAGCATGTGCAAACCCAGTTGGTCAGCCTCAGGGTTATCATAATATTGGTCCAGTCCTATATCATCAAGGTCGCTTGTGGGTCCCTGAGGGCACTATTTGGGATGAAATCATGGAGGCTAATCATACTTGTCCAACAGCAGGTCATCCAGGGAAAAACAAAACAGTGGAACTTATCTGCCGCCAGTTTTCCTGGAAAGGTTTGACTGTGCAGGTAGCCGCTTTTGTTTGAGATTGCCTGATATGTGTTCAATCCAAGGCCAGTTGGAATAAGACTACTGGTTTACTGGTTCCACTTCAGCCTGCTGCGGGCCCTTGGACGTCTGTGTTGGTGGATTTCATTAGCGAGCTTCCCAATTCCAATGGGTTTAACGCAATCATGGTGGTAGTTGATTGTTTCACAAAGATGGCACACTTTGTACCTTGCTCAACCATAATTACTTCAGTGGAAACCACTAGGTTATTTGTGAACAAAATCTTCTCTCTACATGGCATCCCAATGGAGATTGTAAGTGACCGTGGTCCTCAATTTATTGCTCAGTTCTGGGAAGCTTTTACTGGAATCCTTGGTATCAAATTGTGCCGCTCTACTGCTTTCCACCCCCAATCCAATGGACAAACAGAGAGGGTAAACCAAAGTTTGAAGGTCTACCTATGTTGCTACACCAATGCACAACAAGATGACTGGTGTGATAATCTACTCATGGCAGAGTTCTCATATAATAACGCCCCGCACATGTCAACTCAAGTATTGCCATTTTATGCCAATGTGGGTTACAATCCTTCTTCAAACATGGGTCCTCGTTTGTTTAGCAATGTGAAAGCTGCAACTTATCAAGCCGCTGCATTGAAGCGGGTCCATCAGGAGCTCCAAGTTACTCTTGCTGCCGCCGTGACAATTTACAAGGGATATGCAGATTGCAAGCGCCAGGAAGGTCCAACTTACAGGCCAGGTGATCTAGTCATGGTTGATCCTTGCAATATGAAACTTAAGGTTCCCTGTTGCAAATTATGTCCCAAGCAAGTTGGTCCCTTCAAGGTAGAATGTCAGATTGGCCCCTCCGCCTATCAGCTGGATTTACCTCCTGCTTTTAAGATTTTCCACACCTTCCATGAATGTCTTCTTACCCCCTTCAAAGGAACAGAGAACCCCTCTTCCTAACCCATTCTTGTGGAAGGAAAAACTGAGTAAGAGTTAAATTGTATTCTGGCTTCCTGCAAGAATTGTTGCTGTTTGGAATATTTGGTATCTTGGAAAGGTTATCCTGATTCTGAAAACTCTTGGGTTCCCCACTACAATTGTTCAAATTCCTCTGATCTGATCTACAAGCTCTACAAGCACAATCCCACTGCTATTGGTCACCTTGAACTTACCCTAGCCGCAATGAAACTCCCACCTGCCCATAAGAAAATCTCTTTATCCCATCTCCCAGATGGTGGTATTGTGCCCAGGGCTAAAGTGGAGGGTAATGTCATGATAGGTTCCATAATGCTGGGTATTGTCCATCCAAGTAAGAAGGCTTGGAAGGCCAGAAAACCTGTATCAAAATTGACCAAGTTAACAGATTTAAACCAAACAGTCAATCAAAAATGGGTCACAGCTGCTCCAGTCTGTCAGCTGAAACCAGCACCCCTTGCAAACTGACGTTGATAAATCAACGTAATATGAGGGTCACCTGATATAAGCTCATTAATTGGCATGGTTGTCAGAAACTGGTCACACACAGGTTCTTTGCAACCTGGACTAGATACTTACTTGAAGATGCCAAAGAAATAGGAGATCAAGACTCAGGTGGTATTGCTTAGTCAATTTTTCTGATATATATTGAATAGTTTTCCCTGTTTCAACTCTAAGAGTTGAGTCCTCCTAAATTTACTCAATAAAAATCAATTATCCCAAGTTCTAATTTTAAATTTTAAAAAGGCATCCTGTAATTGGGTTGTTGCGGTATATCCTGTACAATCTGATTCTGAACAGAATCATTTAAGGAAGATGGGGCCCAGCAACTGGAACTTTGTTGCCGGCACTGCCAAATGTTAATTTCATGCCAGCCAATAGTGTAGCTCCTTCCCCCATTCTGGAAAATGAAAATTGTGTCACTTCTCAATGCCCAGAATTCTACGCTAAAGATGCATTGATGCTTTCCCAGGTCATTTATCTTGGTTTACTCTGGTTAGGACTGATTGTTCTACTTAATCCTGGAGTTACAATTGGAAATTTCACAAAAAAATATTTGAAGCCGTGTTGGTGGTTAATAATCAATTCTCTGTGGATTTGGTTGGTAATTCCCCATCATTTAGGGATGGCTTCATATTATCCAGTGATTTCCATCACATGAGTGGGACAAGTGAATTGCGCAGAATCAGGAAACCAAACAATTGAATTTACTAATTTGGAGCCAGCCTCATTTTGAGGGGCAAAAGCAAAAGAGAGGGATTTGTCCTTGAAATAACCCATTGACAGCAAAATTAAATATGGTGAATGGCGGCATTCACAACAGATCATATGCTATTTCACCTATAAAATCAAGAGCAACTGTGTGCCACTGAGACTTGGCTCTGTGACGGGACATTTGCAACATGTCCTAAGTTATTTTATCAGCTGTGGGTAGTACAGCTAAGGTTGAAGATAAAAAATCCCCTTTGCATATTTTCTTCCTAGAGCCTCAGAGAATATTTACTTAAGAGCATTCAAAATTCTACAGGATGATCTTAAAGCTATTCTCACTGAGACTGGAAAGAAACCTGGTCCATCAATAATGGGCTATCCTGAGGATAATGATAAAGATGAGGTCATTCTAGCTGCAAAGAGAAGTAATACAATAGAGCCCTTGGCCCCAAAATAAATATCATTGGATTACAAGACAGATAAATACAATGCCTTTGTAAAAGATTTCAATGGCAAGGTACAAGGCTGTTTCTTTCATTACCAACAGGCTATTAATAGATGCCTTAAGGGCAATACCCTCTTCAGCTCTCTCACACAATAAGATACAACTGGTTATTAAAAGTTTCTGATCCAGAAGTTTGTTGCTCTTGCATTGATTAATACTGAGAATTTTGGAAAATGATTTTAGCTTCTCTGTAATGACTCTTATTTCTTGAGCCCTGAAGCTGATTTCCAACCCTTCTTTGACTACTATGAATCACAGTGGGTGGGGCGCAAAGTGGTCAGTTGCAGGAGCAAGTCAGCAGCAAAGACAAGCTGGAATTACTACCAGGCTGTTCTCAAGGATGAAAAAAGACATATCAGGCCTGAAAAACTGGCATAAACATCTAAAGTCCTCCTTTGGTGTGAATCCTAAATACAACAACTTCTTTGACCACCTTAAGGCTGAACAAGGGAAGACTTTCCCCTCCCTTTGGAACATGAAAGTAAGGGCTCCAAAAAATATAAACCAGTGCAAGGCTAGCATTTTAAAGAGCAGATAAAGACAGCTGTCAAGAATAGTACAAGCTATCTGATCTTGGGGAGCAGATAAGCAAGATTTCCACTGTACTCTCTTGCAACAAACCGCCAAATTAACTTATAATAATTATTTTTGGCTCTTTATGATATTTTATTATATAATTTTAATCTAAAAAACCAATAATATTTTTTGTTAACAAGATAATTAAATCAAAATGGTAGAAATAATTCATAGTTTTTATAAAAGAATTTTATGCTAGAGCCTGGGTTATCTAGTTTAAATATGTGTTTTAGTACTGAAGTATATGCAATTTTTGATTTGATATTATATCAACTATTCTTAAATTAAGTGTTTACCTTTAGTTTCTTTATTTAATACATTTTATTTTTTCAAGCTTTTTTGGAAAATATTTTATAAACTTTTTATATGGTAAAGAAAATTTTATAGTAAAAACAGTTAATTTCAAAGTAAATTATTTTTGAAGTGTATTTTTCTTATATTTTTGGATAGCTTTGATTTATTTTTTATTTCATTTTTGGATTATAAATGAGTATGTTATCCTAATTTTTTTGAAAATTAATATATGCAAGTAAAATGACAGCAAACAAATTTTGCTTGTTAAAAAAGGTCTACATCCAGTAGGCTATATGATATGAAACTTTATCTGGACTTTTCTAATGTGTCAACCTGGGTATAAAATTAATTTTGGCAATTGACATGCAGACAGTCAGCATATAGACAGTTTACATGCTGACTGTTCCCTAGATAATACAGGATCTAACATAAAAATCTTTTATAAAAACTATGAATTCTTTCTACCATTTTAATTTTAATAATCTTGTTAAATAATATTATTGTTTTTTAGATTAAAAGTATATAATAAAATATCATAAATAGCCAAAAATAGTTTATTATATGGTAATTTGAAGGCTTGTTACAAGAGAGTACAGATGAAATTTTGCTTATCTGCTCCCCAAGCTCAGATACTTGTACTCTTTCTTGACAGCTGTCTTTATCTGCTCTTTAAAATGCTAGCCTTGCACTGGTTTATCTTCTTTGGAGCCCTTAATTTCATGTTCTAAAGGAAATATAAATTCTTCCCTTGTTCAGCCTTAAGGTTCCCAAAGAAGTTTTTGTATTTAGGATTCACACCAAAGGAGGACTTTAGATGTTTATGCCAGTTTTTCAGGCCTGATATGTCTTTTTTCATCCTTGAGAACAGCCTGGTAGCAATTACAGCTTGTCTTTTCTGCTGACTTGCTCCTGCAACTGACCACTTTGCGCCCCACCCACTGTGATCCATAGTAGTCAAAGAAGGGTTGGAAATCAGCTTCAGGGCTAAAGACATAATAGTCATTACAGAGAAGCGCAAATCATTGACCAACATTCTCAGTCTTAATCAATGCAAGAATAACAATCTTCTGGATCAGAAACTTTTATTTACCAGTTGTATCTTGTTGTGTGAGAGAGCTGAAGAGGGTATTGCCCTTAAAGCATCTATTAATAGCCTGTTGGTAATGAAAGAAACACCCTTGTAACTTGCCATTGAAGTTTTTTTACAAAGGCATTGTATTTATCTGTCTTGTAATCCATGATATTTATTTTGGGGCCAAGGGCTCTATTGCATTACTTCTCTTTGCAGCTAGAATGACCCCATCTTTATCAGTATCATCAGGATTGCCCATTGTTGATGGACCATGTTTCTTTCAAGTCTCAGTGAGAATAGCTTTAAGACCCTCCTGTAGAATTTTAAATGCTCTTAAGTAAACATTCTCTGAGGCTCGAGGAAGAAAATATGCAAAGGGGATTTTTTATCTTCAACCTTAGCATGTACTACCCACAGCTGATAGAATAACTTAGGATATGTAGCAAATGTCCCATTACAGAACCAAGTCTCAGTGGTACATAGCTGCTCTAGATTTTATAGGTGGCATAGCATATGATCCTTTCTTTTGCACCAGGTCTAACATCATGAAGAAGGAACTGTTCAGTGTCAGGGTCATCTGCAACTCAGGAGTAAGGAAAAGGTCTTTTAGTTGGGCTTCACTTTTTCTAATTGGGTTTAGCTCTCAGCACCTATCACAAATATACTTAACAATTTTTTCATGGTCAGAGATAAATTTAAGATTCTCTTTGCTCAAGTTCTTAGTGGACTTTACTGTCAGGTAATTTGAATTAATGTCTTTTGATACTGGGACCATTTGGAATAAGTAACATTTTACAACTTCTCAATCAAAGTGGTGGGAGGCATGCAGGTATGTTCTCCCTTTTCCAAGGTAACTTTGTCCCAACCTTGGGTGTTTAGGAGTGCTGGGCAGCTTCTGTATTCATATATGAGATGTTTGCTCTTGATTCCCTGCTTTTGATTATTACAGTTAAATACATAGCTGTCATTGACCATGCTTTGGCCACCTTTGACTGACATCAATAAAATGTTTTGGGATTCTCTTTGAAATCCTGAAGGAGCCCTTAACCTTGCAAATATTAGGGGCTTTTATTGCATCCCATGGCCCAGGAGGGGCATGTTGAAAACCAGGAAAGTACTAATGTTGCTCATCATTTTCATGTTCACCAGGAGAGGACTCAGGAGAGGACTTGAAGTTTGCCTTTTTTCTTCTTATTGATGGGATCTTTATCTCTCTCAGACTCATACCAGCTATAGTAGGTGAAACCATCATCAGAGTCCTTATTAGAAGCTGAAGGTGTGGGGGTTTTTATTGTAAATCTTTTTTAATCTGTTTCTTAAGCAATTTTTTGTAGAAGAAGAAGCCTTAGTCATAACAGTGTCCTTGAAAGTTTTTTATTGGGCTTTTTCTTATTAGGCTGGGGTTTCTTTGATTTATCCTATAAAGAGAAAGGGGTTAGAGAAATAACATTGAGTAAAGTATAAAAAATGAAGGTCAAAGCTGAAAATAGATCAATGTTGTGGAGAATTATTATATAGATTAAGAAAAAAACCTTCAATATTATTAAAAGTTGCAGTATTGAGGCTTTTTTTAAGAAAAAGTTGGGAAAAACTACATTTAAATGTTTAGTGTAAACATTTTAAGTGTTGATTAATTAAAATTTTGATTCTAGACAGTTGGCCTAAAAGATTGTCTTAATTCTGATAGTTGACTATTTGACAGTCAGCATTGCTAGGATAAATCACTATTTAAAAATATTTTAATCTTAAACAAATTAAGATCAGGTTCAAAATGAGAATTGAAAATAGGCTATTTGGTTTTTGGGCTATAATAAAGTTATATTCATATAACTTTAAAAAACTAAGTACTAAATGCTGTAATAAGTAGTTTTATTATTATTATGTGAAATTTTGTGGTTCTAAGCTTACCTATCTGTATGTTGAAGGTGTAAGTCACGTCTTTTGCTTATTAATTTAGTGAATTTGACAACTTTGCCAGAGTTGGCCTTCTTTTATAGTGGAGCTGCTATTAAATCTTGCTTAAATTATGTCATTGTGTTTGCTTAACTTAGTTCCCTTGTCCCACTTTCACTTTTGTGTCATTTTCCTTTGTGTTGACTTTAAATGACACTATAAAATTCTAGTTTTAACCTATATGATCTAGCTTAATTCAATGTTTAAGGGTTAGCTGGGACACATCCAGTGGTTTCAAAGCTATAATAAACCACTCATATAATTTACAACAAAGCTTGAAAATTTTACCCACTATATCTAAAAGGACTATGAAACAAAGGGCCAAATAAAAAATTAAATAACTTATTATAAGTGAAAATATTCTGGATTTTGTCTATTTTTTATTAACAAATATTATAAACTGTTAATTTATGTTGAAATTGTGTAGATTCATTATTGAAGCCAGACATAAATTTAAAGTATGCAATTTGGTATTTTTAATCGTTTTTTCCTTCTTATTTAATAAAAAATTAAGCCTATTCTTAGTTGATGTTGACATTGGCTTTGTTTTCTAATTGATTATTAATTCTGACTATGAAATGCAGTATAAAAAATTGGTTTATTTAGAACATGGCTAGTAGGCTTTGGCCTAAGAGCAAAATTAAAGCCAACTGTCTGCATATCAACAAAGTGCCAACATGCAGACAGTTGACATATAGACAGTTTACATACCAACTGTTCCCAATATCTAGCTTAAATAGTTGTTTTTGTACTAAACTATATGTAATTTTGGGTTGCTTACATATCAACTATTCTGAAAATAAGTATTTATCTTTAGTTTTTTATTTGATATAATTACTCTTTACCAAGTCTTTTTTGAAAAATATTTTAAGCACTTTTATATGATAAATAAAAACTTTTAGTATAAACAGTTAATTTCAAAGTAAATTATTTTTGAATTGTATTTTTAATATATTCTTTAATTATTTTGCATTTTTTATTTTATTTTTGGATTCTACATGATCATATTACTCTAAAAAACTATTTGGAGCTTAATTTTTACTAGGTAAAATGTACAGCATTTGATTTTTTGCTTGTTAAAAAAGTGGTGACTTCCAGTAGGCTACATGATAGTAAATTTTATCTAGACTTTTCTAATGTGTTGATCTGGGTATAAAGTTAATTTTTACAGTTGGCATGCAGAAAGTTTAAATGCTGATTGTTCCTATTTTTACTATGTCACTCACTACTGTAAATTCAGAACCTAAACATAAAATGCAGGATTGTCAAATCCAAGGTCCAAATTTCAAATCACTTTTGCGGGCAACTCAGCTGAGTGAAAATTAAAATATTTAATAAAATCAACCATTTGATTTGACTTTTTTGATTTATTTAAATTGGCAAATTTAGAATCCCTTGAGCAGATAACTCAAATAATAAAAGACAAAACACAGCAAACAAATGTGGGATACATGAATCAGAAATGTGGGTTCTAATGTTTGATTTGAGATTTACTGTATGTCAAACAAATCATAGACATCATGTAAAAATTAACAAATCTGAAATTGCGGGATTGTCAAATCCAAGAACCAAGTTTCAAATCATAATTGCAATGAATTTGAAATAAATATAATTTATGGGTGTCTCAAATAGGAAATCAAAGGACTAGAGTGGATTTGTGATGATTCTTTTAGTAATCATAGGCATTCTTAAAAATCACCCTATTCCAATTTAGGACAGCTAAAATGTATATGCTTGATTACAGTATATTTTATTATTAGCCTTTTTTAAAATCTACTGTAATCAAGTATTTTTAATAGCAATATTGAATACATAGTTAGTAAACTGATAGTTTATCTTTCCCCCTTCTTTCTTCCTTGAAAAGAAGGGTTTATGGCCCCTGGCTACGCCGGGGGCCAAAAAACTTTTAAAAAAATTCTGCATCATCAGGAGGATAGCTCATATATCATTATATGGTTTTGTGGTTGCTATATTAGTGATTTAGAGTGCAGAATATTGGATCATTTCCAGTTTAGACAATTTACATTTCACTTAATTTCATATCTAAACATGGTTGTTGAGATTGGATTTTTCATTTGATTTTATCCAAAGTGGAGCTTCTTGATTTGGGTTGATTTGTCCTAGTTTCTTACTGCACATTCAATTTAGATTCCAGCTGCCGCAATTAATATCTGAGTTTACTAGTGGTATTCAAAAGTGATTTGAAATTTTGTTCTTGGATTTGACAATCCCACAATTCCAAAAAACATAGTAAACTTAATGAAAATGGTTGATGGATTTGAACACTTCAAATCTGCAAAGTTCAAGTCAAACTGCATATTTCCAATGGACAACATGTATTAACTGGAATCAAAGTGTCTATGAGTTCCTGCATTTTTAAAAATCCAAATAAAAATACAAAGAATTCAATTTAATTAAAAAAAGTCTATCCTGCAAAAGTTATTCAAAATTTGGACCAAGTATTTGACAATCCCACGTTTTTACATTCAGGTTCTGAATTTACAGTACAGAATTTATTATCAATAATAATGCCAACAATCAGGGATGTATATAATTTTCTTGTTATCAATCAATGTGATGAAATAAAACAAATTAGAGTGGCGAAAATAAGCCTAAGTTACTATGCCACCACCTATTGAGAATGTTGTCAGTGGGGAAGTCAACACTTTACCTTTTTCAATTTTTTAACCAACTCTTAACACCTTTCAATATGCCTAATTTTGAAATATCATATTTTCACTGCCTAAACATTATTTTCAATTAATAAATAAATAACTTTGATGATTTTTAACTTAATTTAAAAGGTTTATTATAATTTTATTATATGAAAAAATGGCAGCTGTTATGAAATTGATTACCAAGTAGTCAACTGCCAGATATTAAATCCATTAGTGTTTTTTGGTTAAACAATTTAAGCTTATTTTTACTAGTAAACCAAGGGTGCAAAACCAAAAGTTGAGATTAAGAATACTGGAAGTCAACTCTGTTTAATAAGTCTGATATTCAAGAGACCCATTTATGAGGTAACTTATTTGTAAATTTATTAATAAAAACCAAAACCACCTTTGATCAACTCTAAAAGTAAAGAGTGGCCAAGGCAACCCTTTTCAAGCCAAAAACTGATTTTGTTAAAAAAACATATCTGCACTTGTAAATGTTTTATTATTTTTTATTATATATTTATTATCAGTACCCACAGTTGTGAATTAGGCTCCCAAGCACCACTATACTGGATTTAGTGGAATGTACATTAATCAACTACCCCTTGTTTTAAATTATGTCTATTCAGGATTGCTAGATCAATCATTGCCACATAAATTAAGCCTGATTTATTGATAGATTTTATAAGTAAATTATAGAAAACAGAGATTTAACATTTCCTGTTCAACACTATCCACTCACCACATATGTGGTTTGACATTACATGTTGTGCCCTGCCCCAAAGGGAAGGCTTCAAATCAAACTTAAGTTTAGATTGATAATTTATTGTAATTTTTGAATCAAAAATAATTATCTTGGTATTGCTCTCTGTTTGCTTTTAGTCTTTCTTTTATTCTTGTGTGTTTATGCATGCTTCTAATTACTTTTTTATATAATTTCTATCCTAAAAATAAGGGTTTATTTTCACTTTTTAAGCACTATCCTTACACAACTGCTGTCTTCTCCCCCCTGCTTCATGCAGATCTTTGGCTTTCTGTTGCCAGAAGCTTCTCCAAGGCAACAGATCCCATGTTGACACTAAAAATGTTGACATGGCCACTGTTGACTTGAAACTCTAAATCTCCTATGTTTTTTGCTAGTTGCGCTAGCTTAATTCTTTTTATTAAAGCGTTCAGGGGTGTGAACCCAGAAAACACGACAAAATTGTGGCCATCTTGACACGATTTAATATTAAGCTTAATAAAAAACTCAATTTAACCTGATTTTTCATTTACGTTTACTAATAAAAATTAGTTTATTTTCTATTTGATTTCACGACGTAAAAGTGTCAATGTTGACACTTTTTAAGCCAAACTTATTTTTAATAACAAAACTGAAGCATCTACAGTAAAAAAATAAGTGCACATTTAAAAATATTTTTTTATTGAATTATTATATTGAAAAACACAGTGTGCATATATTTGATTGTTGGAATGTTCATGTTATATATATTTATGCGGCATTTATTACGGCTTTAATATATTAAGTGGATTGGATGCTAACGGTGATCCAATAATTTAAGCGTGACTTACTATTTAAGTTTCTATAGAATTTATTATTAAAAATAATGTTGACACTCGTAAATGTCGTTTATTTGCTTGTGATCACCCCCGGGGTGGAGTTAAGCAAATTAGAGTGGCAAGTTTAAGCCTAGATTAATATGCCACCTCATATAAAGAATGTTGTAAGTGACATTGTCAACACTTTACCCTTTTCAATATCTACCAACAACTTATTAACAACTTTACTTAAGTGCAATGGTAAAATATCATATTCCCACTACCCAAATATAATTTTTAATAAAGAAATAAAGAACCTTGATACTTTTTTAACTTATTTTTATATGTTTATTTTTATTTTTTATATGTGAACAAAAATACACAGGAAACAGTTAATTTTTTGCTAGCCTGCGTAAATTTAATTAAGTGTACTATGTTTTTTCATAGTAAATTTTCAAAATAATGTCAACAGTGAGAATGTTGTCAAAAATAATGTCTACAATTTTTGTAATTGACAGTGAGAATTCAGCTTTTTTACTAATTGTCAATCATAATGTTGACGCTTTTCACTTCTCACATATAAAACTTCATGTTTTATATAATAAAAACTTTTCATTTGTTAATATGTGGTATTTTTGACTTTGCTCTTTCATATTTTTTAATTTTTAAAATAAAATCTATATCTAAATATAATACTTTCACATAAATATCCAACTTTTATCTTGTTATTTATAACTTTAATAAAATAAAAACTATACAAATAATTTTTAACATTTAAATGCCAAGAAAAACCATCTAAGATTTACTTTTATATATTATGCTTTTTAAGTTGTTTTGTTTGTTTTTTTACATACTTTGCTTTATTTTAAACCATTTTACTTATTATTTTAGGACAAGAACACCTCTAAGCATCCAAAGGGTACAAAGCGTCCCTCCAAGCCCACCAAAGCCATCAAGAAGAAGCCTGTCTCGTCAAAGAAGGCCACCCCCAAGCCCTCCCCTGAGCCCTCTCCTGAGAAGAGCCCTGCTCATTCCACTGGGGGAGAGGAAACTGATGACTCTCTTACAGAGCACAGTTTTTACAACTCGGCTTCTGAAAAGGAGCCAACCAAGAAGAAGTGCTCAGCCCAAAAGTCCCCACCCAAAGATAAGTCTCCTGCACATGAGGAGCACCACAACAAGCCTCCTTCTGCTTCCCCACCCCCGCCAAACTCTCCCCCTTCAAGCTCATCTGGGGATGATTCAAAGCCCTGCCCCAATTACTTCCCTGGCTTCTGCCATGCTCCTGCTGGCCCTTGGGACCCTCTATTGGCCCACAACATCTGCAACGTTGATGGCAAGTTCAAGGTTCCTTCCACCCTACCCAAATTTTTTCCCATCATGAGTGTTAAATGTGGGCCGGCCATGGTGGCCAATGGATACATCTTCTCATGCAACAATGCCAACTGGGGCTTTAAGAGCCACCATTACACCTGTGAGGACTGCTCCTGTTCAGTACAGCTCAACACTGAGTGCTGGGACCTGGTCCAAACCATAAAGGGCAAGCATACCTGCATCATGCCCAACACTACCATCTCCTGCCTCCTGAAGTGGTATCTGGTGCAGATTATGCTCACTTCCAAAGATCTTTCTGCCACCCAGCTGGCTGTGCTTGCTTGCAAGTACCTCTCCCCAACCAACTTGAAGAGGGTTCTAACTCACAATCAGTTGGTCAAGTTTGTAAGTGATAGGCGTCAAGCCTCAAACCCCCTGGCCAAGAGTGCCACCAACATCAAGGACCTGGTCCTCACTGATGCCCTCAAGAAGACAGAGGATGGTGAGATGTTCCTGCTCCATGACAATAGGCAGGATGTGGAGGATAGAATTGTAGCCTACGCCACAACCCAAAACCTGGAGCAGCTGAACACTGCTACCACCTGGCTGTGCGACGGCACATTTGCTACTTGCCCCCCTCTCTTCAAGCAGCTTTGGGTCCTGCATGGGCAGTTCAATGACCAGGTCATCCCTCTTGCGTTCTTTCTCCTTCCTGGTGCCAAGACAGAGGTCTATTCCAGAGCTTTCAAGATTGTCCGGGATGCTTTGAGCTCCCTTCCCACCAACCAGCTCCCCCCTCCCACCCACATCACAAGGGCCAATCCCTCCTCCGCTGAGAAGGATGAGGCAACATTAGCCGCTGAGCAGCTAGCTCATGCGCGCTCACTTGGGCCAAAGGTGATCATAATGGACTTTGAGCAGGCTCAGTTCAGAGCCTTCCAGGCCACCTTCAATGGAGAAGTCCAGGGCTGCTTCTTTCATTTTTGGCAGGCCCTTGTCAAGAATCTAAAGAGTGAGAAGGACCTTTTTGACAAGTATCTTAACGATGGTAAGGGTAAGTGCCGCTTTGCCCTGACCCAGTTTGCTGCCTTGGCTTTTGTGCGCCTGGAGCATACTGGGCTTGGCTTTGAGGCTCTCCAGGAGGATGCTTATATCAAGAAGCACTCCATCATCTTTGAAGGCTACCTGGAGTACTTTGAGCGGCAATGGGTGGGCAAGAAGATGACTGCCCGGAGAGGTAAGAGTGGGGCCACTGCCTCTTGGAACTGTCAAGGCGCCTGCCTCAAGGGGGAGATGAAGACCACCTCTAGCCTTGAGGTTTGGCACAAGCACTTGAAGACCAAGTTTGGGACTAACCCCAAGTTTAACAAGTTCTTCCAGAAGCTGCAGGAGGAGCAGGCCCAGACTGTCTCCAAGTTCTGTGACCTGTCCAACTGGGTGGCCCCCAAGAAGAGGAAGCCTAAGGACCAGGACTACCAGGAGGACGTGAAGAAGGTAGTAAAGAAAAAGTACAAGGTGGTGGAGATCAAGAAGTACCTTGAGGACGTTGCAACTGCTCTTGCTGGTGGCTTTAATTAGCCAAATAAACTTTTCTTTGCTTTGCCTATATATTTTTTACTTTTAAACTTTTAATTTTTTAATTTTTTTGGATAGTACTAATCTTTTTTAGTATAAGTGGTAAGTTTCAGATACATTTTCAATGTGGTTTTATAAAAAATATCTTATATTTTGTTAATTTATCTTTAAGCTATGAGATAATTTCAGTTATGCTTATATAAAGTATAATAAATTAAAATTAGAATTTTCTTATATTTTGTGTTTATTATTATATATAAAAATATCTTTATTTTTGGTTCATTGGAATTTTAATTTTTATCGGAATAAAAAAAAGTTTATAATAAAGAATGTAATTTACATAGTAAACTGAAAAATAGTTGCTTATATCTCCTTATTCTTATTACTTATGGTATTTTTTATTGCATTTTTTAACTATCTGGGGTCATTTTAGTATAATAAAGTATTTTAAAATATTTTTTTATATTAAAAATGTTCAGGGTAAAGTGTGCCGTTAATTAAAAAAGTGTCAACATCCAGGAAACGACATTAAGTAAAACCAGGTTGTCACTTTACTATAGTGTCGACATTAAAAGTGTCAACATTTTTAGTGTCAACATGGGCGCTGTTGCCTTCTCCAACACCATGTATTTTCCCCTCTGGCTATCAATCAATCTTTTCAGAAACTCCCTGTTTTGCTCTGAAGATCTTCCCCACGACTTGATTTTTCTTGCCTATAAATAAAGATACCAGAAGAGTAGGGGTTTAAGTTGAAATTCTAAGTGGGGTTCCCCAATCACTGTCACAGGTTTTTACTTCAATCTCTTCATTTTTCCTTTTGCAAATCCTTAACTCTAAATTTGAAATTCACTTAGGATCTTATCTTTTTTAATTTTAGGTTTATAGTAAATTACAAAAATTTTAGGTCTCAATTTGCTTCCATATTTATTAGAGTTTTAAATATCTAGTATAATTCAGATGAAGATAGCTAGACAACAAGCAATTATCTTGTTGTCATCATTCTTTAATATTAGGGATAGTCTAACTAGTTTTATGTTAAGATATTCTCACGGGGAATATCCTGACATGGATATACCTTTGATTGCCAACAAACCTTTATTCAATACCTTGTTTTATGTAGTTTGTTTAGGCATAGTTAACTCAATGATACCTTTTGAGTCTAATCATAAGTTTTTAGCAGGTCTCTTAAAAATACTTTTACAAACTGTACCTACTTTCGTTATCTTTTGAACTCAAATCTGAATGCTTTACACAGTATTGTATATAATATTGCATCCTATTGGGCAAGACCTTATATTAAGAATCAAAGGCTCAGATTTAAGCTTAAATTAATCAGGGTTGCACTATGAGGCTGGTCAAAACCACTAAATCAACACCTTATCTGTAAATTTCAAAGGGGCCCTGTTGGCCTGAGATAAAGATATTTTCCATAGGCTCAAAATAAGATGTCCCAGGTCTAGGCTTAATCTTTGTGCGCCCTGGAAAATCTTTCCCATATTGTAGAGGAGTGATTTGAGGTAGCCTTTGCTAAGAACTCCCGCCTTATCTTGGGGATCTCCTCTAGATAAAGAAAAGTCTCTAGCCCAGTTAGACTGTCTGCTTTACTGGTGCAGACTGGTCTTAAAGCAAATAGCAGGTTGACAGAAAAACGTGGCCCGCCCAACTTCCCTAGGTCTGTCTTTCCTGCAGTCTGGAGAATCTGGTTATGAGTTTCCCCGCATAGTAAAATCTTGGCCAGTTGATTCTTTCGTCCTGATGGTCCCTGGGCCTGAGAAAAGTGTTCAGAGGTCTTCCTGGTTGTGATGTCACTTGTAACCAGCAACAAAATATTGTTCCTGGTCTCTCAGAGATGCACTTAGCCAATCAGCCTGCTGATCCCTGCCCCTGGCCCAGTTGCTCCTATTTCTTGGGTCCAGAATATGGGTATATTAGGTTGCCTATCTAGTCAATCACCTCCTGCTTCTCACTAAACCCCCTCAGATGCCCCTGGTAATGTTTCCCCTCCCTTGCTAGTTAGAAAGCAGGGGCTTCCAGATCCTTTGCTTACCAATCTTATTCATCAGTATCAAAGTCCTGAGTTTGCAAATTTGCTTTGTGTTTTGTGCGTTAATTTTTGATAGCAAATATTTTGACTTCTTCCTAAAGTCAATGTTGGTGAATCTGTGCCGGCTTTCTTTCTGCTATGGTTCACTTCCTACAAATATGAAGAGGCCACTCCCTGCCAGCACAAACCTCAGTAGCAAATACTGGAATGCTCGCAAGCTTCCTCCAATACGGGACCCAGGCCACATCCAGTTTAAACTCTTTTGTCAAGTTGGCATGAGTAGGTCTATATCCCAAGGGTTTCCCCACATCCCAGGAGTTGGAGGTTAAAGATTCTCCTTCCCCAACTCAGAAGGATACTGAAGTTATTTCTGTTTCAAATCACTCACTCCCATATCTACTGTAGCCCCCTCCTATGGATATGAACCCCCATTCCACTCAGGACTGTTCTATTTGGTTGTTAGCAGGTATCTTGGTAATGGGCTTGAACACCTTTTTCCCACTCTTGTCCATACTATCTCCTCCTGGAGGCCTCTCAGAGACAGCTATCCCAGTCATGCACTGGATGGCATCCTGGGGGAATGTTATACTAGGATGGGATCCAGACTTTGCAAGTCTAACCCTCTTTCTCACAGGCAGGTGCTACTGGCATTCATTGTATATCGGCTAACAATGAAGAGTGCAGCTGTGGAACTCAAGGAGGCACCCTGGTCAACTTCACACCCTCCTGTATCTGATAATCAGAGTTCTGCTCTGAGAGAAATTGGGTGCTCCCCCAAGTGATCTACTTGGATGCTCTCTGGTTAGCCTGGGTGATCCTGGGGTCACTCTGGGAAACTTTGCCAGGGGGCAATTTAAACCTAGACCTTGGATAGCCTTTGACTAGGGGGTGGACCTAGGTTGTTATTCCTGACCAAGTTGACTTTTATGCTGCTTGATACCATTTATATTTTGAATTTGTCTCTGTGGACCAGATCACCTTGACCTGGAAGGGTAGGGGTGGTTGGTATATCTGTGAGCAAGGGCCGGTCTAATATCTGTATTCCCTTGCCCTGGGGTGATTGTTCCTTGACATGTGACTTTACTGACCCAGCTCTGGCTACCAGTTCTAACTGGCGGCTTTAAAAGGATTGGAATCTGAGGTATTTTGGATAGTTCTTGGTATTCAGGTATATGGCGGGGACTGACCTTGCCTAGCTATCCTTATGGAAGACTAACTTGGCCAAGCGGGAGCCCTTTTGGGTTGGGCTTGCAGTTTTTTCTGAGCTGGGGTTATGAAGCTTCCGGTAAAGTTTTGGGGAGCTTGGTACTGGCCTTTAGCTTTGGGTTCTTTCTATAGGGTAGCCCCATTTTTTTCTGGTGGGATGGTTGGATCATAGATGTACCTGAGGTTCTCTCTTTTTTGGCATGTTGTCTGATTATTATATTTATCACCTCAATCCTATTATATCTAAGCAGGTTTGGATGAGAGGTTTAGCTGGTATACATTCTATATGGTGGGTCTTCTTTGGAGCTAGAGCCTTGAGGTTTCTCTTCAGTAAAAATGGCCTGGTTTTCTGTTGCCATAAGGTTTTTGGGTACTGTTTTCTAAGAAGAGGGAAATAATTTCATGGTGCATCTATGAATTCTAACTTGGGGGTTGGGATCATGGATCCTTTCTGTACGTACAAAGTTGCTGGTGGTGTTTTTTAGACGGGGTAGCATCTATTTAATCGGTTGACTGTATCCAGCAACCGGGCAAGGTGGGATGAGGAATCGCCTAGTGATGGATGCTAGGATATTAGATTTTCACTCCACCACTTCAAGAGGGGATGGGGCTAAAAAATTGGCGGTTGTGATGGATCTAGAGTTAGTAAGCACGCTGACGAAAGCTTTTTAAGCAGGTGACCTGAGGTGAGCAAGTTTTCTAACTAGCCAACTGGGATCGTTCTCGTCATGGAAGGGTATCCACGGAACGGATTTGGTTGATGGGACGGTGGCAGGTAGCTTCCAAGCGCCAAAATCAAACTAGCGGCTTGGAGACGGTTTAGAGGTTAGTTTTGGTGGTGGCTAATAGATGTTTCTGATTTAGGCTCAGCCTTGGTTCGTGGGAGAAAGGGGGATGGATTCCGATTGGTTCTCAGATGAAACCACATGCTAAATGGCGAGAAACTGGGAGCTGAAAATAGCCTATCGGGAGTTAAACCGCGGCATTTCTTGGAGTGGAGAAGGGGGTTTGGGTGGTTGATAAACTGTTGGATTTAGTTTCAAATTAACTACTTTTGAATCGCTTTGTTATGGGTTGAACCCCTGATCAAGCGAGAAGCGTCAATAGAGTAGCTGCTAGTTTGCTTACCGGGTGCTTATTTCCCTCTAGGTTTATTTACCCAACATGGTTAATATTAAACTGAAGTGTAATAAAATTAGACTTATAAATATCACATTTCAAAAAGTAAGCAAATATAGGTAGGTTAAATACCCACCAACAAATTCTAACATTTGCATCCTACCACTTTTCTTCAAAACAGTTTGAAATTTAAGCCAACTAGTCGGCACACTTTTATTAATTTTTAAAAGACGACCAATTAAATGGAAATTCAATTCCGAATAACCTCAAGGAAAATCCCCAATCCAATGGACAAGATTCCATCTCCATTTTCATGAAGCGATAAAACGGACCTCCATATCCCAGATCGAGTTTATAGATAAATTCTAAACCAAAGCCAATAAAAAAATTCATGCTTCCAAGGTTCAGTTTCCCCAAGACCACTCCCCATAAATAGCACGGTTACTGCTAATATGTTTCACGTGCCTTTGCTTGTCCCAAACTTGGGCGAGGGTATCAACGTTTCCAAAAAGGGTGTTAGCCTTTTGATATCCCCTGAATAAAGTTGGCTGCCAAATTTAGAAATGCCTATTTTGGAAAAGCGTAATATAAATAAAAATATCTGCTGTCTACATTAGATGAGGTTGAGGTAAGCTTCCAATAAATATATTGAGTTGGCGCCCAGTCCTGAAATATTAAATCTGAGATCAGGTGGGGATAAGCTGCAGGTAGGCGAATATTATTTAGCAATTGTACATCCATTTAAAAACGTAGCTAGCATAATTAATGTGATGCTTACCCTCTATAAAAATCACCATCTATTTTTATTGCTATTAAAACAGGTATAAAGTATATAGATGAAGTGTGCCTCCCCTTTCTGAATGGCATATCTCTCTTTACATGTTCAAATACAATAGTTAAATTTTAACAAGGTTACTACTATTAATTCACTTAAATATGGATAATTTTAGCTGGTGTATAGAATACATAAATTAGATTTAATAGCTGCTCTTTAAATCAAGAGATATAGTAACTTATAAAAACTCAATATTAAGGATATAAAAAGATAAAAATAGCGAATCTTTAATCTATAATGATAGTCTACCCGTTGAAAATCATGAGATACCGGTGAGCCACAGTAAAGAAATAAAAATATAAACATGGCAAAGCAAGACAGAAGAATTGACTATTATTGATGTTGGATGGTAAAGAATTCAGGCTGGCTTCTGTAAGTAGAACCGTTTTAAGTTTATTTTAAAGCTGAGGGAAATTAATTGACCCCGTTTCGATTCAAAGCTACTCTATGTGAGAGATGGTTAAACAAAATGACATTGGTTGCAGCTAAATGGTACAAATCATTGAAGTTAAACCTTTATAGCTATGGGAGCCAAGTATTTATTATATAATTGAAAATTCAGGTTATGGTTGGTATTAGCCTTCTCCTTATTATACTCTTGCTAAGCTGAAGAAGATAGTAGGAGTAAGTATTGGTATTTAGGAAGAGGGCTTAATTTTCTTTGCGGTGGCAAAAACTAGATGATTTATAGGTATAGGGAGACTTTTGGCATGCAAAGTATCCAACTTTGTTAAGGTTTGCAGATTTTAAACCGAGTAGAACAGCAAAGTTTAATAATAACTTCAAGTGAGCTGTATTTCTCATGGGTGAAAGTTATATTTAAGCAAAAAAATATAACTTATGGCTAGTTCAAAATAGCGGAAATGATTATAGCTTCAGTATCGATTATCATAGGTTTAAATTGATTTTGGGGGTTTATTTTTAGAAGTAAATTTGAGCAGTTTCGAATTGGGATCGTTATGGGTTGAGGTTTAAATTTACCCATCCTAATTGAACTTGCGCTTGTTAATGGGTTGGGGTGTAGGATTTCGACTTTGGAAGTACGATGATGAGGCTAACTTCTCTAAGTTAATTGGGATTTTTTGACTGGACTGCGAGTAAAAATATTTGGCCAGCCAAAGTTTGGGATGTGCTGGGGTTACGGCCGCACCTAGCGGGCTGGAGAATGTTTCTACGGTTCGCCTTAAAGTTGGACATTGGTAACCGATCAAGCGCACATGCAAATGTTTATTTTTAACTTCACTGAAGATTTATTCCCCCAACAGGTTGGATTAAGCCACAATATCTGAAGAGGGGCGGTTAAGATCGAGGTTTGATGAAAGAAGCCTTGGGGTTCCCAGTAGCAGATTCGGATTTTTAAAAGACTTTGTCACATTTTATCAGTGCAATAGAAATGAGTCGACGGAACAAGGGTTAAAGAAAAATCTTTCGGGTATCCATGGGTTTCTAATAAATGCTCTAGGGTTGCGGTGAAGCTAACATTTGTATTGGAGTTATCTCTGGTTAGATCTGAAGACATATGATTTAAGGTTTTCTTTTGTAGACATCTTGAACCAACTCTGGGGCAGGGGGACAATTCACCCTTGGTAGATATGGCGATTCATCTTTCCCGAAGGTTCTGAACTGAGTACGTCAGTTATACGGTATATGGATGTATAGATTTGGTTGATTTTAGATTTCAAGGGTGAAAACTAGATAGTTATGGTTGTTTCCTGTATGGGGTTTATTAGATGTTTGGCGGTTAGACAGTTTAAAGATAAGAAGTTCTTTAACTGACAAACAAGCTATTGCTGGGTAGGGCTTGTGGAATCAGTTGCATGTTAATGGTTTTGATCGACCGCTACAACGGATGATTTTCATAATAAATATGTTTTGGTATGATTGGTGGAGTTGAGATGATTCTGGAACAGAAGCAAGTAAAGGGGAAATATGTTTTAATACGGTGGTCGGAGATGAATGCAAACCAGATGTTGTTGGGGATTGAAACGAACTTGGCGAGGATGTTTAGTTATAAGAGATAAGAATGGGTTTATTGATAGGTTTAGTAGAAGAGCTGGCCTTCGAAAATCATGGACTGCATGGGGGAGGAGGAGCGTTTAATGGGCTGAGGGTATGTGCTTGTGCGGACTCCAAAGCCCCACTTCTGGGCTAGGCGGGATGTCTCGGGGTGGGACATGTGGGAGCCCTGGATCACCGAAGGGGGGCTCGTAAGCGAGGAGATGGGAGAGAGCTGTGCCTGGTCATCCTTCTTTGGTGGGATTGGAATGGGTTGAGTAGTCATGCCTGTCCTCTATGCTTGGGTGGGGTTATATACGTAATGAGTTTGATGTGGCACATGGCAGTGGAACCGCAGATCTGTGGAGATCGGATGTGATTGGCTGTGCGGACATGTTCGAGACCAAAGGGCCATGACCAATCGGGAGGGATGTGACTTGCTGGTTTGATTCAAAGCGGGCGGGTTGTTGCGTTTCATTCGCCTCAATAAAAATTATCTTAATTTGGCCCCAGCCATTAAATAATTATTTCATGCCCAACTTACTTTGATGTCGGTGCGATAATGTTTCGGTGGGTATCAACGCAACCTGGCTAAACCGACTCGGGATTGCCTGGTGATCCCGGCTTTGCCCGCCGCACCCGCTCGAAATTCTCACCCCAACCCTCAACGAGTAATCTTGCGCCATCACAAGCTCCCTCCGTAAGCCTTGTCCCATGATAACACATGAATTACCCTTGATTAGCTTAACACCCGTAAATGCCGCCTTTAACCATCTTTCACACTGTTTAGCTTATCAAATACTCATTATGCCCATTTTCAAAACTAACAATAGAAACTATTACGCTGCTATCAAACATTATTAGTCAAAGACAGTATTGATTTTACTAAATTCTCATAAGACAATCAACCATTGATTACCAGCATTCATTTGCTACTTTAAAAGAGGCAACATTTTATAAAAGTCCAACATTAAAATAGGCTTATTAACCACCATTAAATAATGATGATCCTTCCATTCAAAAAATATAACTTATCCACCACTTCAATCAAAACAAATAACATTTTATTCCCAATCTTCAAGGATTAAACCCTTTGCTCCTAGTAAACTCATCCCTTCCGCTTCAACCCCAGCTATAATCACCTACCTCATCACTCAACAATAGGTTTAAAAAAACATTCTCATTATAAATAACAAAACATTTTTCCCATGGGTTTAGCAAACTCTTCATCGCTTCAATTGCCAAAGCAGTAGACCTACCATTTAAAAAACAATCATATTTCTCTTCAAATTTATCGATTGTTTTTAAAATGGATTGTTTTACAAACCTTTGCTTTTCACCAGTGCTCCATTTTTCTGGTTCTAATTTTTATTTAGCTTTGATATAAAAATGGCTTTAAAAAATAAAATAAAAAATAGTTAACTAAATTACCTAAAAACATCAGCTTTTAAACATTTAATCATCCAACAGAAGGAAACAGGTATCCAATAAGATATATACTTTTAACCTTAACCCCATTACCATACATTTACTTCATCCATAAAGTAAATCTTGATATCCATCAGGTTGGACCTCACCCTGGTAAATAGATTTTTGTTCTTAAATGATATTTTTTTAAAAAATCGCCTATCTGCAACTTATCCCCACTTGATCCCAGATTTAATCTTTAAGACTGGGCGCCAAAAAATATTTATTGGTCGCTTACCTCAACCACATCTCCCCCTGTAGACAGCAGATTAGAAACGATATAATTTTTTAAATATTTTTAATTTATATTCCCGCTTTTCCAAAATAGGCATTTCTATTTTTGGCAGCCAACTTTATTCAGGGGACATCTAAAGGCTAACACCCTTTTTGGAAACGTTGATACCCTCGCCCAAGTTTGGGACAAGCAAAGGCACGTGAAACATATTAGCAGTAACCGTGCTATTTATGGGGAGTGGTCTTGGGGAAACTGAACCTTGGAAGCATGAATTTTTTTATTGGCTTTGGTTTAGAATTTATCTATAAACTCGATCTGGGATATGGAGGTCCGTTTTATCGCTTCATGAAAATGGAGATGGAATCTTGTCCATTGAATTGGGGATTTTCTTTGGGGTTATTTGAATTTGATTCGTCATAAATTTTATCAGCTTCAAAAAAATAAGAAACTTTGTAGGCCAAGTTGGACATGGATTCCGTATTTTTTTAGAAAAAGGGGGAATAAAATTAAACTTTTCTTGTGGGATTTTGGTAATTTATACCACAGATATTTTTAAAGAATAGCCACGTTTAAAATCCTAACTTGATTGCCCTTCATTTTCAGACTATTTCGGCAGGGGGATATAAATCTGGAGGGAAATAAGCACCCAGTAAGCAAACTAGCAGCTACTCCATTGACGCTTCTCGCATGGCTGGGAGTTCAGTCCATAACAAAGCGATTCAAATGTAGTTAATTTGAAACTTAAGCCAACAATTTATCAACCACCCAAACCCCCTTTTCCACTCCAAGAAATGCCGCGGTTTAACTCCCGATAGGCTATTTTCAGCTCCCAGTTTCTCGCCATTTAGCATGTGGTTCCATCTGAG
Source organism: Entomophthora muscae (assembly GCA_014839935.2). Taxonomy (NCBI): domain Eukaryota; kingdom Fungi; phylum Entomophthoromycota; class Entomophthoromycetes; order Entomophthorales; family Entomophthoraceae; genus Entomophthora; species Entomophthora muscae. The sequence continues at coordinate 1,130,317 of QTSX02002131.1, read as the reverse complement.
AACCAATCGGAATCCATCCCCCTTTCACCCACGAAGAGAGGCTGAGCCTGAATCAGAAACATCTATTAGCCACCACCAAAATTAACCTCTAAACCGTTTCCAAGCCGCTAGTTTGATTTTGGCGCTTGGAAGCTACCTGCTACCGTTTCATAAAAAACCTTTATTAGGCCCCTTTTCTTAACTAGCTGGATAAACCCACCGATGGATCTAGGCTCAAAATGAGTCCTTTTATATTTTGGAACCCGACTTCCGATCCACTTGGTAGGCTTAGACCCGTCGCCAAAAGTAATTAACACAAGTATTCTTTTGAACGGATGGGTCAAAAGCTTTACTTTCTTTATTGGCTAAAGGGAGTTTTGGCCCGATTACCGATCGCGATAAAGGCTATCCGACCTTTGAAGGCAAAGCCATTTTCTCCTCCAATGTGACATTCCGACAAACGTTTAACTTAGCACCAGCATTTCTGGCGGGTATCTTGAAAGCAAGCAAGCCTATTAAACATATCGGTAGCTTATCCTAATACAAAGGCTCTTGACAGAAGTCAGAAGCGACCTTTGACCCTCCCACCAAGCAATCCCACAGCTTTAACCCCTCTATAGCCCTGCCCTAACCCCTTCTCGGATTTTAGTTACCTGGGAGATGTCAATGTAACCCAAGATTTTAAAAAAACGTAGCACTGTCCACTAAACTTTACCTTTTAGTTATTGATGACATTTTGCTAAAGCTTTTGTGATAAACATCCCAGGTTCTATTGTAATTAACATTTTCTGGTTAGCATACTTTCTCCCATTTAAGATGCTGTGATGGGGGATTATCTTTGGGAAGCTTTAGGTAGGGAATACCCCAGTTATAATAACTTTGGCATTTGTAACTTCAAAGCAGCTGGATGGGAATCCAGAAAGCCTTCAGCACAGCTAAGAAGACCTGGAGATTCTTCTCAGCCTGGCAAACCTCCAAAGCTAACACCTACCCAAAAGCGACTTCCAGCTGAGACCTTAACCCTGATGGTTTATAGATGGTCATCTCAACTAATTTACTTCAGGATTCTGCCCCATAAAAAGTAGACACATCATCCCTTAAAATCCATGTTAAACCCCATACATTTCAAACTTTAAAATTAAGCCATTATCTTGGTATAAAATGCACCATATTAGTTGGTATCAGTCATCCTCTGAATAAAGCTGGACATCCAAAATCAATGTATTGGCCCTTGAAGCCATATGCTGATCTCATCAAACCTATTGATACTAATTTGGCTTCTGCCAATTATGCAAAATTCTAAACTGAAGTCAACTAGAGTTGCTAATCCTCTCTAAACAGCTGAAAGCAAGTAAGTTTGTGCTTTTGGGCCCCACCATCAGTTTATAGTGCCATAATGTTTTCATCTCTTTGGGAGGAAAGGTACAGATAATCTTCCCTTCTAAAGCTAGCTAGGCTAGCCAACCCCCTTATCTATTATTTATGAACAATAAATATTGTTCACTTTAAGTAACTTGAGAAGAACTGAGTGATTCTCAAGCCTTCAATTATCCTATCTGGTTTTTTACATCACTATCAGTCTAATAAAATCCATGCTTTGACTTGTTTGTCTAACTTTTTATTCAGGAACTCCCAGCTTCTCATAGAGATAAAGCCATCACATTTTGATCTTTTTGTGAGGTTCTGATGTTGTACAATGCTAATTCTATGCTAACCGCTGACTCCACTCAGATTTGGATAGAATTGGGGCAGACTTTGCCACCGTGGTTGAGCCAATTATCAAAATCTTTCCCCAAGTTTCTTTGGGTCTTTTTTATCAACCTTGACAAACATTTATTACCATAACTGTTGTCTTGGGCCGAATCATCCCCATTCTTTGCTTTTATATCAGCATCTTTTTTCCCATCAATACATTTACTCATCCTGTATATGTGGCAGGAAGATGCCCCATCAGCAATTGTTCTAACAGCTGTTTTTCTAGCAAGCAATTTTAAATCATTAAACCTTTGTCACTTCAATAGAACATAAATAAAACAGGCCAATATTTTCAAAAAAAAATCAAATCTAACCGTTTGCCAACCTTGAAAGCTGATAAAGGCAAATGTTGGACTGTAAAGTAAGCTTAAACTTCAACCCAAAGTAAAGGACACCCTAACCTATTAAACTTCAATAGCCATGGGGTTGAACTCCTAAGCTATAAAACCTGCTATGAGATTTTTTAAAAATTCATCGCTAAACAAAAGATTTATAACAAGATCAGCCATCTCCTTATTATAAAAATTGGCAGCAACTATCCAGCCCCAAGCTCAACATAACTTGAGGCCTCTTTGAGATCCACCAATTCCATCCTACTTGTAGCCCCTATGTACCCAACCGTGCATCAATTCTTTTCTTGAGCCCATGTCAGCTTTTCTTGGAATGATTGATTATAAGCATCCCTAAACTCTTATAATCCCTGTCTTTTGGATCCTTCAAGACCACATACATCTTGTCAAAGGCTGGCTTGCTATCTCCCACTGACTTGGCAGAGGGGTTATTTCATCCCTCCAGAGAAGATGCAGTTTTGGTACCTTCAGCCAGGACAGGATCTGTATAGTCTCTGCTGATATTGTTCCTTTTAGGGCTATATCTCTCCTCAATAAACTTTCTTGCCTACTGGCCCTTGAATCAGCCTATGAATCCAGCCATCAGCTCCTGGTTGCCACATCCCATCCATCCAAATCCAGGTTCTCACACTCTTGATAATGCCATTTCTTCTGAAATTTCATGACAGGGTACCTTCCAACCATCTTCTTGGTGATCACTGAGGTATCTGAGGTTTACTTTTTGTAAAGCCCCTAAAATTTATTCATCTTTCTAAGCCAGGCTTGGTGAAATAGGAGTGAAACACTTGAGTTTCACATCCAAAGACTTCCATGGATGCTATAGATTGGGCTCCTCAATTTCAAGGAGAATACATGTACAGTGCTGCGCTATATTGAGCTGATCTGATCCTTGGGTAGACCTCCTACTAGATTGAGCCTGGTTTCTTCTCCCCCGGAACTATACTTTAGAGCTTCTTCATGGCAATATTCAGGGCATAAATATAGTTCCCTGCCTAGTCCTGATCATGAGCCAGTAGAAAAGAGGTGCCACCTTCCTCTTGCATGCATGTCTCATAGCTGGTTTAAGATCTTTGGCCAGCTGACAGAGAATGCATATGATGATCCCCCTCCTGTTCCTGAAGGGTTATAGAGTTATTCTTGGCCGCATTTATGATCCTCCTCCTCTCAATCTCATTTAGATCTTCAGTTGGCTGGGATAGGGGCAGTTCATTTGCGTGCTTGGCTTGATAATCAATCTCCAGACTCTTTTCTGTTTCAGGGCTGCTGGCTGGGGAAAACCCATCCCTTCTCATGTTGGTTATTGACCTGGTAATCCAGCAACAGGTATGAACCATGGATTTTTGAGGATGGCTAGGGCTTTCATGAGCACAGGTAGCTACACCTGGAGAGGGCATGTTTAGCTTTTAATGGATACTTTTACCCTGTCATTTCTCTATTAAATGCTTCTTGGATCATTGGAGAAAAATTTTCATCTGGGGAAGGCTTCCAAGATTCACCCCAGTTGGTTACAGCCATTGCTGGGTATCTTTATACCCACACTGGAATTTTTTGGGCACCTGCACTAAAGATTATGTTGCTTGTGGAAAATTAATTGCCCTCATATACATCATCAGGTCTCTCCTGGGCAGCTTTCACAAAGAATAATTTTGAAACCTCATTAGGATGATGAAACTTTTATCCCTTTCAAAAAGATTCTTGGATCTCTATAGCTCAAGGTCAGGACATCTCTCTTGACCTGATTTTGGCTGGTTCTTTCTTTTTTATTGAAATTAAAGTTTCTGCAGGGCTTTAGGTGGGTTTGGGGGCTTTTTTCAAGCTCTGGGTATACCCTCTATCTGATACCTCTTTTCCATCATTATTGGGGATTTAATCTGGGGTTTCCAGAAAATCCTGCTTATTGCAGTCCTTCTGTGTCTCATTTATTTCTTTATCTTGTAGACTTTGTGGGAGGGTCATCACAGCACTGTTTTAGAAATACCTGGTTATGCACTGCTGATGAATCTGCCTGTAAGACGTTCTTGAGAAGATTGGCTGACTTTTGGTTTTTTGTGCTAGATTCCTTGGTCCTATTAGTGGAATTTGACTACTTTCTGTGGGGTATATCTGAATAAGATTTATTATTGGCAAATTTATATAGTATGGAAGATATTATAGATTTTTTATAGGTATTGTTTCTTGTTTTTATTAAGTTTTTTTTAGTTCTTTTAGGCTTATTATTACCATTTATGTTATTAATTGTTAGAGGCAAAGCTTATGATAAACCTCTGTCAAGGTTCCAAGTTGAAAGGGGAGGCCTGTGATTCAACTCAACCCCCAATATCCAAATCCAGGACAAGTGTTAGAGTTGTGTAAATAAGGTCTAAGCTAAGGTAAAAGTTGTGGGGATAAATTGCCCAGACTAAAATCAGAACTAAGAACAAAGATGGCACTGAAGCTTTAAACCTACAAATCTACAGAAAAGGGGGACAAAGCGTGAAATGAAAACAATTAACAACACAGAAAACAGGAGATGTAAATGGACCACTGAGAAGAAATGATTTTGCAATAAGGGGTACAAAACCTGCTGATCCTGAGTAGAGACTTTTCTCAACCATGCCAAGACGGCGGCAGCTATGGCCTGAGAAGGGGGTATTTTTGACCCAAGGGTAGCTTTTATACATTGGAAGTGACTTTATTGAGAGTAGGTAAAACTATCTGGAAACAAGTTTTTATAGGGGAGATGGGGGGTACTATAACCCAACCGGGAGGGACAAACTTGAATCTGATTGGCCGGCCAGAAATATTTTCACCTCTTGGTTGGGGACTTCTGCCAAAGTGTCAATGATGTCATAATTTGATAATTTTGGGCGGCCGGCCGGTTGACCGCCAAGCGCCACTGGGTAGTGATATCTCGTAATCTTCAAAGCATAATTGTTTGGGCAAAATTTGGGGAGATGTAAATTAATTCCTTTGCCATCAACAGGTGCAGCTTTAGCCCATTTTTTGTCAATGACTAGATTTAAATCATCCAATACTTTCAAGGGTTTTGCTGCTTTCCTGTTCCCATTCTTCTTCTTTGGGTAATTTATACCAGGCAAAAATGACACTACCGTGACAACAAGCAAGTCTATCACTTGAACCATCATAGCTAAAGATCTATCAATATGGGCACGGGACTTTTAACAATAATAGTACCAACATAGTAGGAATTTCAATCTAGCTCCTGATGTTGTGCCTTGGATTTAGAGTATTAATTGTAAGCTTGAAATTTATTTTCCTTTGGGTTTTTCTTAATAAATTTAAATTAATTTTAAAGTTACTATTTTAAATTAGTTTCATTACCTATGCTTTTGCTTGACTTTTTCTTTGATTTTCAAGAGCAACTCTTGTAATGCTTCAGTGTTACGTAACCGCCGTCTTCACTTATATTTCCTTCAAACAATAGTGTGATCTCTGTTTTGGTTTGAAGTCTTTGAAACTTTCCCTACACCTTATTCTTTAACTTCTTGTTGCATTTTGCAACATAATTCAATCAAATGACTTATAAATAAACCTATAGAATAAGAGTATGCTTAAGCCAAATTCTAAGTTTTCCCTTGCTTAAAATTACTTTTTAAATTTTAAACATTTTTTTAAAATCTAAAACTAAAATTTTGACTTCAATTTACATCCATTCTTTTTTGAAAGCTAAATTCTTCCAGATCAACTTAAATTCAAGCTCCGAGCCAACTTTTATTCCTTTTACAAACTTGAAATTCATTTTAGATTTATAAGTTTGAATCTAAACTACTTATAGATTTTTTTAGCTATTATTTACCTATTTACCAGGTTTACTTCAAATATTTTATAAAATTAACACAGTTAGGTTTTTCTAATTCAGAGTAAATTTTAGTTACCATTTAGATAGTAAGCCAGAAAACTTCTGCATTACTATCAAATTTCTTTTCTTTTAAGGAATTTTTGCATAGATTTATGGCATATTATTTGCATGATGAATTTCCAAACATTAATAATATTTATAGCTACTAGAAACTTAGTGAATACCCTTTCTTACCTTATAGTTTTGGGGGTTTTGTAGACATTGTCTCCCCATTTCACAAATTATAAACTATTGGCAGTTTCTCTTAAAGTTTTATTCCAAACTTTTCCCACCTTCTTGTACCTTTTAAATTTAAATCCAGTAGCACTTTATGCTTTTGTCTGCAATATTATCCCATTTTGGGCAAGGCCTTACACCTGATGATACTTCAAAGGCTATTGAAATATTCTTCTTCAAATAACAATAATAATATGTTCTAATCTTGTCTCTTTTCTAGTAACTTAGCTGATACAGCAAATTTAATATATTGGCCTTAAATTTTAGAGGTTTGAAAACATTTTACCTGATTTTGTCAATGTGATATTTTAAGGTTTTTTTAAAAATAATTGTTAGTGAGATTTAGGGGCTTTTACAGTGCTTTTTTTTTGGGGGGGGGGTTGGCATGTATTATATTCTGGTTTATTGGATTGAGCTTTTAGAGCCTATTTTTTGAGAATAAGTTTTTAATATATTTTTCTCAACTCTTGCTGTTGACTTAAGACTGGCCTTATGTTGTAGTAGTCTAAAACCTTTGGCAGTTTGGTGGGTTTGAGGCTTAGTGCAGTCAACCCATCTAGTTTGACAGGAACCCCTGCTCTGGAAAAGCCAAACTGGGGCAGTAAGATATTTTGGTAATTTTGTTTCACTGGATGAATTTCTGATAATTTGATCCAGCTATAGTTTACCTACAAGAAAACCTTTTTAGATTTGCAGATGATTAAAATTTTGAATAAACTCTATTTACTAATAAAAGCTACAATTCACACATCTAATTTTTTATCTTCTGTATTTTTTTACAGACGTAATTCAATTTTTTACCTTTTTAAAAGTTAATTAAATTAAGTTTCATTATAACAAAATAAAATAAGATCATTAAAGTTTTTAAGAGATGTCAATTATATACTTCTTGGAGGTATATTAAATAAGATAATAGGAAAAAGTTAGAAGAGATTGATTGTTTATTTGAGATTAAGATAAAGTATTATATAGTATCAAAGCAAGTCTCATATTACCCATTTCATAATGACAATCATGGGGCTTGTATAGGTAGTTTTCCTCATAGAATTTAAATTTTTTGATCCCCATAAAATACAAAGGGTAGTGTCAGGAGTGCCACTGACTATTTGGTAGTTGAGTCATTTCTCAGGGAAGGTATCTCACTAGAAAAAATCAAGGATGTTGTGACAATAATAATATTTATATAACAGGATTTCTTTATTTTGTATTTTTGGTTTTTAATGTTTCAGAAGTTAGATTTTTTTATATATGAAGAAATTTATAGTTAGATCAAATTTTTTGAAAGATTAGTTGACAGAACACTAATTGATTAAATATCTTCCTCCCCTAAAAATAATTAAATTGGAGTCCAAAAATGGTAATTCAGACCTGTTTTTAAGCTTTTACAAATAAGCATTTATGTAAATTTGATGGAGCTTTAATTATATTAAAGAAAAAATAAAATTTGGTACTTTTGATGTAAAGGTAGGACATGTCATCCCAAAAACGCCATCTCAATTTATGCCATCTCAAATTTAGTTTGAGATGGTGTTTTTTGTGTTAGTGATTTTGGTTCACAAAAAAATAAAAAATAATAAATTAGTTAAAATTCACTTATAATTTTATAATGTGGCATCTCAAAAGTACGTCATCTTGATTTTGTCATTTCAAGTCAAATTAATTAAATCTTATTTTGTTAACTTTAGTTACATATGAAATCATTTAGTGTGGGGCGTGTTCACACCATCTCAATTTTACACTATCTCAATTTACATGATTTATCTTAAACTAAAATAAGCTTATTCCCACACTAAATCAAAGACTGTTATATAAAGTCAGAAGGTGTTTCTATAGTATTAATCTAAGACACTTATACTGAAAAAAGCTTAAAACAATGCCACAATGGTTGTGGTGCAGGGCGCCGCCTACAGATATTATCATATTGAGACTACTACCCTATAAGGAAAAGTATAGGGGAACTGCTGCCCTTTCTTGCATTTTTGATTATAGAGTTACCCATTAAAACATAAAGATCAATTTCTGATTAGCCACTAATTGATATACCTGCGGCTAACTGCAGATGTGTTGGAGAGTGACCCATTGTAGTGACTTTCATTGAGGCAATTAGTGACCAATCTACACATCTGCAGCTAGCCACAGATGTGATATTGGTGACTCATCAGAGGAGCATATACATATGGTGATTAATAGCTCATTGATTTCCCCAATATGTAATTTGGTATAGAGGCCTACTGCCCCTTACCAACAAGCATAAACCCCCCAGGTAAACATTCTGAAACCCTGTTCTAGACCTAGTTCCCAAAAATTGGCCCTAATTTTGCTGCAACCACCTGACCCCAAGATCACATGTTTAGATGTCACATCCCACACAATCTAAGCCCTTTCTCTCTGAATATTCTCCAAAATGTTTCAGCCCTTCAAGAATTGCTTAGTTCCTTCCTAGTCCCGACTTCATTCAGGATGACTCACCCTTTCTTTCCCCTCCCCCCACTTCCAACTATATAAGGCCCTCAGATAGCCCTAATAAAGACATCATTAAATAGAACATAACAACCAACTTAACATTCTTAGATTACTTGCAGAGCCCAGATATAGAGGCTCTGTTGAGTAAGGAGATATTAGTCTTGTTGTGTTCCCCCAGTTGCTGCTCAGCTACTCCAAGCTTACCCTTAGAACCCTTGAGCACCACAGATAGAAAGCTTGAGCATCTTCAGGATATCTCATTAGCACTGTCAATCAATATATGAGTCTTCCTCAATAAACTATTGTACTTCTTATTTTTTCAGTTTTATTATTTTTTGACTTTTATTTAGCATTTGGTACAAATATTTTCTTATTTTAAAGTATATGAAATAACTATAATAGATAAAAATGGTTGTTTTTGTGTAGATTTTGACTTTTGCCCTTTACGCTTCCTTGTTGCTTCTAATTGAGCCCCTTTTTATTGCAGATTTAAAATTATAAGGCCTTTTTATGCCTAGAAATGTTTTTTAAATTTATTTTTTTTGGATTTTTTTGGTTTTTTTAGAGTTCAAAAAAACTACCTTTTTAAAACCTGTTTTTCATAGTTGCAATGCCATAAATTGAAATGACGTTTTTACTATAAAATTGAGATAGCCAAATTTTGAGATGCTGTATTTCAAAATAACGTTTTTTTGATATGACCTTTTTGAGGTGTGTCAGGAAATCCTGATCTATTAGCATTGACTGATCCATATCCCTATCACTCAAGCTGTGGGTTGACACTAGATGAGACACAGCCAAACTGAAACAGCTATTCCGGAATACGGAGAAACTATAACAAGACTGATATAGTTTACAATCAAGAAGACACCTGAGACATTCTGGGTCTCAGGTCACAGGGAAACCCAGAAGCTTCTATAATTAGATCTTAGGCATTCTGGGTCCCAAATTAAGACGCAAACCCAACCCAAAGAATACAACAGGGAATTACAACATACTGTTTCACCATGAAGTGAGACAGAGGACCGCCCGTGCAAATTTTGCACATTATACTGAGCGCAAGGCTGGGCCGGCTACAATGGATGTCAACTTAGTTGCCGTAACTAAGTCAAGGTATATCTAGGCTGAAGAGGAGAAATCAGCAGCCTAGAATATTACCTCATCTCAAAACCTTATTCAGGTTTGGAATCCAACTCTGGGAGTGAAACTAGTAGCTTGGGGATGATAGGCTAGCTAGTAAGAGTTGTCTGCAGCTAGACGCCAGTTTGGCTGCTAGCTTTCAACTATAAAGGGTCCTTCCAAGATCACTTGGAAGATAGACAATTTAATACCCATCAACATTACTACTAGTCTGAATAGTAGTAGTGCCAAGTACAATAAGAGCAACTTATTGATATTTTTGAAAGCCTGCCAAACCACCATAGACGGTGTTGTGTCTCCAAAGGACCACAGGACTTTCCCATTACTTGGCTTGAGCAGCAACAGAACACAGCCTGCTGCAACAACCATCCACACTAATTGGAAGCACATCTGTCTTCTTACAGATTCATCTATCCCAACATGCATAATATAAATAATAAAAACTATATCTCTTCTTCCTCAAGATCCAAAAATCTTGACAGTGGTGCTCACTACAAAAACGAGCTTCCATTGGTGTCAAGTCAAGGCGCTGCCTTGCCCTCATTAACCCCCAGCTTTGTTGATAAGTACAGGGGATACATGGAGACCAGCAACACTGAACACAATCAATCCTCCTGGTTAGAGCTGACTTCATATGAAGCACCCACACTTCCTCTGAACATGATCCAGCTTGACATTACAGGGACTGTTGTTGCCATGGGCCAATAACAATACAACATAGAGGAGGTACACACCGTCTTGCAAGCTTAGCAACATGGAAGACGTAATCTCAACAATCCCCAAGGTGACGCCAAGTTTAATTTGTTCCAGATTGATGGTACCACCAACAACCTGAGTAACACTTTCCACAGATACCAGGATGTCAATTGCACCCAACTGGGTCAGATCCTCCAACTGATCAGAGCAGGGTCAAAAAGGTGCTTGCATATTTTGTGCACCCAGCCATCAAACATCTTCAACAACTGGTTGCCAGGCAGGAGCTGGAGTTGAACGAGCTCAACCGCTTTTGCTCCAAGCTACAGTCGGCCAACTTTAATTTGGTCAGTTGACTGAACGTCAGCTTCTTGACTGTAAAGACTGTTATGGAAGATCTATGTGACTCCACCGCCTTTGCCCATGGTAGGGTAGACAAGATAGTCAACTAGTTCAGCAACCAAGTTGGCCAACTTGTGGGCGGTGTCCTGGACAATTGAGCCCTGAGTGCACATTGGGTTACAGATGTAACCAACCATTGTGTAACCTTAAGCCGTCACATACAGACGTTGCCAAGCAGCCAATATCATGCAGATCTTGTCACCCAGAAGGAGGACTTGCGCCAGTCAATCAGAGACAACTGTACTAAGCAGGACGCCTATCACTCTGAGGTAGTTAATTATGTCAACAAAATTGTAGAAATGATCAACAAAATAAAGACCACTATCTGTAGCCAACATCCTGTTCATGACAAACAGGAAGACCATCAGTGCTGTCTGGATCACGCTGAATACACAAGGACCAGAAGAAGCTATGTGATGCAGTAAAAGATACACAGAATTTAGCATCCAAGCTGTACAAAGACATAGTAGGGCTCTGCCGTGATCTTGCTGCCGCTGAATTCCAGACCAAGGAACTATTAAACCAACATGATCTTTTAGTCAATACGGTGTTAACAGCAGAGAAAAACTACAGTTCCCTACTAGAGCAGGTACACCAAAACAAAACCTCACGTAAGGAATTTGAAGCTAATGTGTTAGCCAGACTGGCTGGGTTGGAAAATATAACCTCTTCTGAAAGTAGCACATCTTCAGGAAGAATGGCATTGCCTGTACCAGCATCAAGTCCAGAGCAGCAGAAAAACTCCACATTGCCAGACTTCTTTGACCTCTCTCCTGACCACATGAGTAATGAGTCAGGTGACACCTGTAGAGTTCCTCAAGGAGTGGTAGCTTTTCCTCCTCTTACTCCCTTGTCAGTACCGTGTGCTGGTAATACCCACGCCACCAGAAAGGAAGCCACAGAACCAACTATCCCTGATCATAAGTTTAATCCGCTTAACTTTCCAAAGTTTTATTGAAATGGAAACATTTGAACTTTCATCCGCCTCTTTGAAATGTCCATGAGAGGTGCAAGAAACCATATGAAGGCAACCACCCTCATAAACACCCTTGATCCCACCTGTGTAGACATCATCATGCCCCGCCTACCACTAGACAATTGTACCTACAAAGATGCACACCAGGCCGTTATTGAGGAATTATGTAGTAAAACCAGATTGCAAGCTTGAAAGGCAGAGTTCAGTAACATCTTGTTCAAAAAATATGAGTCTGTTCAGGACTTTTCAGACTGCTTCTATCATGAAGTGCAGGTTCTCCTAGGCGCTGGTGTCCTATCTGAGTTGGACTGCAGAATCACCATGGGATGTGCACTGCAGCCATACAGAGAGTTAGCCAATGTCATGTTCCCTGTTCTGGATCAATCCAGCTCAACCCAACGGATCATCAGCTATTTGAGCCGCCTTGGGGCCCATTTTGGAGCCCCAAATAAAGGACAGAATAATCAGTTGTCTACCCCCACCAAGGATAAGTCTCACAAGCCCAAGTCTAACAATGCCGCTCCCAACTCAAATAATAAATCAGGAAGCAACTACAAGGCCAAGGAACTGCCTGGCCCTTGCCCCAAGTGTGGTAAGAAAGGACACTGGGCCAGTGTTTGTAAGGGGAAAGGGTGTGAGTCCTCATTAAATGTGGTGGCCAATCAAAAACAGGATGACCAGGGAAAAGTCAAGGCGGGCCAGTAGAGGAATATACTGAGTCTGCCACCTCCCCTATTCCAAAAGAACCAGACCGCCAGCCACCAGAGGCGGCTGAATCTAATACAGCTCCCTCAGAGACAACAACGCCAGAAGCATCAATATTAGATCCGCCTTTGGTCAGTCCGCCATCCCACTTTGCCCTCAAACAGGAATTCAAAGAGGATCCTCTACACATGCTTGTGTCAGACAACCTTTATGCTATTCCTTCCAGAGGTAGGGGACGCCCAAGGAAGGTCACACCAAATGCTGTAGAGACAGTTTCCAAACCATACATGACCCAAGTCCAGGAAACTTGCCTTGCTTCCAATCCCAGCGTAGCCAGTGACCTACCTTCCTTGAAGGGAGTCCAATTCTCCCTTCCCACTGAGATCATCAAGGCCAACTTCCCTGAGATTGTCCAAAGTCTCAAACAGTACTTTAATACTCTGGCACCCTTGGGTGTACACGTATTAAACTTACACTCTGAACTTTACTCTGAATATACATACACAGATATCTCTGTTAATAAAGTCAAGATGTGTGCCATAATAGATAGTGGCACCCCTATTAATATTGTATCCACCCACCATATCAGAAAGCTAGGTATTGCTCCTGACATTGCGCACACCAGAGTATATGGTACTGCTGGTAAACACACCACCACATCTGAAGGAGCTTACAGCGCTCTGCCAATGTGCTTTGGCTCCATTGCCGTGTCCTCTCCTGCTGTGGTCCTGCCCAGTGAAAATTACAATGTGCTCATTGGTACTGCATTTCTATGTAAATACGGGGTCAGATTAGACATGAAAGACAACACTCTGACTATCCTTTGCCAGACTATCCCACTGTATTACACACAGGATGCAAAACCACCAGCTAAGGTAAAACCTAGCATTAATATGGCATACAAGTACGGTGTGGTGGCAGTTCTCTACACCTGTACAGGAAAAAAGGGAAAATGGTTGCCCACCCAGATCAAGGAGCACAAAAGAATCCCGCTCTGCTCAAGATTAACTCTTACATTTGGATCTGGCCAACAGCAGGTTGTCAACACAGGCTTAACCTTAAACATCCCCGCAGGATTGTATGGTGATGTTCATCAGCCATGAGGACGTTCAAGATTTGAACCGTGTATTGCTCCCAGGATAATCATTCCTGGCCATGGCAAAATTCATGTCCTGATGGCCAATCTTCAAGGGCACAACATCCACATCAAGAAGAACCAGATTGTAGGATTTGTTCATCTTCTGCCAGTTGAAGAACTGGACAGTTTTGAGTGTATTGGAGACCTGTCAGAAATGGGTCTTCCTGACCAAGTTGACGTCACGCCTATGTGACCACTCCACTGGCTGATCTATCTTCCCTCAATGACACTGAACGGGAATAAGCCAGTGCACTTATCAAAAAATACCGCTGCATATTTGTGGAGGATGACTTTGATCTTGAGTGCGCCAATGAAGTCACTCACCACATAGACACGGGGGATAATAAACCTGTCTGCCTCCAACTAATTCAACACTAAAAGACCAGTGAAGAGACTGTGAGCAATGAAATCCAGCAACTTCTAGACATGAGGCATGTTGATCCCATCCAAGAGTCCTTGGGCGTCACTCATTCTGATCATAAAAAGAAGGACAGAAGTAACCAGGTAGTCATAGACTATCAACGTCTGAATCTGGTTACAAAGAAAGACTCATACCTGCTCCCCAGGATTGACAACACACTAGATTGGCTTGGTGGAGCCAAGTGCTTCTCTGGCATGGACCTTATCTCAGGATACTGGAAGATTGAGCTTCCACCAGAGGAACAAGAGAAGTGTGCAATAATCACTTCTCAAGGCCTCTTCCAGCCAACTCAAATGCCACAAGGGCTATGTAATGCTCCTACAACCTTCCAACAGGCCATGGATACTTTCCTTGGTGATCTCAAGCTCTCCTGCGTCTTAGTTTATCTGGATGATATCAATGTGTTTTAAGGACTTTCACAGAGCACCTTGAGCACCTGGAGGCTGTCTTCAAGAGATTGGCGGATGTCAACTTGAAGATCAAACCCCTGAAATGTCAATTCTTTAAGGATCAGTTAGAGTACCTTGGATTTGTTGTGGATACAACTGGACCTCACTCCCAACCAGCTAAAGTGGAGGCTATTGCCAAGATAAAGTGGCCAGAAAGCAAACACAACATGCAGGTCTTTTTGGGGATGGTAGGGTACTACTGTTGTTTTATCCCCATTTTTGTGTGTACGGGCGAGCTCCTGTTTCATCTACTAAAGAATGGGGTCCCCTTCATATGGACAGCAGCATGCCAAGACGTGTTTGACGCCCTTTGCACCAGCTTGTCTTCCAGCCCGGTATTAATGTACCCGGACTTTAGCCAACCTTTGTGGTGCATATGGATGCTTCATTATCCGCCCTAGGGGCTGTCCTTTCACAATTGGATGACACCGGGGAGGAGCACCCAGTGGCCTATTCTAGCTTCTCACTGAATGTATATGAGCAAAACTACACAGTCACTGAAAGGGAATTCCTTGCTGTGATATACGCCTACAAGCAATTTAGGGTATACCTGCATGGGGTACACTTTACTGTGGTCACATACCACACTAGTCTCAGTTGGCTACAAAACCTTAAAGATCCAGAAGGACAACTGGCTTGATGGGCATTAAAGCTCCAGTCTTTTGATTACACTATAGTCCATTGCCCAGGCGCCAACATCCAGAACGCGGATTGCTTATCAAGACTACCAACAGTATCTATAGTAGCAACCCAGACCAACATACTGTATGATAAGATGTTCAACAACCAGTTTGAGGACAAACCAGACAAAGTACAGGCCATCCTCCAAGAGCTCCAAAAAGACTGTAAGGTTGAGAATCAGAAATTTTATAAGTACCACAAGGGTGCTAAATACATTTTCCCAAGGCCTTCAGAACAGCCAGATCAGATAATGGCCGCCCACAAAGATGTGGGCCATGGTGGCTTGAGAAAAACAGTCCACCAACTTCAACAACACTACTACTGGGAGTCACTCCTCTTTGACATTAAAGAGACCCTGAATTACTGTACGGAGTGTCAACACAAGAAGCCTTTTGCTGGGAAGCACCAGTATAAAGCAGTAGAGCCCAAGTTTGCTTGGCATACTGTTAGCATATATGTGGTCAGGCCCCTGTCCATGTGCATTGGTCAGTTGCGCTACATTATTGTAGTAATTGATCACCTTACCAAATGAGTAGAAGCCAGAGCTCTTCAGCACTTCAGTGCCAAGTTGACAGCCAGGTTTGTGTTGGAACAGATTACTCATTGACATGATTGCCCTCAGTTCATTCTTACCAACAACAGAACAAACTTCACTGCTCACATAATTCCAAAATTAAATGAGCTCATGGGCATGAGGAGAGTGCTCTCCACACTATACCATCCAGAGACTAATGGAAGTTGAGAGAGCCAACGGCACCTTAATCAACATTCTGCGTAAGCTGGCCAACGCCCGGACTTCAGAATGGTATCTCTTCCTGCCTGCCGTTGTGTTTGCATACAACATCTCAATCCACAGTATGACTGGCTTCTCCCTGTTCCAACTGACGTATGGAAGACATCTGGTCATCCCACCAATTCTCTTCTCAGCAATGGGAGACCCGGGTAAAATAACATATCAACAATATATGTCTAGGTTAGCCGACACACTCATCAAGCTTCAAGCCAAAGATTTCACTGGAACCTTATTCACCAGGAATAAAGGACGCAAGACCAACAACAAGAATTGACGCGCCTTGGCCAAATTTAAAATTGGCACTCAGGTTTTGTATCATAACAGAGTTGTGGGACAGGCTCATAAGCTCAACAGCATTTGGAAAGGGCCTTTCAAAATCATTGAAAAGACCTCTCCAGATGTTAATATAATCAAGGACCTGGCCAATGGAAAACTCATTAACAGAGTCCATGCCAGGTTCCTCAAGCCATATTTTTCCATTACAAATATTGGCTCACAATAAAGTTTACTAAAATAAAAATTCTAAGAAAATTTGAAAAAAGAAAAAGACTTTATTGCAGGGGACTCAAGGATCACCCTCCTGGTACTCAGGGTCCTCTTCATCCTCTTTGGGATCAGCCACTTGGGCGCTCCCTCTTTGAGAACGCTGCACCACCTGCCTCAGGCTCCAGATTGATACAAAAGGGAACTTCCTTCCCTCAGCAAACCATAAGTGGCAGCCTGCAGCCAGAGTTGACGCTCACTTGGAATATTTGATAAAAACAAGCAAAAGGAATGTGAATCTCCCCAGAGATGGCATTAACCTGCCAGAGCCCAGCGTCTAAGGGGAAAGCACACAACAAGACCACACAGTCCAACGTAAAGTCAGAAATGTACCAATAACAACAAGGCAACAGCACCTTAAAACCACCCAGTTTATTACAAACCTTCTCCCATTGCGCCACCATATCATCAGCATTAGCCATTGACAAGCTGAGATCAGGGGTAAGCATTATGTCCCCACATAACACCATCCCGCAAACCGCCTGCTGCTTGGCCCCACTATCAATGGCAGCGTACACGCTACGGAAAACATGGCAGATATGGCTGTCCCGCGCATCTGAGTTGTTGACACCCAGTGACAGATACAGCAGTGGAAACCCCTCCAGAGTGCCAAACCAAGAAGAAAACACCTGCAAGCCAAAGTCCAGAATATAGCTTTGACAAGCATCACCTACTCCGCCAGCATCAACAGTACTCACCAAGAGCTCGGCTAACTGATCACCCAACCTCCCTGCCAGGTCATCATTGTCAACGCTATGGAAACCCTTGCTAGAATGGGTGATACACCACTTAAGATCATGGCACAGGTGCTGAGTCATTACTACAAATAGAAATTGAGGGATTATATACATTCCCAAATAAAGTTGGGAGATGGAAAAACCCTCTTCACCCAATTGGAGTAAGGACACAGAGTTGAGGTCAGGCAGATTGGCGTCCACCGAGAAATAGGTAAAGGTACCGGAGTTAGGGTTCACTCCAAAGGGCTCTCTCTCCAAATTTTGAGGGCAGGTACGTGCTGAACTAGTCTGAGCTTCAGCTAGGCACTTTTCACCACCAACAGAAGACTGCCCCGCAGTTTCACCCTCCACTGGTGTGACAGATCCAGGCCTAACCAGTCCATCCTGTCATTATCCTGTCATTGACTCTTATTGCTGTTACATTCCTGGGACAAAGCTTTGAGGAGCTTTGCCTCCAGGGAGGCAATTTTATCAGATAACACTTTATTGTCATCCTGCCAACGAGCCATGATTTCAACGCTTTTTTCCTCTCATGCTCTCAACGCCTCAATTTCACAATTCATCATCTCTTTTACTTGTTTCAAGATTTCATCCCATTCTACCAATAAGTTCCAAGCATCCCAAGCATAAATTTGGTTCCCTTGGGCGGGAGTCCAGTCCTTTGCAAAGTAATCAGAATACAGCTCTTCAAACGCAACCTTTACTTCTACTAAAGATTTGGCAGGAACAGTCTTAGTAACCTCCAGGCTGGTCCAAGCTTCTTTCAATGTACTTGTAGGAACCTCCTTTCTTGATGCAGCAGTTTCCACACAAAGGACCCCAAACTTGGTTCTCTCAAATTTTAACAAAGAAGGCATGACAATTGAAAAATAGGTGAAGAGAAAAGCTTTGAAACCAACAATGAATATGTTTTACTAATGTTTAACTGTTTTCACTTATATACCATTTGGGGCATACACAGCTAAAAACCCCTCCGGTTCCTGAATCAACCAATGATTTGTGTCATGTGGTATATGACATTTGAGTCATCCAAAATAGATCTTTACCTGAAAGATCACCAGCAATTCTCAACCTATGAGAATTGACCTACAATGGGCAGAAGTCACCTGACTCCATTCAACCCAATGTACCAATTTGGCATGGAGCTTCCCCAGCTCTCAGCGCCAAAACCCTGTGGATTGCACATCCTAAACTCAGCTATTAGTGTTCTAACTGGGAACCAGCTGATCAAACCTGAATTCCTAGGCATCCTTGCTTTTATTTAGTTATTTTTGCATTTAATGGTTTTTTGCCTTAAAACCCATTAAACTGCTTTGAAACTTGAACCAGGTGCCACCGCGGCGCCCAGCAATTTCCCCAGGCGGCGCCCCAGCGCCTGAAAAAATTTGATAGTGGTGCATCTCAAATTCATTAGGTGGCGCGGCGGCGCCTCTAACCCAATAAATTTGCTGACACAGTGCTTTTAACCCAAATTCCGGGGGTTTTCCATGGTTAACCTTTACCAAACTTCTTGACAAATTTATGGCCATTTTAATTCAATTAAATCCTCATTAATTATATCCCATATTTATTAATTAATCTTCATGATTAACTAACCCATTTTGAGATGCCTAGTCTCTAAAGTTGATTTGGCCATTCTTGCCTCAATTCTTTTAGTTAGCCTAACCTAACTAAACATCCATATTCTGTTCTTTTATTAAACATAGATATCCAGTTTCTAGGAACCTTTTCCTCAAGAATTCCAAACAAACCTATCTATAGGAAATAAACAGCAAAAACAGAACATCTTTATATTTTGGAGAATTTACTCAGCTAAATACTCAGCAGTGACTGTAGTACGGTCATAACCAGGATTTCATCACTATTTTCACCTAGTACTGAACTTTCCAGCCCAGACCAGAGTGAACCAGTATCCGCTTGTTGAAGCCCACAAAGCAACGCCACTTTGGTCTCCTTGGAAAGCCCGCAGAAATGGCAATAGACTTCCTCTGACATCTGCGCCACCATCTGGCAGGCATCAGTCTTGTTACTAACACCAGAATAGTTGCTACTCATATTCCTGTGCTAAAAATGTTCTCCAAAAATTATATAGCTCAGTAAAGTGGGGGGAATGTCAGGAAATCCTGATCTATTATTTTGAAACCGCAGGCTTGACCCGCCAGCAAGGTTCCAACCAAGAAGGTTTGTGACCTGCAATTTGATTACCCAGTCACTTGAAGCCAGACACAGAAGTCAACTTGAATTACCAAATCCATCAACATGAACAGATGATGATCCTTCACGGTGG
Source organism: Entomophthora muscae (assembly GCA_014839935.2). NCBI lineage: Eukaryota > Fungi > Entomophthoromycota > Entomophthoromycetes > Entomophthorales > Entomophthoraceae > Entomophthora > Entomophthora muscae. The sequence continues at coordinate 1,110,730 of QTSX02002131.1, read as the reverse complement.
ATACCTCGATTTGGCGCTTGACTCATTATCAGGATCAAGCCACCCCCTCTTCCATCCAGCTGTGTGATCACCAATCATGTTCCTGCTATCCATTGATTCACAATAGCTATATAATCAATATCTTGCAATAAAGATTATTATCTATCTTCTAAATATTTTTCCTGTGTAACTCTGTTAAAACAGCACAGTTACAACATTGTAGCACAGGTAGGCTTCCCATCCTACCTTATCTTGAAAAATTCCGCCTGTTGCCCTCACACGCTGCGGCCAACAAATCCTCAACAGAATTATGTCTGGCCTCCCGCCTGACTGGACTCTGTATACTCCTGGTACCAAGATACCTGATGGTTTTGTCCTCTACCAAAACACGGAGATTCTGCTACCCGCCTTCAACGCCCTGTCCGCCCTAGGGTTCTTTTAGGCACCTTACTTGATGCCACAACCAGCTGACAAAACCACCATGTCCGCCTATGTTGCACAAAGACTTTGCAGCCCCGCCTTGGAATCCTTTGCAGGGGCCAACAACAACAATGCTGCTGCATGGATCCAGCCTGCCCAAAGCAAGCTGGCTCAGATGGAATTCCCACAGAAATTTCAGATTGCAGAGATTTCCATTTGCCTGACCCATGACACTGGCACCTGGTGTGACAAGTGGCACAAAGAGCACACTGACAAGAACTGGGACACCTTCAAACAGGACTTATTGGCAAGATTTGTGCTTAAGGATACGGCGTTCATGATCATACACCAAGTAAAGAACCTGACCCAGACAGGAACCATTAAAGAACTCACCCGCGCCTATGAGAAACTCTGTCTCCGTGCCCCATCTGACATGGCCTTTGACACTCCAGCAACACACCTCATTTACTACGGCGCCCTCAAGTTGCACGTAATGAGACATGTGAAACTGGACCAGGTAACCAACCTCCAAAGCAAGTACTGTGAAGCGGAAAAAGCGGAACAAACATCCAACGCTCTATACAAGGCACAGACTGGAAAAACAAGAAAAGCCCAAGGACTCCCATCCAAGCGGGCGCTCCTCTTGACTACCTTCTGGAGGCAACAGCAACCACAATAACCACAAACCCACGGGTTCAAATGGGAATGGAAATGGAAATAACGGCCAGTCAAATTGTACCCATTTCTGTATCACCGCCACTGTCATGGTAAGTTCCATAATGCCGGGGATTGTCCGTCCAAGTAAGAAGGCACAGAAGGCAGGGAAACCTGTATTGAATTTGACCAAGTTAACGGATTTAAACCAAACAGTCAATCAAAAATGGGTCACAGCTGCTCCAGTATGCCAGCTGAAACCAGCTCCCCCTTGTAAACTGATGTTGATAAATCAACGTAATATGAGGGTCACCTGATATAAGCTCATTAATCAGCATGGTTGTCAGAAACTGGTCACATAAGGTTTCTTTGCAACCTGGACTAGATACTTACTTGAAAATGCCAAAGGAATAGGAGATCAAGACTCAGGTGGTATTGCTTAGTCAGTTTTCTGATATATATTGAATTATTTTCCCTGTTTCAACTCTAAGAGTTGAGTCCTTCTAAATTTACTCAATAAAAATCAATTATCCCAAGTTCTAATTTTAAATTTTAAAAATACATCCTGTTCTCAGGTTGTTGTGGTATATCCTGTACAATCTAATTCTGAACAGAATCATTTCAGGAAGATGGGGCCCAGCATCAGGAACTTTGTTGTTGGCGCCGCAAAATGTTAATTTCATGCCAGCCAATTTTATAGCTCCTCCCTCCATTCCTGAAGATGAAAATTGAGTCACTTCACAATGCCCAGAATTCTACACTGAAGATGCATTGATGCTTTCCCAGGTCTTTTATCTTGGCTTACTCTGGTTATGATTGAGTGTTCTACTTAATCCTGGAGTTACAATTGGAAAATTCACAAAAAATATCTGAAGCCGCGTTTGTGGTTAATCATCAATTCTATGTGGATATGGGTAGTAATTCCCCATCATTTAGAAACAGCTTTATATTATCCAGTGATTTCTGTCACATTACTCAACTCTTCTTCATCTGAGTTTTTGCAAGCAGTTCATCATGAATTTGTGTTTCTTTTCTCCTGCTCTGTTGAGATATCTGTGTTTACCATGTTTATTTGCATCAGTTCCTTTCTGAGTTTTCAGTTTGGACTTTTCTTTAATTTTTGGTTTCCATCTCTGGTTGCAGTTGTAGAGACTGGATCCTCTGTTTCCTATTTCCGTTGTGTCATGTCATTTTGGCGTCCAGATTATTTTCCTGCCCCACCCACTGATGAAATTTTGCGTGAAGTTTTGTCAGCATTATCATTTTATTTTGGCTCTAGCCTTAGTCACAAATCCCAAGTTTACCATGTGATGACAAAGGTTTCTGAAGATGCTCGAGAATGGTTGTTGTCCGCGGTGGAGCGCAATCCACATATTTTAACTGAGAGTGCATCTCTATACCCTTTGTTAAAAAAATTGTGTGTATCTATTGAGGAGCTCAAAGTATATCATAAGCTGTACGCCTTCTGTCAGGGCACAACTCCGCTTTTGGTATTCCTTCCTCAGTTTCTTACCTATTACCATATGATTGATGTTCCTGAGGTGAACAAACTCTCAGCGTTGTGGTTAGGAGTTGACCAGACTGCCCAGGATTTGGCGGTTTGGGATTCCCCATTAACCACAACTTAGGCCCTGGTAAGCCAAATTATTTCTCTGGTCTCAAATCTGTCTACTTCCAAACAAGGTATGTTGGTAATTGAGGATAAACCTGCTGCGCGCTCTTGGTTTTCTGGTCCTTGCTCCTTGGTAGTTTCTTCCAACCAAAGCCAAGATTGTTCTCCCCCTAGCTTGTCTCAACTACAATTGGCGGTGGTGAACAGACCCAGTGATGTAAAGGAGGCCACCATAGTGTCCGTTCCTGCTAGTTCCTTGGCAATGCTTCAGCACGTTGTATCTGTAAAATCTTCTGTTATTACGTCCAAAGAGTTGTCCCTTGTTTCCATTGATTGTATAACCCCGTTCTTCCAGCTGCTGTCCAAGAAATGATTGAGCGTTACTTTTGGGAGCATCCTGCTTCCTTAGCTGCCGTCTTTACTGCCAATGAAAAACAAGACCCTGCCAAGAATGCTACCTTTGCTGCAAATAAACCCACTTCTGGTTACTTCTTGTTTCATGGTAGTATCTATAATGGTCAGACTATCTACCAGCCAGCCATCTTGTTAGATACAGGTGCTTCCAAAAACTTTTATGAGTGTGGAGACTGCTGACTTGCTACAACTCAAATACCATCTGGGAATGCTAGTTAGGGGTGGAAATTGTCAAACATTTCCCTCTTGCCAGCTGAAGAAGCCAGTTACTTTTGAAGTTGCAGGCCAGTCTTTTACCGCAAGGTTTTTTGTTTGCCCTACCCTTATATATCCTATCATTTTGGGAGTGAGTTGGTGGAGAGATCATAATGTATTGACCTTACTGGAAAAAAATGAGCTGCAGGTGGAACACTCTTTGGTTATAACCATTTGTATTCCACTGTTGGATATGTCTGAATTGGAGCAATCATCACAGACAATACAGTCAGTTCCTGTCCTGTCCCTGCAAGTTTGGATTTACCGGCATGCTTGCAACCCTGGTCTGCGGCATTTGACGCCACCAGAGGCGAGGTCCTTCCCAAGCACACTCAGTTTGACTTTGACTTTAAGGTTACTGTTGATCTGATCAGAATTGCGTCTCCTATTTACCCTTTAACCTTGAAGGAAGATGCATGTTTGGAAGAGTGGACTTGTGACATTTTGGCAAAAGGCTACATTTTTAAGAAGGCTTTGTTGATCTGCTCTCTGTTATTGATTGTTCAGAAGTCTGATGGGTCACTTTGTCCTTGTGTCAACTACGGGAATTTAATAACATTACAATTCTGGATCCTTATCCTTATCCTTTACCTCTCAAAGCACAGATATCTAGATGTGTTGAGAAGGCCAAGGTATTCTCAAAACTTGATCTTTTGAATGCTTTCAATCAAATCAGGATTGCAGAGGGAATGGAATGGTTAACAGCATTCAGAACCAAGAAGGGTATCTTCTGGTTCCGCGTAATGCCTTTTGGATTGAAGAATGCCCTGGCTTGCTTTCAGTGGTTGATTGATTCAGTCTTGGGGGATCTCTTAGGTGTTTGTGCCATTGAATACATGGATGACATCTTAGTGTTTTCTCCAGATGAGGAGTCCCATAAGGCCCACTTGTTGGTAGTTGTAGAGCGCATTCTCTAAGCAAACTTGATCATCAAAAGGAGTAAGTGCAATTTCTTTAAACGTAAGGTTACCTTTCTGGGTAATATTATCTTTGAGGATAGCCACACCATTGCCCCTGACAAGGAAGCTGCGGTTCAAGAGTATGCTACGCCTGTGACGGTATCCCAACTTTGTAGTTTCCTGGGTACATGTACGTTCTTGAAGAAAATTCACCCCTCACTTGTCTGAAGTGGCCGCCCCTTTGTATTTGGCTAGTGGAAAGACAACTTTAGTCTGGACGCCTGAGTGTGCAAGTGCCTTCTCAGCAGTCAAGGCTCTTTTGATGTCCTCCCCAGTGCTAAGACATGTGGATCCTGAGCTTCCTTTTGTTGTTTCCACCAATGCATCTAAATATGCTGTGGCTGGTGTGCTGTTGCAAACGGCTAGTGACGGGATTGAGAGACCTGTAGGGTATTTCTCCCAGAAGATGGAGGCTTGAGAACACAACTACATGATTTACGACAAGGAATTGTTGGCTTTAGCTGAATTGTTAAAGCATTGGCACCACCATCTCATGTCATAACGTCATGCATTTGTAGTAAGAACTGACCATAAAGCTCTTCTATATTATCAACAACCCAGGGTTTTGTTGGGTTGCCAATCCAGATGGCATGGTGATCTGACAAGATACAAGTTCTGCTACAAGTTTATTAAGGGATCTGACAATCACTTGGCTGATGCTCTAAGCAGGAATCCCTCACATCTCCCAGATGCTAGTATGGACGCCAAGTTTAACACACATACTATGATTCCAGACAAAGCTGTGGTGCCTTTTGTATTACCTCCACCGGCTACATTGGCCACCATGTCCTTAGCTGAGGGTGCAGACTTGGACTTGTATTCCAAGGTTAAGTTTCTGCAACCTTTGTCAAAAGGTTATGATAGGCTATTGGAGCTAGCATGTGCAAACCCAGTAGGTCAGCCTCAGGGTTATCATAATATTGGTCCAGTCCTATATCATCAAGGTCGCTTGTGGGTCCCTGAGGGCACTATTTGGGATGAAATCATGGAGGCTAATCATACCTGTCCAACAGCTGGTCATCTAGGGAAAAACAAAACAGTGGAACTTATCCACCGCCAGTTTTCCTGGAAAGGTTTGACTGTGCAGGTAGCCGCTTTTGTTCAAGATTGCCTGATATGTGTTCAAAATTAAGGCCAGTTGGAATAAGACTACTGGTTTACTGGTTCCACTTCAGCCTGCTGCGGGCCCTTGGACGTCTGTGTTGGTGGATTTCATTGGCGAGCTTCCCAATTCCAATGGGTTTAACTAATCATGGTAATATTTGATTGTTTCACAAAGATGGCACACTTTGTACCTTGCTCAACCATAATTACTTCAGTGGAAACCACTAGGTTATTTGTGAACAAAATCTTCTCTCTACATGGCATCCCAATGGAGATTGTAAGTGACTGTGGTCCTCAATTTATTGCTCAGTTCTGGAAAGCTTTTACTGGAATCCTTGGTATCAAAATTGTGCCGCTCTACTTCTTTCCACCCCCAGTCTGATGCACAAACAGAGAGGGTAAACCAAAGTTTGGAGGTCTACCTACGCTGCTACACCAATGTGCAACAAGATGACTGGTGAGATAATCTACCCATGGCAGAGTTCACATATAATAACGCCCTGCACACGTTAACTCAAGTATTGCCATTTTATGCCAATGTGGGTTACAATCCTTCTTCCAACATGGGTCCTCATTTGGTTAGCAACGTGGAAGCTGCAACTGATCAAGCCCCTGAATTGAAGCAGGTCCATCAGGAGCTCCAAGTTACTCTTGCTGCTGCCGTGACAACTTACAAGGAATACACAGATTGCAAGCGCCAGGAAGGTCCAACTTACAGGCCAGGTAATCTAGTCATGGTTGATGCTTGCAATATGAAACTTAAGGTTCCCTGTCGCAAATTAAGTCCCAAGCAAGTTGGTATCTTAAATGTAGAACATCAGATTGGTCCCTCTGCCTATCAGCTAGATTTACCTCCTGCTTTCAAGATTTTCCACACCTTCCATGAATGTCTTCTTACTCCTTTTAAAGGAACAGAGACCTCCTCTTCCCAACCCATTCTTGTGAAAGAAGAACCTGAGTACAAGTTAAATTGTATTCTAGCTTCCTGCAAGACTTGTTGCCGTTTGGAATATTTGGTATCTTGGAAAGATTATCCTGATTCTGAAAACTCCTGGGTTCCCCACTACAATCTTTCAAATTCCTCTGATCTGATCCACAAGTTCTACAATTGCAATCACACTGCTATTGGACACCCTGAACTTACCCTCGCCACAATGAAACTCCCACCTGCCCATAAGAATTTCTCTTTATCCCATCTCCCAGATGGTGGTATTGTGCCCAGGGCTAAAGCAGAGGGTAATGTCACAGTAAGTTCCATAATGCCGGGTATTGTCCGTCCAAGTAAGAAGGCATGGAAGGCCGGAAAACCTGTATCAAAATTGACCAAGTTAACGGATTTAAACCAAACGGTTGATTGAAAATGGTTCATGGCTGCTCCAGTATGTCAGCTGAAACCAGCTCCCCCTTGTAAACTGATGTTGGTAAATTGACATAATATGAGGGTCACCCAATATAAGCTCATTAATTAACATGGTTGTCAGAAACTGTTCACGCAAGGGTTCTTCACAACCTGGACTAGATACTTACTTGAAGATGCTGAAGGAATAGGAGATCAAGACTAAGGTGGTATTGCTTAGTCAATTTTTCTGATATATATTGAATAATTTTCCCTGTTTCAACTCTAAGAATTGAGTCCTCCTAAATTTACTCAATAAAAATCAATTATCCCAAGTTCTAATTTTAAATTTTAAAATGCATCCTGTGCTTGGGTTGTTGGGGTATATCCCGTACAATCTGATTCTGAACAGAATCATTTCAGGAAGATGGGGCCCAGCATCTGGAACTTTGTTGTTGGCGCCACAAAATGTTAATTTCATGCCAGCCAATTTTGTAGCTCCTCCCTCCATTCCTGAAGACAAAAATTGGGTCACTTCTCAATGCCCAGAATTCTACACTGAAGATGCATTGATGCTTTCCCAGGTCATTTATCTTGGTTTACTCTGGTTAGGATTGATTGTTCTACTTAATCCTTGAGTTACAATTGGAAAATTCACAAAAAAATATCTGAAGCCGCGTTTGTGGTTAATCATCAATTCTATTTGGATTTGGGTGGTAATTCCCCATCATTTAGAAACAACATCATATTATCCAGTTATTTCTGTCACATTCCGTGCCTTCTTACTTGGACAGACAATACCCGGCATTATGGAACTTACCGTGACATTACCCTCTGCTTTAGCCCTGGGCACAATACCACCATCTGGGAGATGGGATAAAGAGAAATTCTTATGGGCAGGTGGGAGTTTCATTGTGGCGAGGGTAAGTTCAGGGTGTCCAATAGCAGTGTGATTGCAATTGTAGAACTTGTGGATCAGATCAGAGGAATTTGAAAGATTGTAGTGGGGAACCCAGGAGTTTTCAGAATCAGGATAATCTTTCCAAGATACCAAATATTCCAAACGGCGACAAGTCTTGCAGGAAGCTAGAATACAATTTAACTTGTACTCAGGTTCTTCTTTCACAAGAATGGGTTGGGAAGAGGAGGTCTGTGTTCCTTTAAAAGGAGTAAGAAGACATTCATGGAAGGTGTGGAAAATCTTGAAAGCAGGAGGTAAATCCAGCCAATAGGCAGAGGGACCAATCTGACGTTCTACCTTGAAGGGACCAACTTGCTTGGGACCCAATTTACAACATGGAACTTTAAGTTTCATATTGCGAGCATTGACCATGACTAGATCACCTGGCCTGTAAGTTTGACTTTCCTGGCACTTGCAATCTGTGTATTCCTTGTAAGTTGTCACAGCAGCGGCAAGAGTAACTTGGAGCTTTTGATGGACCTGCTTCAATTCAGCGGCTTGATCAGTTGTAGCTTCCACGTTGCTAACCAAACAAGGACCCATGTTTGAAGAAGGATTGTAACCCACATTGGCATAAAATGGCAATACTTGAGTTGACGTGTGTGGGGCGTTATTATATGTGAACTCTGCTAGTGGTAGATTATCTCACCTGTCATCTTGTTGCACATTGGTGTAGCAGCGTAGGTAGACCTCCAAACTTTGGTTTACCCTCTCTGTTTGTGCATCAGACTGGGGGTGGAAAGAAGTAGAGCGGCACAATTTGATACCAAGGATTCCAGTAAAAGCATTCCAGAACTGAGCAATAAATTGAGGACCACAGTCACTTACAATCTCCATTGGGATGCCATGTAGAGAGAAGATTTTGTTCACAAATAACCTAGTGGTTTCCACTGAAGTAATTATGGTTGAGCAAGGTACAAAGTGTGCCATCTTTGTGAAACAATCAACTAACACCATGATTGCGTTAAACCCATTGGAATTGGGAAGCTCACTAATGAAATCCACCAACACAGACGTCCAAGGGCCCGCAGCAGGCTGAAGTGAAACCAGTAAACCAGTAGTCTTATTCCAACTGGCCTTGGATTGAACACATATCAGGCAATCTCAAACAAAAGCGGCTACCTGCACAGTCAAACCTTTCCAGGAAAACTGGCGGCAGATAAGTTCCACTGTTTCTTTTTTTCCCTGGATGACCTGCTGTTGGACAAGTATGATTAGCCTCCATGATTTCATCCCAAATAGTGCCCTCAGGGACCCACAAGCGACCTTTATGATATAGGACTGGACCAATATTATGATAACCCTGAGGCTGACTTACTGGGTTTGCACATGCTAGCTTCAATAGCCTATCATAACCTTTTGATAAAGGTTGCAGAAACTTAACCTTGGAATACAAGTCCAGGTCTGCACCCTCAGCTAAGGACATGGTGGCCAACGTAGTTGGTGGAGGTAATACAAAAGGCACCACAGCTTTGTCTGGAATCATAGTATGTGTGTTAAACTTGGCGTCCCTACTAGCATCTGGGAGATGTGAGGGATTCCTGCTTAGAGGATCAGCCAAGTGATTGTCAGATCCTTAATAAACTTGTAACAGAACTTGTATCTCATCAGATCACCATGCCATCTGGATTAGCAACCCGACAAAACCCTGGGTTGTTGATAATATAGAAGAGCTTTATGGTCAGTTCTTACTACAAATGCATGACGTGCTGACATGAGATGGTGGTGCCAATGCTTTAACAATTCAGCTACAACCAACAATTCCTTGTCGTAAATCATGTAGTTGTTTTCTCAAGCCTCCATCTTCTGGGAGAAATACCCTACAGGTCTCTCAATCCCGTCACTAGCCGTTTGCAACAGCACACCAGCCACAGCATATTTAGATGCATTGGTGGAAACAGCAAAAGGAAGCTCAGGATCCACATCTCTTAGCACTGGGGAGGACATCAAAAGAGCCTTGACTGCTGAGAAGGCACTTGCACACTCAGGCGTCCAGACTAAAGTTGTCTTTCCACTAGCCAAATACAAAGGGGCGGCCACTTCAGACAAGTGAGTGGTGAATTTCTTCAAGAACGTACATGTACCCAGGAAACTAAAAAGTTGGGATACCGTCACAGGCGTAGCATACTCTTGAACCGCAGCTTCCTTGTCAGGGGTAATAGTGTGACCATCTTCAAAGATAATATTACCCAGAAAGGTAACCTTACGTTTAAAGAAATTGCACTTACTCCTTTTGATGATCAAGTTTGCTTGGAGAATGCGCTCTACAACTGCCAACAAGTGGGCCTTATGGGACTCCTCATCTGGAGAAAACATCAAGATGTCATCCATGTATTCAATGGCACAAACACCTAAGAGATCCCCCAAGACTGAATCAATCAACCACTGAAAGCAAGCCAGGGCATTCTTCAATCCAAAAGGCATTACGCGGAACCAGAAGATACCCTTCTTGGTTCTGAATGCTGTTAACTATTCCATTCCCTCTGCAATCCTGATTTGATTGAAAGCATTCAAAAGATCAAGTTTTGAGAATACCTTGGCCTTCTCAACACATCTAGATATCTGTGCTTTGAGAGGTAAAGGATAAGGATAAGGATCCAGAATTGTAATGTTATTAAATTCCCGTAGTTGACACAAGGACAAAGTGACCCATCAGACTTCTGAACAATCAATAACAGAGAGCAGATCAACAAAGCCTTCTTAAAAATGTAGCCTTTTGCCAAAATGTCACAAGTCCACTCTTCCAAACATGCATCTTCCTTCAAGGTTAAAGGGTAAATAGGAGACACAATTCTGATCAGATCAACAGTAACCTTAAAGTCAAAGTCAAACTGAGTGTGCTTGGGAAGGACCTCGCCTCTGGTGGCGTCAAATGCCACAGACCAGGGTTGTAAGCATGCCGTTAAATCCAAACTTGCGGGGACGGGACAGGAACTGACTGTATTGTCTGTGATGATTGCTCCAATTCAGACATATCCAACAGTGGAATACAAATGGTTATACCCAAAGAGTGTTCCACCTGCAGCTCATTTTTTTCCAGTAAGGTCAATACATTATGATCTCTCCACCAACTCACTCCCAAAATGATAGTATACATCAGGGTAGAGCAAACGGAAAACCTTGCAGTAAAGGACTGACCTGCAACTACAAAAGTAACTGGCTTCTTCAGTTGGAAGGAGGGGAACGTTTGACAGTTTCCACCCCTAACAAGCATTCCAGGGTGGTACTTGAGCTGTAGCAAGTCTGCAGTCTCCACACTCATGAAGTTCTCAGAGGCACCTGTATCCAGTAAAATGGCTGGCCAATAGATAGTTTGATCCTTATCTATGTTACCATAAAACAAGAAGTAACCAGAAGTAGATTTATTGGCAGCAAAGGTTGCAATCTCAGCAGGATTTTGCTTCTCCTTGATAGTACAGACAGCAGCTAAGGAGGCAGGATGCTCCTGGAAGTATTGCTTATCATTTCTTGAACGGCAGCGGGAAGAACCGGATAATTACAATCAATGGGTATGAAAGGCAACTCTTTGGACACAGCCTCGGAAGGCTTGGTAGGTATGATGTGTTGAAGCATTGCTAAAGAGCTATTAGGACCGGACACCACAGGGGCTTCAGTCACATGGACGGGTTTGTTCACCACCGCCAATTGCAGCTGAGAAGAGCTATGAGAAGAACAACCCTGGCTTTGACTGGAAGGAGCTGCCACAGAGCTAGGACCTGAAAACCAAGGACGCGACGCGGGTTTGTCCTCAATTACCAACGTACCTTGTTTGGAAGTAGATGGATTTGAGACCAGAGAAAGAATTTGGCTTACCAGGGTCTCAGTTGTGGTTAACAGGGAATCCCAAACCACCAAATCCTGGGCAGTCTGGTCAACTGTCAACCATAACGCTGAGAGTTTATTCACCTTGGGGACATCAATTGTACGGCAGTAGGTAAGAAACTGAAGGAAGGAATACCAAAAGCGGAGTTGTAACCTGATGGAAGGCGTACAGCTTATGATATACTTTGAGCTCCTCAATAGATACACACAAATTTTTTAACAAAGGGTATTGAGATGCACTCTCAGATAAAACACGTGGATTTGCTCCACCACAGACAGCAACCAATCTCGAGCATCTTTGGAAATCTTTGTCATCACATGGTAAACTTGGGATTTGTGACTAAGGCTAGAGCCAGAATAAAATGATAAAGCTGAAAAAACTTCACGCAAAATTTCATCAGTGGGTGGAGTAGGAAAATAATCTGGACGCCAAAATGACATGACATGACGTAAATAGGAAACAGAGGATCCAGTCTCTAAACTGCAACTGGAGATGGAAACCAAAAATTAAAGAAAAGTCCAAACTGAAAACTCAGAAAAGAACTCATGCAAATAAACATGGTAAACACAGATATCTTGACAGAGCAGGAGAAAAGAAACACAAATTCATGATGAACTGCTTCCAAAAACTCAGACGTAGAAGAATTGAGTAATGTGACAGAAATAACTGGATAATATGATGCCGTTTCTAAATGATGAGAAATTACCACCCAAATCCAAATAGAATTGATGATTAACCACCAACGCGGCTTCAGATATTTTTTGTGAATTTTCCAATTGTAACTCCAGGATTAAGAAGAACAATCAATCCTAACCAGAGTAAACCAAGATAAATGACCTGGGAAAGCATCAATGCATCTTCAGTGTAGAATTCTGGGCATTGTGAAGTGACTCAATTTTCATCTTCAGGAATGGAGGGAGGAGCTACAAAATTGGCTGGCATGAAATTAACATTTTGCAGCACTGATGACAAAGTTCCAGATGCTGGGCCCCATCTTCATGAAAAGATTCTGTTCAGAATCAGATTGTATGGGATATACCGCAACAACTTGAGCACAGGATGCATTTTAAAATTTAAAATTAGAACTTGGGATAATTGATTTTTATTGAGTAAATTTAGGAGGACTCAACTCTTAGAGTTGAAACAGGGAAAATAATTCAATATATATCAGAAAAACTGACTAAGCAATACCACCTGAGTCTTGATCTCCTATTCCTTGGCATCTTCAAGTAATTATCTAGTCCAGGTTGCAAAGAACCCTTGTGTGACCAGTTTCTGACAACCATGCTGATTAATGAGCTTATATTGGGTGACCCTCATATTACGTTGATTTATCAACGTCAGTTTACAAGGAGGAGCTGGTTTCAGTTGGAATACTGGAGCAGCTGTGACCCATTTTCAATTGACTGTTTGGTTTTTCTGTTAACTTGGTCAATTTCAATACAGGTTTCCTGGCCTTCTGTGCCTTCTTACTTGGACGGACAATACCCGGCATTATGGAACTTACCGTGACACGGAAGGCCGGGAAACCTGTATCAAAATTGACCAAGTTAACGGATTTAAACCAAACAGTCAATCAAAAATTGGTCACGGCTGCTCCAGTATGCCAGCTGAAACCAGCTCCCCCTTGTAAACTGACGTTGATAAAACAATGTAATATGAGGGTCACCTGATATAAGCTCATTAATCAGCATGGTTGTCAGAAACTGGTCACACAAGGGTTCTTTGCAACCTGGACTAGATACTTACTTGAAGATGCCAAGGAATAGCAGATCAAGACTCAGGTGGTATTGCTTAGTCGGTTTTTCTGATATATATTGAATAATTTTCCTTGTTTCAACTCTAAGAGTTGAGTCCTTCTATATTTACTCAATAAAAATCAATTATCCCAAGTTCTAATTTTAAATTTTAAAATGAATCCTGTGCTCAGGTTGTTGCGGTATATCCCGTACAATCTGATTCTGAACAGAATTATTTCAGGAAGATGGGGCCCAGCATCGGAAACTTTGTTGTCAGCGCCACAAAATGTAATTTCATGCCAGCCAATTTCGTAGCTCCTTCCCCCATTCTGGAAAATGAAAATTGTGTCACTTCTCAATGCCCAGAATTCTACGCTGAAGATGCATTGATGCTTTCCCAGGTCATTTATCTTGGTTTACTCTGGTTAGGATTGAGTGTTCTACTTAATCCTGGAGTTTCAATTGGAAAATTCACAAAAAAATACTTGAAGCCACGTTGGTGGTTAATCATCAATTCTATGTGGATTTTGGTAGTAATTCCCCATCATTCAGAAATGACTTTATATTATCCAGTGATTTCTGTCACAGACACCCAAGGCAACCAGGATGAGGGAAAAGCCTGGGGAGAGCACTAAGCAAGCCAAGCTCTCCCCACGCAACTCCTGACTTGCCCAACAATGAATGCTGGCCCAAGGACGTGATTAATGTCCAATGATCCAAGTACCCTCGGAAGACCCGGTACTATACACCATCACTAAACATCCCAATAAATTGATGTCTTACCCTTTCTGCTTTTGCAGTTACACAGGCTCAGCACTCCTGGACTTGGGCGCAGATTGAACCTTAGTCAACAGCAGCTTTGTGGATAAATTCAAGCTGGCCACTAATTCTTTGCGAATTAAAAACGTGATCCTGGCTGATGAACATCACATTGCTGTGACAAAAGAAACTGCTCCCTTCTCCGTCATGCTCGAGAACCTCCACTCCACTATTCAAGGTCCTGTCATTGACTTCCCTAAGTTTGCCATTGGGCTGGGACTAGACTGGTTGGGAAAAACAACCCTCACGTAGACTGGGCGACCTCAGTGCTGACCATCAAGCGTGAAGGTGTCAACCACCAAATCTACCCAGACTCTGTAGACCAACTCCTACGAGACCACATCTTTTTATGCATCACGGAGACCTCAGAGAAGAAGGAAAACCTGAAGGCAATTGACTGGGACTCCTGCCAGTATGAAATTATACACTTCAAGGACCACCAGGACACCTCCACACCGCAAGATTGCAACATTGTGGCCTGTCACCCAGAAATCTTCAAGGAAGCGTTACCTGGGCTACCCCCTGAGAAACACATCCAACACTCCATCCAACTCAAGGGGGCTGTACCTGAGGCACGCCCCATCTACAGACTGACCCCAAACAAGGATGACGCCCTGTGCGCCTATCTCAAGGAGGCACTGGAAAAAGGACTTATCTGCCCCTCACAGTCTCCCTTTGGGGCCGCCGTATTCTTTGTGGCTAAAAAGGAAGGTACCTTTCTCCTGGTCACAGACTACCGCACCTTGAACAAAATCACCATTAAGAATTGTTACCCATTGCCACTAATTGACAATCTCTTTGATGCCTTGGGAGGAGCCACCGTCTTCTCCAAGATTGACCTAACTGCAGGCTAAAATCAGATTTGTATCAAGGAGGAAGACATCCCCAAGACAGCCTTCCGCACCAAGTACAGTTCCTACAAATGTGTGGTACTCAACTTTGACATGACCAATGCCCCGTCCACCTTTCTAACCTTCATGAACAAAGTGTTTGCACCACACATAGGCAAACACGCCCTAGTGTACCTAGGACAATATTATTGTCTACAGCCCCTTGGTGGAACAACACCACAAAGATCTGGAAGAAGTCTTTGCGACCTTGGCACGGCACAAACTGTTGGCCAAGCCCTCCAAGTGCCAGTTCTTCTGAGAGCAACTACCCTTCTTGGGACACATAGTCTCAAAAGACAGCATCAAACCCAACAGTCAGAAGATACAAGCCATCTGCAAAATGTCACCTCCCAAAAACAAATCAGAACTCCGCACCTTCTTGGGAATGGTGGCCTATGTAAGACGCTTCATACCTGACTGTGGCGTCTTGACCACCCCCTTGTCCGCCATAACAGGCGCCAAGTCCAAGTTTTTATGGACCCCCCAATGTGACCTCTGTTTTAGACGTCTCAAGCAAAAGCTCACGGCAGCTCGCATCTTACAATACCCCAAACAAGACGGAGAGTACCAGATGGAAACCAACGCTTCAGATGCATCCATTGGGGGAGTACTACAAATTAAGAATAGTGATGGTGACTTCCTGCCTGTAGCCTACAAGTTGCGCAAACTGACAGATGGCAAGTGTTGATACCCAATCCACAACAAAGAACTCATGGTCATCGTACACTGCCTAGTCAAATGGCGCTGTTACCTGAAACAGCAGGAAGAATTCACAGCACTAACTGATCATAAGTTGCTCATCTACTTCAAGACACAAGAAAACCGTCACGCTGCCAAGCGCAGTGGATGGAAATCTTAGAAAGGTTTAACATGCTCATCCAATATAAGCCCAGGGCCAAGCTTGCCATGGCAGACGCCCAGTCCTGTCTGTGTGTCCGCGCTTCTAGGGGAGAGAATGGGCTTGACCCAGGCTGGCCTCTCCTAGTGCTACGTACAAAAGATGAAGGATTCCCTGCAGGCACAACCGATATAACCAAAGAAACAGTCATCAAGAATGAACACCTCTTTGCTGACGTATACGGGACTCTTCACAGAAAAATGTCGGATGGCACAACCATTCCCTACATCCCCATACACATCAACAAGTCAATACTATTCTTTGCTACCACAGGGATCTCGGACATACTAAGAGCCAAAATCTATACAAATTCCTAAAACATAAAGCCTGGTGATCAACCTTATACCGCAATGTCCAGGAAGTGTTAGAACAGTGTGAGGTCTGCAAAAAGTTTGCCAAAAGCAAAACCCCGCCTAAGTCTGTACTTCCCATTCAAAACCAACTACTGTTCAAAGTATGGGCTCTTGACATTGTGGGCCCCATGCCAGGGAAGCACATCAACAAAAAATACATCATCACAGCCATCAATTTTGTGACAAGGTGGCCAGTAGCCCAAGTGGTGAAAGCACACACCGGTAACAACTTCCGACAATTCATTGGCAAGGAAATAATCAGCATGTTTGGAAAGCCAGAACTCCTGATAACCAATGGAGGCAAAGTATTGACCTCTGAAGACACCAATGTGTACCTCATCAAGAATGGGGTCAAACACACCGTCACAACACCATACCATCCACAGGCTAATGGACACGTAGAGCGGCTTAATGGTAGCCTCATGCAAGCCCTAGCCAAACTCACCGCCGGGAGACCTGAAGATTGGTATAAGCAGCTACCGGCTGCATTACTTGTGTGCCAAACCCAAGTGAACAAATCCACTGGAAAAAGACCGTTTGAACTGGTATATGGCATACAGCCAAATATCATTCAAGCATTGACAGGACCCAAACTGGAAATTCCAAGTGAAGTCCCTCCACGCTCAGACCCTCAAGTAATAGAGGCTAACAGCAAGCAAACAGACAAAGAGAATGAACACCTACAAAAGACATTTGTTCCCACCCGCAATAGACATGAAGTTGGGGAAAAAGTTTGGGTCATGAATGTTGACAAGAGCAAACTAAAGCCCAAGAAAGTAGGGCCAGCAATCATTCTAAAGGTAAACAACAATAACACTTACCTTGTGCAAGGACTTGGCAAATGTAAGCAAGACAAGATTCTACACCATGATTGCCTATGACCCTGCAAAGCAAGACAGAAACAACGTGAAACTGCCCTGCCCGCCACCAAACAACAACTGGTTCAATATGGCACCCGGGCTCCTGACAACCTCCCTGACAACTTGTCCCCAGGGAGGCCAACCTTCAGCCGGGGGGGGGTGTCAAAACCGCAAACTCAACCCGCCAGCAAGGCTCCAACCAAGCGGGTTCATGACCCGCAATCCAATTACCCGGTCATCCAAAGCCAGACTAGGAAGTCAACTTGAATTACCAAATCCATCAACATGAACAGATGATGATCCTTCACGGTGGATACCTCAATTTGGCGCTTGACTCATTATCAGGATCAAGCCACCCCCTCTTCCATCCAGCCGTGTGATCACCAATCATGTTCCTGCTATCCATTGATTCACAATAGCTATATATTCACACTCTCGTGATAAAGATTATTATCTATCTTCTAAATATTTTTCCTGTATAACTCTGCTAAAACAGCACAGTTACAACAATTAGAATTGACTTATCCATATCCCTATCACTCAAGCTGTGGGTTGACACTAGACAAGATATAGCCAAACTGAAACAGCTATTCCAGAATACAGAGAAACTATAAC
Organism: Entomophthora muscae; assembly: GCA_014839935.2. NCBI lineage: Eukaryota > Fungi > Entomophthoromycota > Entomophthoromycetes > Entomophthorales > Entomophthoraceae > Entomophthora > Entomophthora muscae. The sequence goes on along the minus strand of QTSX02002131.1, from coordinate 1,093,039 downwards.
AAGACTGATATAGTTTACAATCAAGAAGACACCTGAGACATTCTGGGTCTCAGGTCACAGGGAACCCCAGCAGCTTCTATAATTAGATCTTAGGCATTCTGGGTCCCAAATTAAGACTCAAACCCGGCCCAAAGATTACAACGAGGAATTACAACATACTGTTTCACTGAGAAGTGAGACAGAGGACCACCTGTGCAAATTTTGCACATTATACTGAGTGCAAGGCCGGGCCGGCCAAAATGGATGTCAACTTAGTTGGCCGCAACTAAGTCAAGGTATATCTAGGCTGAAGAGGAGAAATCAGAAGCCTAGAATATTACCTCATCCAAAACCTTATTCAGGTTTGGGATCCAACTCTGGGGGTGAAACTAGTAGCTTGGGGATGATAGGCTAGCTAGTAAAAATTGTCTGCAGCTAGATATCAGTTTGGCCGCTAGCTTTCAACTATAAAGGGTCCTTCCAAGATCACTTGGAAGACATACAATTTAATACCCATCAACATTACTACTAGTCTGAATAGTAGTAGTGTCAAGTACAATAAGAGCAACTTATTGATACTTTCAAAATCCTGCCAAACCACCATAGATGGTGTCGCGTCTCCAAAGGACCACAGGACTTTCCCATTACTTGGCTTGAGCAGCAACAAAACACAGCCTGCTGCAACACCCATCCACACTAATTGGAAGCGCATATGTCTTCTTACAGATTCATCTATCCCAACATGCATAATATAAATAATAAAAACTATATCTCTTCTTCCTCAAGATCCAAAAATCTTGACAAAAGTGGTGTGTTGTACCAATGTAAAACAGGGTTTTTTCTTTGATTGAACTTTGAAATATTTTAAATTAAAATTAAAATTAAAAAAATTTAGAGCTGCATTTTCATTAGTGCAGATCAGTGGAGTTTGTTGGAAGCTTGAATTGATTAGTTTTGATGGAAATTTCAGTTACTTTTATTTGTATTAAATTACATAGTGTTTTTTATTATCCTTTCATTTTCTTATAAAATAAAGCAGAATAATTAAAATTTCAGCACATGTCAGAAAAGGCACTCAGAATTCTGTTAAAAAATATTTTAAGTAAAGTTTAGCATATGAAAAGCTAAGCTAATGAAAATGAAACCCCAATAAAAATAGTTTTATAAATGGGTTATCACATCCAATTTTCCATAAAAATACAGAAATTTGTCTGTTGGAACAATATTTTATAAAAATTCTTCCTGCCCCAAATTTACCCTTTCTTAGGTGTAATATCTTTACTCTTTTACTGCTTTTAAATTTCAGTTTGTACCCACTGTAACATTTATGGTCTTTAGTTCTCCTATAACATTTCACACCCTAGAAATAGCCTACTATCTAGCTAATATTATTGTTTCCCTTTATGGGCTACTAAAGAAGCACATTTAGAATCTTGGTAGAACCAGTGGGATTTTTTATTCTACCTTATCTCTGATAAAACTCTTTAATTCAATCTGCCTGGATAGCAAGCAGCAATTTCATAAGAGCATCATGTACTGGACCCTCCTAGTTTAAATACCCTACACCAAAAGCTTCTATTTTTGGAGGGCAAGCAATCTATTAAGTGATTAATTAATAATAAGCAACTTTAATTCCCTCTCTGGAAAAGTTTTTTCTAAAGGCTGTGGTGATCTCTAATTGGAACCCAGAATCAAGCCATAAATAAATGATGATATGTAGCCCCAAGATTATCTAGCACATTCATTGACCACTTTAAAAAAGCTAGTGATAAAGTGCCATGGTTGCCATGATGGCCCCTCTTCAAAACTTGAGGGTATTGATAAATTAGGAAATAAGCCTCTAAATGATAAGGGCATTGATAAACAGCAATTGTCTTAAACTTTAATTTCTAAAAAAATACACTATAAGCAGTGGCACTGGAATGGTGCAGCCAAAGATGTAGGGAAAAAATTAAAAAGTAGGAGTTAGTAGAAGCAAATCAACTTCACAAGTAGATGATTTGAAAAATTGGTCTTAAATCCCCCTGTGATATATTCAGAAGCCCCAGAAAAAGAAAAGATCAATGTCTCACACAGAGAGGAAACGTACAGGTAGATGAAAACTAGGAACTTAATTTTATTATGGTAAAGTTATAATAAAAAATGTAGCCTTTTAATCTAAAACTACCAAAAATTTAGCAACATCATAAACCAATTGTTTATCAAAAACACCAAGATACTTTTTTTAAATTTTTGGGGATTAAACAGTAGTTTAGAAGATTCCAAAAAAACCTTTTCAATGCTTTTTGAAACCCACTTGTTGGCAACATCTGGATTCAAGCTTTCAGATTGCTTTTTTTAGATATTTCTGAATTCCTTATATCTTTTTTCTTATTCTTAAAGGACATTCAGTTACAAATAAAATATGGCACTATTTTTGAAAGCCAATAAGAGGTGTCAAAATCACTTGTGATGTAGCCCTAGTACCTCTTAACAATTTTTCACCTGCCTTGACCCAGAATTCAGCCTTCTCTTTGGATAAAGCTTGTATCAAAAGTGTGGTAAATTAATAATGTTCTTCTTAATCTTTGGCTCTTTCTAATAGAAACACACAGCTAATAGAACAGCATAGTAAAAACTTATGCCAGTATCTTTATCAGGCTCTCCCTTAAGGATAACTTTTCTGGGTGCTGAGAAGAAAGCCATACTAAACCTTAAACAGGCACTGTTTTTAGAATCATCTTTAAGCACTCCCAATTTTGATGTGAAAATAGCATCTTTCCTATCTAACTATATTGATAAAATCAGGGGTAGATATGGAATTATGGATCCAGATGTGGCTCTCATCACTTTTATTGCCCAGGTTCCCAATAAAGTGAACCCTTTATTATGGGTGGCATCTCACAGTCAGGGATATACCAGAGCCCTCTTCTTATTATCTGGAGCTCTAGAAGCTAATCCATCTTATTATCAGATGGCTGAGGAAGCCCAAAGAGATTATTTTTCAGCTAAAGACTTGAATAAAGCAGGACATGAGACATGTGACCAGAACCTAGGACTGAAATTTTCAGAAGGACTCCATGACTTACCCCTACCTTTATAGTAGCAATTACATTTATCTATAATGATTATCAAAGGCTCCTTAATAGGTCAAGATGACTCTAGCTAAATGAATATGCTTAAAAAAGAGTCATGTGCCCCTTTTACTATTTCAGATATCCCCCTAGTGACCAGAATGGACCTTTCAGTTTCCCTTCATCCTGCAACTTCTACAGTTGAATATCTACTTCTCCGTTGTTTTACTGGGGTTTCTGTAAAATTTCCCAATTAATAAACCCTCTTCATACAATAAAATATTATACTATATTTGAAATAATTTAGTACACTTGATTTCTTCTTTTTTCTCTTTTTTCTCTTTTTATTTATCTGAAACTTTGCCTTATTTTCTACTTTCTATCAAGCTTTAGTAACTTAACTGCTTCCTCCATCAGTTCTGAAATTCCTGCTACCAGTTCAGGATCCCCTGGTATGCAGCACATATTCCTGATGACAATTTTCAAAATCATACTGGTTTTTGAACTTTACAGCCAGTGTATCAAAGTAAAACCTAACATTAACATACTCATAGAATCCCATATGGCTCAATCCTGATCATGGAAGATTACAGTGACTACTCCCAAGTTGGCTTTATCTTTTCAATATAATTCTAGATATGATGGTTCTTCTTTCTCAATAATTCATCCTCATCCTTGGCTCCTGGTGGTCTCCTGTTTTTCTATGATGTATATGGCTCTCTATTCTACTGTTTACTATCTCATTAATGTGTTATCTGGCCACTTGGACCGGTATAACACCTTAGACAATTTTTCCTAGTGGGCTATGATAATGCTCCATATTAGCCTTTGGCTTATAAATTTCAACTATACAATTTTGGTCATTGGTATGGTACCTTTTGTTCTGCTGATCAGCGAGCTTTAGAAAAGGACAGCTCTTCCCCAGAGATTTTAATTACAGACCAAATAATCTTTTGGGAAAGTATTTAACTATTATCTAGTCTAAGCTATTTTGTCCATCTTAAATGCACTGAAGCACCACAGAAAAATTGATACAGCTCTAGAATCTTAAAAGCTTCAGAGTTTGATAGCTTGGCTCAGATACAGAAGTGCCTGCTATCTATAAAAAACGTAAGGATCTTGAAAAAGTTTTATATGATAGATGGTTAATTTCAAAAGCTTCAAAGCTAGGATCAGGAATGTAGCTGTTTAAGATAAAAAAATAAGATGAGGTGGATCAACAAAGATTGATAATCTTTGTTGAGAAGTAGAAAGATTTTTTATAGGTTGGGTGTTACTATAGTCCTATGTATACCAACTTGGTGATATTGGGGTGGTTCTTTTAGAAGCCAAGATTTTTTAAAAAAAAAGTTGGAGCTCAAATAAAAATTCTTATTTTTTGATAGGTTAGACTCAACTATCAAGGATATTTTTCTCAGGGTGGAGCGATCAAATATGTTACAACAGCTACTCCAGTGAATATCGATTTATCTAATTTGAAACAATATGGGTGGGTGTGAAATTCAGCGGAAGGGAGATAAAAATGGCATGAAAGGGTGATTTTTTACTCTTGATATTGTCAAATATTTAACGCTTTAGTAAAAAATTAAATCATAGTTTCAATCAAGGGTGAGCATCACTATGGGTAAAGGGGTAAATAATTTTTAAAGTTAATCTTTTTGGATATCCGCCTGCCTGCAACTTATCCTCACTTGATTTCAAATTTACTATTTCATGATTGGACGCCAACTCAATATATTTATTGGAAGCTTACCTCAACCTCATCTAATGTAGACAGCAGATATTTTTATTTATATTACGCTTTTCCAAAATAGGCATTTCTAAATTTGGCAGCCAACTTTATTCAGGGGATATCAAAAGGCTAACACCCTTTTTGGAAACGTTGATACCCTCGCCCAAGTTTGGGACAAGCAAAGGCACGTGAAACATATTAGCAGTAACCGTGCTATTTATGGGGAGTGGTCTTGGGGAAACTGAACCTTGGAAGCATGAATTTTTTTATTGGCTTTGGTTTAGAATTTATCTATAAACTCGATCTGGGATATGGAGGTCCGTTTTATCGCTTCATGAAAATGGAGATGGAATCTTGTCCATTGGATTGGGGATTTTCCTTGAGGTTATTCGGAATTGAATTTCCATTTAATTGGTCGTCTTTTAAAAATTAATAAAAGTGTGCCGACTAGTTGGCTTAAATTTCAAACTGTTTTGAAGAAAAGTGGTAGGATGCAAATGTTAGAATTTGTTGGTGGGTATTTAACCTACCTATATTTGCTTACTTTTTGAAATGTGATATTTATAAGTCTAATTTTATTACACTTCAGTTTAATATTAACCATGTTGGGTAAATAAACCTAGAGGGAAATAAGCACCCGGTAAGCAAACTAGCAGCTACTCTATTGACACTTCTCGTTTGATTAGGGGCTCAGCCCATAACAAAGCGATTCAAAAGTTAGATAATTTGATACTCAATTCAACCATTATTAAACACCCACGCCCCCTTTTCCACTCCAAGAAATGGCGCAGTTTAACTCCCGATAGGCTATTTTCAGCTTCCAGTTTCTCGCCATTTAGCATGTGATTCCATCTGAGAACCAATCGGAAATCAACCCCCTTTACTCCCAAGAAGCAAGGCTGAGCTGCAATCAGAAACATGTATTAGCCACGTTTGCAATCAACCCTCTAATTTGTCGCCAAGCCGCTAATTTCATCCTTGGTGTTTGGAAATAGGTTCTCGGCTACAGTTTCATAAAACAAAATCCCCAATAAATACCTTTTGTTGGCTAGCTGGATTTATCCTCTGATGGATTAGGTCGAAACATTAAACTTAAGCTTGGCATATTTTGGAAGCCGGCCCTTGATTTACTTGCTAGATTCTAGAATTATCGCAAAGTTCTATTCTAACGGGAATCCCTTTTTGAAGTGGTGTGGTTAAAAGTTGTGATCCTTAGTATAAATCGATAGGTGGCAGCTTATACAGCTATCCAGGTCGAGTAATATTTCAATTATTTAAATATTTTTTCTTTTATATTAAGAGGTCACATATCTTCAGGCAGCACAATGATATCGTAGCTGGGGTTTATATTAAAAACACTTACATCAAGGCTTATAAAAGCTGGCCGTTAAATAAAATTTCTCGATAAAGAGGAAGAAATTACCATGGCAATTGTCAAAGACTGTCCATCAATATCTATCCTTCATGTCGCTTGCTTTCTAAAGTCTTCTCATAATTTTTTGCTTGGGGGAGAAAATGTAACATCATGTTTTATAAAAGGTAATCTCTAGCGGCCACCAACCTTTTTAACGAGGTGTTAGTCGCCCCTTTTTGTCAACCTTTTGTGGTAAAGCTTTCTAGTCCTGTCATATTGGCTTTTCTTCGAGGGCCGTGGATGCTTCTAGACAAGATTTGGTGAGCAAGCTGGGAATTTTGTTCTGAAACCATAGTTAAGAGACAGTCTACCAATTTAAACTACCTCCGGACATCTTGAATGAGAATAGGGACCACTAAAAAGCTTCATACTTGTCGGGATTTGGTTGGAAACAATATATTGTCTAAATATAAAGGGTCAAAACAATGCTGCAAAATATAGGTTTATTGTAAATGTATAATTCCCCCAAACTTACATGTTTCTAATCATTGATCCAGTTAACCCTAAAGATTACATACGATATTCTAGGATTGATCTAATTAATTTCTAACTTTAAAGAATGGCACTTATCAATATATCCGTATTTGAATAAAATATTTTTTCTAGCATTTTTGGGGAGCTCATAACTTTAACTCGCTTTCTATATATCATCTTAATTTCTTAAATATGCTTCTTGAAAGTACATCAAGAAAGGGTTCAGGAATTGAGGAAATAAAAAATTAAATAGAAGATGAGCCTTTACATCTAAATTAATGCAAATTTTTCCTGCAAAGACATTTTAGTAATCCGAATTTTTTGAAAGCTGAGGCTTAGTCCTAGTAATATATTGGACTTAGAACAGATCTTAAATAACAATCGTTGAAAGCTTCAGAACTAATGCTTGGGTAAACTATTTTCCAAGAGGGAGTGATCATATATGTTATGAAATCTCTCCGTATATTATTAAAACCTGTGACTTGGGCATCGTATCTGTGGGAATCTAGGATTTATGGTTAGTGCTTTTCCAGAGTAGCATTGGAGGCAGTAATTTTGATTCGTACTGCATCTTCTGGCTTTGGATAAGCAGAATGGTAACAATATGTTGATTTCAGGGTGGTTTGAGTACTAAGATATGTTTGTAAAGCTTTTTATTTTACTCTTATAATTAACCTAGACCCATAGAAGCCCAATTTTTCCTTTGCCAGGAATGGTTTACTACCCATGCTTTATCACATAATTTCAATTATTTATCTACAAGTTGCATATTTACTCTATAGCTACAGTATTTTTTCCATTTAAACTCAATAATGTTGTTTTTAACAGGCTACTTTTTGATGGGTATCTCTTTAAAAAATAAGAATTAAACTTAAATTAATGTTTATTATTATATGTTTATGTATTTAACCATTCCATGGGGAATTTTTCTGGTTATCACTTACTGTTATACAACTGATCATCGATACTGTAGGGGGAGATTCCGAATTATGAAGTCAACTGCATATAATTTTCTTTGGATCCAACAAGTAATTTATATAGGTTTAATGTTATTTTCTTGGGTTAAAATCCTTATAACAGATATTGAGAGCCATCTTTGTGATATAGTCGTTATTGTTATCCCATTAAGTTGCTTGCCTCTATTGATAATGATAAGATGAGATCTTTCAAATTTCGAAATTATTTCCCTTAAAAGTAACTTCCTAAACATCACTGCCATTGGGCTGCTAACTATCTGATGCCACTGTAAATTTCTAAAAAATAATTTCTGTTTTGAATGAAAAATCCAAACTATTTTGATTCCACTTATATTGGGCCTGAACCTTTGTGTCAGCTCAAAATTCTTAATTTACCCATTTTCTCCTCAAAGATTGTATATTCTCTTAAAAAGAGAACCCCAATTTCATCTCTTGTGGGTAGCTACAGTGATATTTTTCTGGATATATATTTTGATGACTTATCTATTTGTCTACCCAAAAAAATTGGCTGTTAAAGACTTGTAGCAAGGACCTGGATGCATAGATGTTCTGACAACCACCCTTGCAACTAACATCTAGCCATTGCCTGGTTTGGTGTCAATCCAATTCATTGTTTAGCATTCCCAAATTGGTAACAAACCAGCTTCCTGTGGCTTGTCCAGATATCCAGTTGTTCTGATCCAAGTCACACCACTGATCTCTAACCACTTGATCTGACTTAAGTTCCTGTCACCTTAAATATAATATATAAGCCTGAAATATTATCCAATAAAAATATTCTTCTTCTCCTGATCTATCTTCTAAGCTTCCCCAGAAGTTGCTCCTCATCAACTATATAGATCCATTTTATCTTCAATAAATTACCCTTTCTTCCCACTATCTTTCCATGTATGTTCTTGTAATTTGGTGCTCCTTTTTTAGCCTCATCTATATAAGACTATTTTTCATACTAAAATCTCTTGGCCTTGATTTAGTCCTTATCCATCCCTGAAGCTTGATCACAGGCTTATTAAAAGCCTAATCCTAAAATTAAAGTCTTGCTAACACCTTCTTTAGCCAAGCCTAAAATAAAATACAACAATTCTGTGCTCACATCAGGTTCTGAAAGCTCTTTGACCACCTTCTACCACATGATTTTTTCTTGTCTCTCTCCTTCTGTAACTGGTAAGACCTCCTTCCCTGAATAAACCTGTCAAGGTACTTAGTAATGAATTACAGGTCCTCCTATTGATCTCACTATCCTCAACCTGACAATAGCCATCTTTTGATTACCTATTTCATAGAAACTAGACATGGATCAATTAATAAATTATGCTTTTATCTTAGCCAGATAAGTGACTGCTATCATATCAGGAATACACACCTCTTGAGACAGATTGCTGAAAGGTTTAGGAGCTAGGATGAGATGGAATGAAATGATAGAGGCATGGCCCACAGTATTATGGGGCCCAACTTTACTAGGTAGGGTAAGGCTTTATCTTCAGAAAATCAAGTTCCAGCAATGTGTAAGGCAGATTTCAATATCCTGGTGATCTATATATATATCACTATTAAGAATGATTACTTTACCCTTGGTTCACAGGAGTAAGTTTGGTAAACTATCAGGATTGGGTGCGTCAGGAATATTCCTGACATAAATCAAATTCTCACTAGAGGACAATGTTGGAAAAGAATAGAAAAAAAATTGGTTCCAGAGTCTAAATTTGATGAGGACTTTCCCCCTTTAATTGGGGGAAACAAAAATCAAAAGGAGGAAAAATCAGAACCTAATACCCGCCGGAATAATTTATCATCCAGGCAGGCGCCTGCCACGCCTAGCCAGCCACCCGCCAGCCCCCCAGCCGCCAGCCAGGCCCCTGCCAGCCACCTGCTTGCCCACCCAGTTTCCAGTGGGCCTTCTGCCAGCCTCCCAGCCCCCAGCCCACCTTCTTTCTCCCTGGGTCTCAGTTGGCTGACAGCCACCCACCTGGGCCCCAGGCCCCATCCCACAGCCAACCAGAAGTCCCTATAAGGTTCAACCAATGAGAAAAGTCCCTGGTTGTAGGGAAACAATTCCAGAATAATTCCTGTCCTTCTTCTGAGGGGCAAATTCATGGATCAGAGGAAAATTTTTATTCCTGCCATTTAAAAGAAGGAGGAATTCAAGTTTCAAACTCCATAACCTATTCTGGTCCAACAGGAGAAAGACCAAATCAAGTTTTACATGTGAGCAATAATTCCTTCCTCAACCAATGTATTGCTGCTTCCCAGGTCACAAGGGTGAGTCTAGGCTCTAACCAAATCATGTGCCCCAAGACAGAAATAGATTCTAAGGATACCTTGAGTTTTTCCCACCACATGACCTCTTGCCCACAAGAACCCATTGGCCTCAGTCAAGAACTTCCAAATCAACAACAGATTGTACAAGAACAAGTGTTTGACTTTATCCTCAAGAACCAATTCCAAGTCTCACCTTCCAAACTTTTGGGATCCCCAATCCCCTGTTTTCACTCCCACTTGCAAAACTTTGCACGGTGGGGGACACTATAAATAAAGGATCCCTCCTCAATGGTAGCTTATGCTATTATTAAGTTTAATATCCTCAATAAAGCTAAATTTTACTTAAAACTTAAGTCAACTTTAATAGTTAGCCTCAGCCAACTCCCTCCAATCCAAGTAAGATGAAACATCTCATCTTCACAGCTATTCTTACAGCTTGCCTTGGGATTGGAGGCTATCAACAAGGACCAGAGTTCTTTGGCCCCTCACCAGAAGGGCTAGGTCATGATCCTTACTATGACCCTGGACAACTTAACTCCTCCTACTCTGGTTCCTGGCCTCCCCTGGTGTCCCTGCATTCCACGCTGTCCATTGCAGTGTACACCTCCATGTACTATGTGTTAACGTACTTTGCCGGGAGCTTCAGAAGATACAACCTCCATGCTAATGTCTTCCATTGGTTGATGACCATCTACCCAATTATCACTTCCCTAACTGGCTTTCAATTTTCTAACCTCCTGCCATACCTGCTGCAAATATTACCTACTGTAACTGGGTATTACAGGTGTTATAGGGGGCTTCATTGGAGACCAGATAGGTGGATAGATGGTTGTACTTAATCTTGGATACAAGGAGATTAATGTTTATCAATTTCATGCCTCAGATTATTTGATAGGATCTCCTCTTAATGTTGGTCTTTTGTAACACAGTAAGTCTTACAGTGCCCACTATTTAGTATTTAGATTGTTCAGGTACTCAGTAAAGTGTACTGGGTTGACCAGGGATCTTATTGGGGGTAGCAGTATGCAGTAAATTTTTGGTCCCTTGATTGTCAGCATGGGCCCCACCAAGGACAAGCTGGTAATTGAGATCTGGTAGTGGAAACAGAAAGGGATAGTAAAGTAGTTTTCAAAGCTATGGGGCTAAGAAAAACACATCTTTAAGCAAAAACAACCAAGATTTAATTGAAAGCAACATAGATCTAAACGGAATCAACTTTGATGCAAATTGAATAAAATCAATTGATTTATTTATTAATTATCAATAAGTTTGTGGTTTCTTCTATTCTATCTTCTTCTGAGTTGATTTTGTTTAAATAACAGTTGTTTCAACTTAAATCTTGGTTGTTTTTGCCTAAATATTAGTTTTTTGTTTGGCTTCATAGCTTTGAAAACACTGTATATGATACTGTAAATTCAGAACCTGAACGTAAAAATGTGGGATTGTCAAATCCTTGGTCCAAATTTTGAACCACTTTTGCGGGATAGCCTTTTTTAATTAAATTGATTTTTTTGAGTATTTATTTGAATTTTTAAAAATGCGGGAACTCATAGACACTTTGCAAAGTTCAAGTTGAACTGCATATTTCCAATGGACAAAATGAATTAACTGGAATCAGATTTGAAGCATTCAAATCCATCAACCATTTCCATTAAGTTTACTATGTTTTTTGGAATTGCGGGATTGTCAAATCCAAGAACCAAATTTCAAATTGCTTTTGAATGCCACTAGTAAACTCAAATAATAATTGCGGGAACTGGAATCCAAATTGAATGTACAGTAAGTAACTAGGACAAATCAACCCAAATCAAGAAGCTCCACTCTGGATAAAATCAAATGAAAAATCCAATCTAAACACCCATGTTTAGACATGAAATTAAGTGAAATGAAAAATTATCTAAACTGGAAATGATGCAATATTCTGCACTTTAAATCACTAATATAGCAACCATAAAACCATATAATGATTTATGAGCTACTCTCCTGATGACGCAGAATTTTTTTAAAAGTTTCAAGGAAGAAGAAGAGAGGGAAAAGATAAACCATTAGTTTACTAACTATGTATTCATGTATTGCTGCTAAGGATACTGATTACAGTAGATTTCATAAGACGCTAATAATAAATTAGAATTATATATTACAATCTATCTTATCACGTTGTCTTTCCTTTGAAGTGTTGATAATGTGCTTGCAATTAATTGGACAGCTTGATTTCCTATTGCCAAGGCAACTGGAGGTGAAGCTGTCCAATTAATTGCAAGCACATTATCAACACTTCAAAGTAAAGACAACGTGATAAGATATATTGTAATATATAATTCTACTTTATTATTAGCGTCTTCTGAAATCTACTGTAATCAAGCATCTAAATTTTAGCCGTCCTAAAATGGAATAGGGTGATTTTTGAGAATGCTTTGATTCCTAAAAGAATTAGCACAAATCCACTCTATATCTTTTAGCATCTTTTTTGAGACACCAATAAATTATATTTATTTCAAATTCCTTGCAATTATGGTTTGAAATTTGGTTCTTGGATCTGGCAATCCCGCAATTTCAGATTCGTTAATTTTTACATGATGTCCATGATTCAATTGAAATACAGGAAATCTCAAAATGTACATTAGAATCCCACATTTCTGATTCATGTATCCTGCATTTGTTTGCTGAGTTTGTTTCTTTTGTTAGTTGAGTTATCTGCTCAAGAATTCAAAATTTACCAATTTAAATAAACCAAAAAAAAATCAAAATAAATGGTTGATTTTATTAAATATTTTTATTTTTCACTCAGCTGAGTTGCCCGCAAAAGTGATTTGAAATTTGGACCAAGGATTTGACAATCCCGCTCTTTTACGTTCAGGTTCTGAATTTACAGTATTAATGTCTTCCTGAACATCTATGAGACTTTCATGTACTGATCCTCTGATGAGATTAAGAAGGTACACATCCTTACTTTACTTAATCCTACCTTCAAGTTATTCTTTTTCTATCAATTCCTTTAACAGCTACTGGGGAGAAGATGAAACAACTTCTTATTGATGATTTTTGTGAATATCTTAGCCTAGAGCAAAGAAAGACAACGTTGCATATTGCCTTCAATCTTAAGAAGACTCTGGCAGAATTTTTTAACAGACTCTATATAAAAGGTCAACAACTAATCATTAGCCAACAATCAACTGCTAATAAAGCCTCTACCACATGTTCTCAAGATCTCAAGGTCAACTAAATCCAGTTCCTTCACTTTAAGGCTCATAAGTCTATATAAAGTTTTATGAAAAATATCAAGACACTCCTTCAAGATATGCATATCACTCACTCTGGCTGTGTAGCACATGATGAATTCTTTGCCTCCTCTACTGGGTCCTCATCTCATGACCCTTAAATCTTGATAATGGATGCTAATGGATCCCCTAAATGACAAGAGTTCTGTAACTGTGGGAATATTTCACATGATTCCTGCATATGTTGTGACTATGCTGTATTAATAGAGTTATAGGGGGAAATTATTAAAAGAAAGATAACGTATTTATTGCAATAAGTTAGAATATATAGTTTAGGTGAATCCTTTAGGAGAAACAAGATTCTCACTGATCAGCTATTTGGATGGGTAGGAGATGGCTTGATCCTGTTAATGAGTTATGCACTAGATCAAGTTTGTTTCATATTTGGATTACTGAAAGTTTGTATTTTCTTGTCTGGTACTTTGAGTTGACTTCTTCTTTTGGCTTTTTATGCCAGGAAATTCAAATATGGGTACAAGGGATATTTTGTACAAAGCCTTGCTGGGGAGTTCAACATCACAGCTTTGACACATTTTAATCAACCCCTGCATTAAAGGGGCTGGCTTCAAAGAACAGGTAGGAAAAGAGAAGTCACCCTAGAGGTAGAAAACTCTTGGTTGAAAAACCCTTCAAGACTCATCCTTGCCTTTTTTCTATGACTGCTCATTTAATTAGTTAGGCTTCACTCATCCTTCATCTGTAATGTGATATCTTTAGTGAATCAAAACCAGATGATTCTGACACTAAAGCTTCTAATTTATATGTATACTTCATTCTTGCAATCTCTGAAACTAACCAGATACACTAGAAGTTGAGCCCTGAGAAGAAATATATAACAACCGAAGTTTTCTAAAAATCAGAGCAAACATTATTTTACCCTATCCAACTCAGGCTAAGCATGCTCCTGTACTAGTAGATACATCAGAAGAAACCACTGAGTAATCTGATGCCATCTTCCATAAGTTGTATGTGTTTCTCCCTTGTCAAACAGTCTACAAATAGTTACCTGCACTCTAGTGTATGGTAGTTTTGGGTTTATACTTCTGATAAGTATGTAATATTAAATAAGGAAATTTTAAGAAGAAAATGATATTTTTGTTAAATATAGAAGAGGATTGTTATATAGTTAGACAATAAGCCACATGTTGTCCATGTAGATCAAAGCAGTCATGGAACCTTGAAGATGCAGAATTCCTTGAAAATCAATGGGTTGATCTTAGTGTAATATCTGGATTGTGTCTTATGAACACCTTCAACTTGGTGTTTTTATTCATTTATTGGGAAATGACTTTCTAAGAGGGAGTGATCAAAGATGTTGCATAGATTCTCTAATAATATATATCTTTTTTAAAAAATGTTTCAGAATGATGTTAGCTTTTGTGATGAATCTGTTGAGGAGCTGGATGCACTGATATTCTGGTTATTGCTGACACAGTTAATATCTAGTTATTGCCCGGTTTGGTGCCAATCCAATATACAGTTCAACATACTGGAAATGGCAACAAACCAATATTACATGACTTGTCCAGGTATCTAGCAACTCAAACCCATTCCGCACATGAACACCCTTATCTTTGATCCAACTTAAATCTCTGCCACAGCGCAAGCTATATAATTCTAAATTATTGTCTAATAAAATACACTTCTCTTCTTCTTAAATTCCATATTCAAAGCTCCCCAAAAGTTGCTCCTCATCACTGGTAGCAGCTACAGTTTTTTGACCACGCCCATGAAAGAGAAAATGACTGAACAGAACCCGCCCACCTTTTCTCACGTACTGAACCAGGATACATCTCAGGATACCTGGAAAACGTACTTCTGCGCCCACAACATTGACAAAGATATACCTATTGGATGCACCATAGTCAAAGGACTGGTCATTCCCAAAACATGTGCCAAGTTAATTCAATACAGTTTCTCTCTACAATCACAAACAAACACACAATCACCTATCACAGGCAATGTTACTAACACCAAGTACATTGGTATTGATAAGTTCTTTTTTAAAAACAAAGAAACTTTCATTAACTGGCTGGACCACTCAGCCGCTAAACTCTGTGCCAGCTGCATCCCCCATAAAAAATGGGTCCAGGAAGCCAGCAAGCGCCTGTACAAGGCCACAGCTAACTGGTTTGCCACTTGGGTTGGCTCACAAACTGAAAACCAGCTTGATAACTGGGAAGAGTTCAAAGCTGACATCACCCATAATTTCTGTATCATCAAATTCCTCCAAGATATTGCAATACAGCTCAGCAATCTTCCTCGGAAGATCACTGTCACAGCTTACACCAATGAATTTGAAGAGATACATTGCAAAATTCAAAAGCCAGCACAAGATGACAACGTGAAAACAATAACCTCATTCATTAACAGAATTAACCCTCAGTTGCTGCCCTCATCTGTTCTGAGGCCAACTGTGGGGTTCCTGGTTACCAGTCCCCAAGTGTGTCCTGGGTCATAGCCAGGGACCGGCTTGGAGGAGTTGTCATTCCCCAACAGTGGTGAGTGGTTGGTTAGGAGCTTATACTTGGTCTGCATAAGAGCAAACTCTTCCAGTACCTTCCCAATTACCAGACAAGCGTCTTCACCATACACTTGTACTTCAGCAGGCGCTAGCCCTTCTGTAGGCTGATAGCAATCCTTTAATAGTCTAAAAATTCTCCCCTGATAAACTCCCTTCCTCCATCTGTCATTTCAAGATGCCTAGTCACCTTTTCCCACTCCTCCTGGGCAGACTTACTAGAGGTAAATTTTCTGCAACCTAGGTAATAGGATTCTTCCTTCCCTGGGCTAGGGTAGAAGATGTGAGGTAATTTAATCATAGAGCTTATATCCTTTTATCACAGGAAATTTGGGTAGGGGTTGTAATAGGCTTTTTATTCATAGTCTGAAGGAAGATCCCCTTAGAAACCTTCTGATATATGGCCTTAGTATAGGGAACAATGAGGGTTTGTGCCAATACTTGAAGTCCTTCAAAAATCTCTTGGACTCCTTGTACTTGGTCTTTGGCTTCTGCTCCTTTGTCTTGGGCTCCTGTACTTTGGTCTTGGGCTTCTGCGGTCTGTTCCAGCTCAGGCTTCCTTCTCTTGGTCTTTGGTTCCTTCTGTAGCTCTTGTGGCCTTTGTAATCCACTTTATCCAGTCCTTTAAGAGTCTCAGATAGCTTCCCCTTTTATAGCTCCTTGTTTCAGACCAAAAACCTCTCTTAGAACTCTGGTTTTCAAGAGCTTAAACTATCCTGTTTCTTTTCCTCTACAATATATTAGACTTCAAAACTTACTTCAGCCAATGAAATCCCTGTTTTTTCCGCTTCTGCTCCTCATTTTTTAGGCTCTAACTCTTAAGTTAAAGCCCTCAAAACACTGATCAAACAGACTTTGGCTTGCAGCCAATCATATACCTCAATTCAACAGTTTTTGCCAAAAAGGTTTCCCTGGATGACTTGCTCTTGACCCTGGTTTAAACCTGAGGCTGTCTCGCTCTGGGTAAACAACTGCTCCGCGTTTTGAATGGTTTTGCCATGATTCCTGTCACGTTTCCCCAGCAAATCTTGAGCGCTTCCGCATATGTTTTGCTTAGGCAAATTTCAACCCCTTGATTTTACAACGTTTCTCTCTGTTTCTCCGTGTTTTTATTAACGTTTTGCAACTTTAAACCTGCTTGCTGCTTGTCTTCTTGCCTCTCCTAGTTGTTCTGTGAGAGAGGGGGATAAACTAACTAAGTTTGGCTCCCATCCTGGGGAAACAAACCACCAGGATGACGCCCAGTGGAAGACTGGGACGGCCGCTCAAAGAGGACCCCAAGGAGGACACAGGAGACATTTGAGGGAAATAAGCGTTTAAACCCATCAACATCAGTCTGGTGAGCAACTAAGGGGTGCAGGTGGGAGTGGGAGGGAACTCCACAGGGACTACAAGTGTTACCAAATTGCTCTGGGCCAAACTGGGGAGGGGAGGCATGGAAGACACATCCCCCTCAGAGGCAGGTGAAGTGTGATCAACAATACCCAGATCCAAGTCATTGCACGTCAAGCTCTTAACCACAGTCTCCCCAGAAAAGATAAGACCACTGGGAAGATTCCAGAGACTGGAAGGATCTTCCTCCACAAGCCGGGCAGAAGAGGAGATTTTCCCCCACAAGTCTGGGGAGGTAGACCACAAGAGCAGCATAAATGGAGCCAAGAAGAATACCACAAATTTTATGACAGGGAGTATCATGATTAAGATCTACACAAAATTTGGAGAAGATTGGTATGATTTTCCAAACTGCAAACAATAAAATTATGGTGAACAGGGGGACACACAAGAAAGAAACCAAGCAGGAGACAGCAGGGTGGACCTGGGGAAGCTTGGCAATGGTCTCAGATGACTTGGGCGTAATCAGAACGGAAAGCAGGTTCAAAAATAAAGGAATTAAAGAAAAATTCAAAGTAAAAGTAGATTTTTATATTGATTTTAAATTTAGAGTTCAAACGTGAGTTTCAAAAGTGAAACAAAAGACAACAGCAACTATACACTTGAGTCTGATCAGATGATGCCAGAAGAGAGCCTGAGTTTGAAACAGGTTGCAATAAGGTAAGCGTGAAGATAAAGACTAACACTTTAAAAATTAGATGATAGGAACTCCAAAACAGGGGCTCCAAACAACACTGTTTTTAAAATAAAGTGCAATAAACCCAAATTTTTAATGAATTGGAAAATAGACAAGCAGGGGACTGAAAGTCTCCTTGCTGTATTAAAAGGAATGAGTTGCAAGGAAATGTGATCACATGACATTTGGCTCTGGATCCAATTGGCTAGAAGAAAAACTTTGCTGGATAGGACCAGGGAGACTGGAGATTTTCACTCTAATTTCCATGGTCTGATCTGATTAGCTAGAAGAGGTACCAGGCATTTGGAGTTCACTTGACTTTTTGAGCATCAATGTGGCAACCTTTGATTGGCTAGCTCTGATAGTTTTTAAAAGTGGGCAACACCAGGCTAATAAGTAGTCTAAATTAACCAATGTTTCTTCCCAGGAGGTAGCAACCAAGGGCAAGGGATCCGCGGGATAGGCTAGTACAAACCTCTCATCAACTGTGTGTGCTAAATCCTCTAAAGAATGAAGGGGTTTGGCTGGCATTTTTGGGCCTTTCTTGGTGCAGCAGGGAAAAATTGTGCAATCCAATGCCAGAGGTGGCAGTGAATTTACATGTTCTTGGCAAAATTTGCTCTTTTGCCCTTACAGTTGCTTTGTCCTATTTCTGGCCTCTTCCTGGCTCCCTTCTTACTCAATTCTCCTTTTAATAAATTTACAGTTTTAACACACTGTATATCATTTTCCCTCCTCTTTCTTTTTGATTATATGATATTTAATCCTTTTCTAATCATAATCAGGCAGTATTATTATTTGACTGCTTCTTTTTATCCATTTTCCTCTCAAAGACACTAAAACAGCTCTTCCTGCCTCTGTATCCAGTCTGGCTAGTTCCTTCAGGTTATCTCCTGGTCCTGCACTCACATCTTAGCTCTTCAGCTAACCTGTCATCAATCCATTAACTTCATTAGTCCTTTGGCTACTCCTGCAACACAATTTTCTGGTCCTTTGGCCAACCTGCATCATGATCAGCTAGTCCTGAATCATAGTCTTCTGGTTCTTCATCTTATTCTCAACCAGTCCCTCAACAAATCCTCACTAGGAACCTCCTTAGTTCCCTCTGCACAATTAACCATCTTGGTTCCCACAATTCAATATTAATCAACAGTCCCTCAACTAGCCTTCACTGTGATCAAACAGTCTCTCTCACTAGTCTTCTCTATTAATTCCATGAACCACCTTGGTTCTTTATCTCAGTCACCATTACCAGAACTTGTAGACCTGGGTATGAGTCTACATTGAACTGGCGTTTGACTGGGCTCTTGCAAGTGGCAATCTACTTAGGCCATTGTGGGGTTCCTGTCCACCAGTCCCCAAAGTGTGTCCTGGATTGTAGCCAGGGACCAGCTGGAATGTAAGGTCTTGCCCATAATGGTGCAAGGTTATATACTAAAGCATGTAAAGCATTGGGATTCAAATTTAAAAGATATAAGAACTTAGGAACTATCTGTAAGATTATCTTACAGAAACCTGCTAAAAATTTATATTGTGCCACAAATGGAGTAATAGAGTGTAAAAACCCTAAGAAAAGAAGATAAAATAAAGTGTTCAATAGTGAAAAATTTGTAACTAAAGGAATATCAATATTAGGATATTCTCCATTGGCAAATTGATACATATAACTATTGAAAGATTCCTTAAGGATAAAAATGGATACAATAAGCCTAAGGCTTGTTGTTTTACAAGTTCCATTTGGATTTAAGGGAAAGCTAAACTTAAAAAAATGAATTAAAAAACAAAATTCTTAAAATTACAAATCAAAGTTAAAATTTTTTAAAAGGTTGAAGGGAAGAAATCACTTAGAATTCTGGCTTAAAGCCTACTCTTCAAAAGCTCTTTATTTATAGAAATAAAAGCCTTTTTAGTTTGGAACTGATAGCCAGGAGGAAGCAGCCAAGAAGAGGAGCAACTAGAGAAGTTGGAGAACCCAGAACCAGAAAAGGGGGAACAGAAGCCAGTACTATATGCCAATCAGCAAGTTGAAGCTGGGGATAGAGCGGCAACAGCGTAATCAGGAGTTTTGAAAGGTAATAATAGTGAAAATATTCTGACTTTAAAGTAGAAATATATATGAAATTGATAAAAGCGGACAGAGCAAACAACAATGACAATGACTTGAACACAAATAGCACCAAAAAACAAAGGTAACAGACTTAAAATACTTAAATATTGACTTTCAATTTAAAATTCCAAGTATTTAAAATACTTGAAATCAAACCAATCAAAAATATTAATATGAAAAGTTCAAAGAGCCTGCATTTTGGGGCAGGGCATGACATGGAAGGGATTGTCATTCTCTATTAAGGTGAAATGTATCTCAGAAATATTTATAGGGGTCAAAATGGGCTTTTATTCACTCTCAGAAGGAAGATCCCCTTAGAAACCTTCTGGTATATGGCCTGGGGGTCAAGGAAACAAAATGGATTTGCCAATACTTGGAGTCCTCCAAAAATATCTTGGACTCCTTGTACTTGGTCTTGAACTCCTGCACCTTAGTCATGGACTTATGCTCCTTAGTCATGGACTTATGCTCCTTAGACTTGGGCTTCTTCTCCTTAAACTTGGACTTATGCGCCTTAGAATCAGACTCCTGTGCCGCGCTTAGGATCCAGCTCCTTATTCTTGGGCTCATGCTCCGTTATCTTGGGCTTCAGCTCTCTGTATATCTTTAGTGGCCTTGGTATTTCACTTGTATCAGTCCAATTAAGCTCCTGCTAGTGATCAAAAGACTTCCAAAAACCTCTCAGCAGAAACTCAAAAGGCCTTAGAAAGATCCTGTCAAAGACCCAGAAAGACCTCCAAAAGACCTTCAAAAGACCCTGTAACTTTCCAGCCAGCCACCCTATTATAGTGTCCTTTTCCCAAAGGTTTCGCCTTCAAAATTGCTTTCTTCAGAAGCTTAAACCATTGCTGCTCACTTTTTCCTATAATAACTTAAGCTTACATACTTACTTTCTCAAAAGCTTAAAGTAATAATTCACTATTTCCCTGCTTATACTTTAAGCTTTTGGCTTCCAACCAATCATTTTCATCAGGAAACCTGCCAGAACTTAACCAATGAATGCAGAGCGCAGAAAATAGACCATTTCTGAAGTTCCACTGGGATCCAACTAGGAAAATAATTTCCACAGCTCAAACTGCTCAAATCAACAACTCTTTGCGCACCAAAGCGTTAACCAATCCATTATTCCGGCACCAGTCTTCCCTGCATTCAACCTGAACCAATTTAAATAGTAAAATACTATTTAAATTGTTCTTTTTGAACCTCTTCAACGTTTTCCCCATATATTTACAAATATAGTAAATCCAAGGAAAATGTCCCACCAAAACAACTTTGTATCCAGCTCTCATAGCAACATACCTTCATTTATCCTAGGAACTTAATAAATAAATATCTTACCCACACTTCTATCCACATCCCTTCTTGATTTTAATACTAAACCAAGGAAAAACATTCCACATCTTCCAACTTTGGCAAATCAATTTGGCAAAATCTTGGCTCATTTCTCTGGACCACCAGTTCTTCATCATCATCTTTGGATCCTTCAGTCAGCATATAGTCCAGCTCTTCAGCTTAACCAGCAATCAGTCCATCTTAGACAACAAACAGCTCATTCCAGTCTTTTAACAGCTTATCAGACCTCTGGCTACTCCTTTATCATGACCAGCTACTCCTGCATCATGATCTCTGAGCACTCCAACCTATCCTCACTAGGAACCATCTTGGTTCCACCTGCACAATGAACCATTTTGGTTCCAAACTTCAATATGAACCAGCATTCCCTCAACTAGTCTTCAATGTGATCATACAGTCCTTCTTACTAGTCTTCTCTGCTGATCCCATGAACCGCATTGGTTCTTTATCTCAGTTGCTGTTACCAGAACTTGTAGACCCAGACATGAGTCTACATTGAACTGGCGTTTAACTGAGCCCTTGCAAGTGGCAATCCACTTAGACCATCCAATCATAGATCAATGCCTATGTGTTGTTTTTACTCACCCAGGTGATTAAGTCTGGGCTTTCAGTTGCAGAGTAATTAGCTCTACTTCCCAGAGGCCTGATCACACCAAGTTCTGCAGCTGCTTCCCTGAGCAAACTGCCTTGGTGACACCTCCAAGCAAATCTATACCTCCAAAGCTCACTTTGGGCTCTCCCCCAAAGCTCCCATAGGGGCATAAACAAGGACACCCTACCAGTCTGTTAGGTAGGATGCTTGCTCACAGACCTCCTGTAAGTGTATCAGGGTACATAGAGCCCTCAGAGCTCTTCCTCTCCCTGTCAGCCTGTTTTACCCGCCATGGGTCCAAAACCTTCCCCCCCCCCAGACAGACAAAGTTCCCTGCTTGCTATCTCAGTCTTCACCCTTCTGCAGCCACAGTTCCCTGCTAGGTGAAGAACTATAGCCCAAAGCAGCCAATATCTTCTGCTGGGTGGAGGCAACATCTGCCTCTGGTAGTCCTTTGTTACCTATCAGCCAGGCCTTACTTACCCCCTAGTAGTCCTATGTTACCTACTAGCTCACAGCGTCATCAGCTAATCACACATTTTCACTCTTCAGCATATTGTCTTTATTTGAAGCCAAATCAACCCTTGCCTGCAAAACTATACACATGTGGATCATCACACCAACACCTCCATGCCCGCACTCATTGCAGAATCCAAGCGCACAGAAAAACACACAAACATGGAATATGCTGCACACAGCAGCAACCACTCCTCCAACAGCAATGAAAGAGAGATTTCCAATGGCAACAAACGCCAAAACACCAACCACAACAATGGCAACTCCAATCAAAACAATGGCAATCACAGACAGAGCGTAAACCACTCCCATCCCAAGAAAGAGGACACTGCCAAAGTGAACAATGCTGAAACAGCAACCTGCTACAAGTCTGACCCCACATTCTCAGACCTTGAAGATCTCAAAACAGAGGAACAGGAAAAAGAGGATGAGGAACAGGCTTAAGTGCCCCTGTCTCCCTCAAACCACCAAGAAATTGTACCAAGGCACAAAATTTGCTGCTTGCATCCCACGTGTACCACAATCTTCTATCTTTATGAATGTAAAAATTAAAGATTGCTCACAAATTCTTGTCTACCCATGTACTTATAAATCTCATAAGCATAAATTTTTATTTGACTCTGGTGCACAACACACCATGGTAAGCAAACCATTTGTAACCAAGTACAAAATAAAAGTTGTCAAATCCAACTTCAAATATTCCAGAATGGCATACTAATCAAAGGTTCTACTTGATGGCAAAACAACTCCCTTCATAATTGACCTCCAAGGCATACAACTTCCATCAAAGGACTTGTCATGAACAACATAAACTATGACATTGTAGCAGGCATGAACTGGTTCACCCGAGTGAACCCCAGTGTATGTTGGAAAACAAAGACCATGACCATCAAACACAATGGAGTCAATTTCAACATCCTCAAAGAACCTAATTATCTCATCCTGAGAGACACAGTATTTGATCAAATCATAAATGAGGACAACTTATAACGTCTATCCAAAGACAGTACACTTCATATAATGAGGTACGCAGAATTCAATAACATGCAAACAACCAAAATTCAATCCCCAGAGCTTGCAGCACTCCTAAATGAATACACCCATGTATTTAAGGAAGAGCTCAAAGAGCTACCCCTGGATGGGAGGTCAAACATGGCATTGACCTATGCAAGGTCATACCCAAACCCTGCACCTCTCTACAGACTCTCCCCCATGGAGACACAAACCCTCAAAAATCACATTGAGGATATCCTAGCTAAAGGCTTCATTTGCCCATATGAATCCCCATGGGGGCAACAGTGTTTTTTGTAAAGAAAAAGGAATGCTCACTCCGTCTAGTAACAGACTACAGAGCTCTCAATGCAAGCATAGTAAAGAATAAATATCTCCTTCCACTTATAGAGAGTCTGTTTGCAAGACTCTCTGGAGCCAAATTTTTCTCCAAAATTGACCTCACCTCAGGGTACAACCAAGTTGAAGTAACAGAAAAAGACATACCAAAAACCATGTTCTGTACACAATTTAGATCTTTTGAATTTAGGACAATGAACTTTGGGATGACACCTTTCTTTCACAGCTCAGCTCCACTTTTTGGAATCTAAGCATTAATAAAGCAATCAAAGCGCATAAGATTCTGTGTTTACTATAGGCTTTTATTATAGGTAAGAAAGGTATGGCAACCAACAACTCCAGATCCTGGGCCAAGGTGGTCCAGGGCCAGAAACGCCCTGTCAAGGGCCAGCTGGTGAACCCAACAAGAAGGGGCCATTTGTTCCATCAGAAGGATGGATGAAGTTTGTGACCTCTGAGCTCTGGTTCCAAGATATTACCAGAGCCCTCCCCAAGTCCCCTGTGCCCCATAGGATCAGAGTCAACATTAGAGGTGACCCCACTCAGTTCCAGGAGGCAGCAAAAGCAGTTACCACAGCATACCCTAAGGCTGTGTCACTTCACCAAAGCCCAATGAAGGACTTCTTTGATCTTGGCTTTCTCTGTAAAGCAGATGCTGATCAGGCAGCTGAGGAAATCTTCACTCTTGAGATCACTGACCCCAAGGGTAAGAAAATCCAGAGAGTCCTATCAACCACCCGCACCCAGTTCAATCAAGACACCACCCTCTTTATGTCCTTTGAGGCCTTGCCATTAGACATGCCCAGAGGGGAGGTTGAAACCCAGCTAAAGGAAGGGCTGGCCAAGTATGGAGAAATAGTGCAGTTTGAACTGCTCAAGAATCCTTACATGGGCCATCTGACCACACCAAAAGCCATGACCATGATCAAACCCTTTGCAGATGATAGCTTGTCATCCATTCCCTGTCATGCAACCATTCTCAAGAAGGATGGCACCCTTAGTAGCAAGTTCAAGGTATTCCCTGAGAAAACTCCGCCCATCTGTGCGCTGTGCTCAGCCCTTGGCCACAGAGAGGCCCTTTGCCCTACAACCATAGCAGGAGTCCGGGCCGCGGAACAAGACACCCCCAGGGAGCACCAGAATGGTGAACCAACTGGGTCCCAATCCAATGCTCTTGTGTCCTTGGCCTGGGGCACCATGGCTGAGTATGCAGTTGTAAAACCAATCACATCCTGCCAGAAAAAGGCTCATGCAAAGGCTCAAAATTTTCTCAGCCTCAACTAATCAAGGAGACAAAATGTGCCCAAGAAGAGGCACCTCATCCAATGCAAACGCCTGCACATGAGACCCAGTCAGTTCATGACAATGTATTTGATGAACCAATGGAAATTACAGAACTGGCAGTGCAGGAATCAATGGCCAACCCGGCCCAAGTTTTATTGGATAGTCACCACAATGTGGTGGCCCAAGAGAATTTTCAACAGGCTCAAACCCAGGAATTAGTTATTAATCTGGGCCAAGTTTTATTGGATAGTTGCCACACTGAGGTGGCCCAAGAGAATTTACTGCATATCCAAACCCAGGATATACCCAATCAGAAGCAGGCACCTTCTGCACAGGATAATGGAAGACCAAGACGCATGGTCCAAACCAAACTTGCTGCAGTAACTAAGCTATCCCCTTACACAGCAGGGGATCCCAAAAAGTCCAGGGCACCCAAAAAAGCCAAGGATACAGCAGCTAATGACAGCAGTGGCCCTATTTTTGGTGGGGTCACTAATGTATAGTGGCTGATGGAACCCACTAATGGGACAAACTTCACCGCAGGACTTCTGGCCCTAGTCCCAGGCATTAATAGGATTTCCTGCCACCTCAAAGCAGTACCATTTGGCCCTGATGCGTGAATAACTGCTTTGAGAAAGGCCAATTTATGGCCTTGACTCTCCCAGATAATAATAGACCATAAGAAGCTGCATCTGGATTAATAGAGTTCACCATAGCAGTAGGCAAGCATGGAAGTAATTGGGTACCAAAAAAACCCAGGCCAAAGGACCACAGTTTTTGGATAAACACAGCCTGCAAAAATGCACCTTATTTTTGCCCATTGAACAACATATTAGATCATCAGACCCTTTATATCTATACCACACAACGCCACACAATCCAAGGTGGGTCAGCAATTCTAAAACGTGGCCCAGCAATTAACAAATGTGAAACCCACATTTTCCGCAGACTGGCACTCATGTGTGATTTACCAGTTGCAATGTGGGCAACGCCTTGCAATTCTGCACCATTTTTCAGCCACAAACATAATGGAGCATCCCGTAACAGGCTCAGCCCTCCAAAAAAAAATCTGGGTGGAAGGCCCAAAGGGCTGATGGCCTAGGTTAATTCGGATCAGTTACTAGCCCCTTGATCTATCACTCCACAACGCACTGGCCTTAGAGCTTACATCCCACCATTTGGGGGTGCCAACCCCAGGCATTGTCCCTGAAACCATAGCCGCACACAGATTCAGCCACACAAAATGTGTAAAGGCTGCTCAACAAATAAACACAGGCAGCTGGCCCAAGGGAATTCTGCCCGGATTGTTCTGGATCAGCACATTTCAATTGGATCTTCCACCAAGTTCAACTCACGTCCCTTGTCATTAGGGCCCAAATGGGGTTCTAACCCAAATCTTCCCCCTTCAAATTACACACTCAACACTGACCACACAACAGATGGAATCAAGCAACAAAAAAATGTGGGCCAAAGGCCCAATTTTTCCTGGCCTGGTGTTTCCGGGGTCAATACAATTCACTCTGGACTGATGGCATCCACTATCCAATATTCTCAAAAGTTATATTACCCCAGTAGGGGATATATAGCCCAAAGCAATCTTCCCCTTCACACCTTCATCCTCCACCCAAGGTTTTTCTCCTACCCTGCAGGTTTCCTTGCCCCTCTTCCTTTTCTTTTTTATTATTGTATACGAGACTTTTGATCATTCCTTTATGGCCCTATGGGCTCGTTGTACCAGTCAGAAATATCTGGGCAACCTGAATAAATGAACTTTGGGATGATCAATGCTCCCACAACGTTTTTCACTATGTGTCACAGTAAGTTCCATAATGCCAAGGATTATTTGGCCAAATAGGAAAGCTCAGAAAGCTAGAAAACCTTTAACAAAACTGACTGGTTTAACGGACTTGAATCAAATGGTTGATCAAAAATGGGTTACAGCTACCCCATTTTGTCAGTTGAATCTGATCCCCCCTGTAAGCTGACATTGATAAATTGACGTAAATCAAGGGTCACCCAATATGATCTTATTTATCAGCATGGTCATCAGAAGTTGGTCACTCAAGGGTTCTTTGCAAACTTGACTAGATACTCACTTGACAATATGGAAGTAATAGGAGCCCAGGATCTAGGCGGTATTGCTTAGTCAATTTTTGATATATATTAAATAATTTTCACTGTTTCAACACTTAAGAATTGAATCCTCCCAAAATTTACTAAATAAAAATCTCATCCATTGGTCTAATTTTATTTTAAGAATGCATCCAGTAGTTGGGTTGTTGCGTTACATCCCCTAAAATCTGATTCTCAGCCAACTCATTACTAGCAGATGGGGCCCAGCTGTTGGTACTTTGTTGTTGGAACCACCCAATGTTAATTCAATGCCTATCAATCTCAAAGTTGTTCCTCCCGTCTTTGAAGCTGAAAATCTTGTTGTATCTCAATGTCCTGAATTTTATTCTTAAGACACTCTGATGCTTTCCCAGGCTATTTATCTTGGGCTACTCTGGTTGGGGTTAATTATTTTACTTAATCCTAGTATCTCATTTGGAAATTTTACAAAACAGTATCTGAAGCAGCGTTGATGGTTAATCATTAACTCTATGTGGATTTGGGAGGTAATTCCCCACCACTTAGAGACAGCTTTCTACTATCCCACAATTTATGTCACACTATTATGAACCAAGCACTAAAAATTCTCTCAAATACATTTTTCTACCTTGACAATACCATCATCTTCTCAAAAACCAAAGAGGAATACCTCATGAATGTCCTCAAGACACTAAATCAACTTGAAAATCACAAACTCTATGAAAGGCCTAGCAAGTGCCAATTTATGAAAAAGGAACTCTTGTTCTTGGGCCACATTGTTTCTGACAGTGGCATCAAAGCAGATCCAGATAAAATTAAAGCCATAAACAACATGCAACACCCCACCTCCATTAAACAAGTTAGATGCTTTCTGGGAATGGTAGCTTACCTAAGAAAATACATTAAAGACTGTGGGAAACTAACCGCACCAATCAATGACTTAAACAAGGGTAATGCTAAAAAGAAATTCATCTGGACACCAGAATGCAACAAAAATTTACAACCATTAAAATAAGCTCTGATTGAAGCGCCAATCTTGCAATACCCAAATAACAATGGGTGCTACGAGATTAAGTCAGATGCCAGTGACACCGCCATTGGCACAGTACTACGCATCTGCCAGCCAGAGCAGCAAGACTTCCTGCCAGTATGTTACAAAAGTAGAAAACTAACTAAAACTGAGCAGAGGTACCCTATACACAATAAGGAATTGCTAGCAATATACCATGCATGCAAGAAATGGAGATGTTATCTAGAAGGACATTTAAATGTCCAAGTACTAACTGACCATAAATCCTTAATCTATTTCAAAACTCAAAACACATTTGCACAGCAACAAGCCAAATGGATGTCCCTGCTGGAGCAGCTCAATCTGGACATCCAGTATAAAGGGGGGCAGAGCTGGTCACAGCTGATGCTCTCTCTAGGCTATGTCAGCCAAGAGAGGATTATCCTGACCACCTGGACCCTGACAGGCCCACCCTATATAACACTGAGTATAAAAACAAAGATGAAAGACCCCTTCACACATCAACTAACCCATGATACATTATTAAGGAATGAAAAACATTTTCATGCATCAAATTGCACAGTTTACGCATCATTAAGAATAAACATGTTCTCTACATTCCACTAGCACAAAGAGTCAACACTATACTAAGACATCACCACCTACTAGGACATACAAAGGCTAACAACCTTTATTGTCAGGGATCAAGTCTTGAGCAGCTGGCTCGTTATTTTTAGGGATAATCCGGGCTGGGGTTTTTGCGGGCAATGCCCACCGCAAGAGGGGAGCTAACTTTAAAAGGTAGGAGGCAGACTTTCCCACCCAGGACCACGGGCTGGCAGCCGGGATTATAGTGCCAATCACCCCTATGAGGGTGATGTACGCAATCCCAAACAGCTTGCCAGAATGGTTGGTTGGGAGGTTGGGTGAGGAAGCGGGCATAGGTTTTGGGGTCACGGGCAGCTCCATGGACAGGTTGTAAGCAGGAAGATAGTTGAATTTCCCTCTGGACAACTTGGGTGTTGAAAATATCCACAGGCCTTGTCAGTTGTATCTAATTGCAGATTGTATGCGGGCCAAGGGATTGAGTTCAAGTATCTTTTCTGGGGTGTATTCTAAATATTTATACTTCAGAGGGTAGTTGGTAAAGTGGACGGGTCCAAAGGGTACACCAGGAGGACAGAAAACAGCAGGTGGTGGGGCAGGCGGGCCAGGAGATCTCAAACTGAATTGGTAGACAGCAAATACAAAATAAGGTAATAGCAGTATGAGCCAAATTAACATAACCTTTATTCAAAAATGGCAATAAGTTTGGAGCGCAGGGTCCTTTGGTTTATATAGCACTCCACCTCCAAACTTAACATTTTCCATGGGGGTTCATCAGGGCATTGGGAAAGGCAGGGCCAGGGAATTGGGTACTTGGGTCTAAAGGCAGCAAAATGGCACTTGGCCCGGGAGTTCTTTCATTGGTTAAGACTCTCAATTTGGCTACCTGATTATCTTGCTCTAGTTTCATGGTCATGGGGCTGGTTTGCAGGCCAATGCCTCTTCCCTGGGCTGGCTCCTGATTAGTTGTTGGTGTAGACTTCAAACTCATGAAGCTAATAGTTGTTGCTTTGGCACCTCCATTAGGTGATGTGATTGGCATTCCACTCAGTGCAATAAGTTCCTCGGCTTGGTCTGTTTCACTGCATGGGCCATCATCTTTGGCGTCAGCTTGCAGGGGCTTGATCCCAGAAAAATGTGGGTGGGGGTCCCATGGTCCATAGGCCCAGCGGCCCGGGAGTATCCAGGTTTAGGGTTCAATTCCCGCTCTTGGGCCTGGGGTTCCAGAGGGGGAGAATTGTCAATCCTGACATCATCTCCTTCTTTCCCCTGAGCTCCCTCCCTTCCAATTCTTCCTGTTCAGGTAGAGTTAGACGGCTTCTTGGGCATTGGTCAGGTTGCTCAGCGGTTCTCAAGTACTTTCTCCTAGTGGGTATCCTCTCCACTTGACAAAATACTGGGGTTTTTGGTAGTGAGTTTGGTCACCATGTATGTATTCAACTTCATATTCCTCACTGCGGTTTGTTTGGATGGGTGGGAGCTGTCTTAATCTGTTGGTGGGGAAGCAAATTCCCATCCTTTTTGAACAACAGGGAGCAATGGAACACATCATGAATCTTCCAGGAGAGGGGCAGGTCTAACTTGAAGGTGACTTCACCAACTAGTTTGGTGATTTTGTGGGGGCCGCTTCTTTTGTGAGCTAATTTCCTGCAGGACACGTGCAGGGGTACGTTGTGGGAGTCTAGGTATACCTTGTCTTCAACTTGTAAGGGTTGGCCTGTGGTTTGTTTACGTCAGCAAAGGCTTTGTATGTCTGCACAGCGCAATTCAGGTTGGTCAAGCATGTTTTTTGTGTGTCGTGAATCTGTTCAATCCAGGAGCACCCAGTGGTGCTTGATTCCTTCTCGCCAATCTTGGGATCCCAGGTGGGGTCAAAACTGTAGTTGTCTTTGAACAGAGACATCCCAGTGGAGGTGTGGTCTTTACTATTGTATGCAAACTGGGCCATGGGAAGCATGTTGGCCCAATTTTCCTGGTTGGCGTTGGCATAGCATTGGAGGTATTGTTCTAGGATCTGGTTTACTCTTTTGGTTTGGCCATCAGTCTGCGGGTGGTAGGAGGTAGATACACACTGCTTGATTCCCAAGTCTTTCATCAGTTGCGTCCAGTATTTTGACGTGAATTGGGGTCCTCTGTCTGTGATGATTTCCTCAGGCGTCTTGTGCTGGGTGAGGATGCGGTTCTGGAAGTGTTGGGCTGTCTCTGCTGCTGAGCAATGAGTGGTGGTTGGTACAAAGTATGCCATCTTGGTGAAGCAGTCTACCATGATCAGCATTGCATTGAAGGAGAGGGATGGGGGCAATTTGACAATGTAGTCCATGGAAACGTATCTCCAGGGTCCAGCAGGTATATCCAAGGGTCTTAGAAGTCCTTCAGGTTTGTTTCTGCGGGGTTTGGTTTGTCCACAGGTCTCACATCCTTTCAGGTACGTGCTTGCTTCTTGGTCCATCTTTGGCCAGGCAAAGTTCCTTCTAATGCTCCAAAGGGTCTTGAGTCTCCCTGGGTGACCGGCCATCTCAGAATTGTGATAATCTCTCAATATGTTGGTCCTGATTCTTCCTTCTGGCACAAAGATTCTGTTGTGCAGCATTAGTGTTGTTCCCTTCAATGAGTAGCATTTTTGGTAATGGGAGCTATCCAAGGATTTTGAAAGGTTGTCAATCATGGTTTTGGTGAATTCATTGAGTGATTGGGCCTTCAGTACTTCTTGTTTGCTGGCCTTGATCTTCATCAATCCCAGGTGTATGCCTAGGCTAGCTGGGTCCAAGAGTACTTGAGTGTTGTGGTCGCAAGTTTCTATGTGGGTGGGTGCCAGGTCAGTTCTTCTACTCAGGGTGCTGGGTACTACGTTCACCTTTCCTGGCTTGTAGCCTATGGTCAGGGTGTAGTTGGCCAGTTCTAAAGCCCATCTTCCTTGTCATTGGTTGAACTGTTGTGGTTTGAAGAAATAGACCAAGTTCTTGTGGTCTGTCTGGACTTTACTGGGAATTCAGCACCACAGAGGTACCGGCGCCAATGTTTCAGGGTCTTCATAATTGCTAGCATCTCTTTGTTGTAAATTGGATAGTTCCCTTCTGCGGGAAGCATCTTCTTAGAGTAATATGCTACAGGATGTAGCATACAATCCCCTCCTTCCTGAAGAGGGACCCCACCCACTGCAAAGTTGGATGTGTCAGTTTCTAGCACAAATGGCTTGAAGGGGTCAGGCATGGCCAGGACAGGGGCAGAGGTGAAGGCCAGTTTCAGGGTTTCAAAGGTGGTGGTGCATTCCGGAGTCCAGGCAAAGGCGACCTTGTTGGAGCACAGGCGGGTCAGGAGCAGAGTGATGTGAGAAAAATTTTGGATGAAATCCCTGCAATAATTTTTCAGGCCCAAAAATCTTCTTACGTCTTTTCTGCATTTGGGGGTCGGCCAGGAGGTCACAGCGTCCACTTTATTCTGGGCCATTGCAAACCCTCCAGTTTTCACTACGTAGCCCAGGAATTCCACTTCTGGTTGGAAGAACTCACACTTCTTGAGTTTTGCGTGTAAGTTGGCTTGGGAGAGTTTGTTCAGGATTAGGTCTAGGTGGAGTAAGTGCTCTTTGTGGGTCTTGCTGTAGATGAGGATGTTGTCAAGGTAGGCCACACAGAACTGGTTGAGGTATTTGCCCAATACTGTGTTTATCATGCGCTGGAAGGTGCTAGGGGCGTTGCATAGTCCAAATGGCATCACCAGGTATTTGTAGAGTCCATACCTGGTCTTGAACGCTGTTTTGTATTCATCACCCTCTTTGATTCAAATTTGGTTGAATGCATCTCTAAGGTCAATCTTGGAGTACACCTGGGCGCCTGTCAGCACATTGCACAAGTTGTCAGTGTTAGGTATGGGGTAGCGGTTATTTGCAGTTATCTTGTTCAATTTCTGATAATTAACGCACAGGCGCATGCCACTGTCTTTCTTGCCCACAAACAGCATTGGTGACAAACAAGGGCTCTTGGACACGCAGATGAAGCCTTTCTTGTTCATTTCTTTGATATATGCCTTGAGAGCCAGCTGCTCCTTGTGGTTGCAGCCATAGATAGGTCCATATTTTGGTTTAGTGCCAGGTAGGAGGTCAATAGCATGATCATACTTGGTGTGTTTGGGGAGACGGGTGGCTGCCTCTTTGCTGAATATGTGGGTCCATTTTTCTAGGGAAGCAGGGAGGACGCCCATGCTTGGTTCAATTTTTATGGTCATGAGCCTTTGGGTGGGTTCCTTGGGATTTTTGCAAAAGGGAACAGTGTTGCGGGTACCCTTATCACCTAAGGTGATGTTCTGTTCTTGGTAGTTGAGGATGAGGCCATGCCTGTCTGACCAGGAGTCACCAAGAATGAGGGGGTGTGGTAGGCCTTTCAACAAGATGAGAGATGATGGGTATGTGTTGTTTCCTATTACCAAGGGTAGTTCTTGTTCACATTTTTATCCTGTATTGTTGGTGCTGCTTCCCAAGATGATCTGTAGACAATTTTTGGAGGCGGACAGGCCCAGTTCCTGGGCTAAGTCAGTGTCAATGAAACTCTCATCTGCTCCAGTGTCAATGAACGCCTTTAGTTTTCAGATTGTTCCTCTAACGTTAACAGATAATAGGATAAACTTGTAGGACTGGGAAGAAGCGTTTATTTGGGCCAAAGAGACAGGTGCAGGGGTTTTCTTAGGGCAGGCTCTGGTCAAGTGCCCCGCTTCATGGCAGTGGAAACAGAGTCCTTCTCTGTAGTGTCTTTGAAGTTCCTCAGGGGTCATCCTTGTTCTGTTGGGGGTCAGTGTTTGGGGTTGGTGGGCCTGGGAGGAGCCAGTGTTCTCTTGGTTCATGCTAAGACCCTTGCATAAGGGGACCAGGTCTTCCAAGCCAAGGGTGGGCGGGTAGTGCTTCAATAAGTCCTTCATGGCTGGGTTCACTCCCTTTCAGAAGATGATGGCTGACAATTTGTCCTCAAGTTGAGTGTGAGTCTTCAGTTTAAGGAAATTGTCAATGTATGCCTGAATGGGTCGGGAGCCTTGGTGGATTTCTAGCAAGGAGTTCAGGGCATAGTATCTGGTATTGTGATCTTCCCCAGTTGCTATCAACTCAGCCTCAAACTTGGCATAGTCTAAACAGAATTCTACATCTTCTGCTGTGGCTTTGCCGAACCAGTTTAGAGCGTCTCCAGAGAGCATGGAAGCAACCCCCAGTACCTTCTCGGTGTTGCTGGCGTAGGAGGGGGTGTTGGTCTGGAAATGCAAGCAGAGGACTGGCATGGCGTGTCAGGCCTCCTCAAGTGTGAGTTTCCCCATATGGGGCATCTCAACCTTGGTGAGGGATTGGTTCACAATTACATTTTGTACTTGGGAGGAGGGCTTGTTGGTATCAGTGGCGGCAGTGTTGGTTCTTTTCAGGTTGTTTGGGTTTGCATTCTTCCACGTGGAAGAGATCAGGTTCATGGTCATCTTATAGGTGTAATAATTGATTATCAATAACAAAAGCATACAAGATTCCCCAATAAATAACAACATCTTGGGGCTCAGGGTACCAGGTTTTAAAAAGATTGCCGTAATGTCAGGGATCCAGTCTTGGGCGGCTGGCCCGTTGTTTTCAGGGGTCACTCAGGCCGGGTTTTTTGTGGGCAATGCCCCCCACAAGAGGGGAGCTACCTTTAAAAAGTATGTGGCAGACTTCCCCACCCAAGACCATGGGCCAGCGGCCAGCGGCCGGGATTATAGTGTCAATCACCCCTGTGAGAGTGATGTACACAATCCCAAACAGCTTGCCAGTATGGTTGGTTGGGAGGTTGGGTGTGGAAGCCAGCATGGGTTTTGGTGTCACAAGGGCTCCATGGACAGGTCATAAGCAGGGAGATAATTGAATTTTCCTCTGAACAACTTGGGTGTTGAAAATATCCATGGGCCTTGTTGGTTGTATCTAATAGCGGATTGTGTGCGGGCCAGGGGATAGAGTTCAAGTATCTTTTCCGGGGTGTATACCTTGTATTCGGACTTCAGAGGGTAGTTGGTAGAATGGACGGGTCCAAAGTGTACACCAGGAGGACAAAAAACAGCGGGCAGAGGGGCAGGAGGGCCAGGAGATCTCAAACTGAATTGGTAGACAGCAAATACAAAATAAGGCAATAGCTGTATGAGCCAAATTAACATAACCTTTATTCAAAAATGGCAATAAGTTTGGAGCGCGGGGTCCTTTGATCTATATAGCACCCCACCTCCAAACTTAACATTTTCCATGGGGGTTCATCAGGGCATTGGGAAAGGCAGGGCCAGGGAATTGAGTACTTGGGTCTAAAGGCAGCAAAATGGCACTTGGCCCGGGAGTTCTTTCATTGGTTGAGACTCCCAATTTAGCTACCTGATTATCTTGCTCTAGCGTTGTGGTCATGGGGCCGGTTTGCGGGCCAGTGCCTCTTCCCTGGGCTGGCTCCTGATTGGTTGTTGGTGTAGACTTCAAACTCATGAAGCTAATAGTTGTCGCTTTGGTACCTCCATTAGGTGATGTGATTGGCATTCCACTCAGTGCAATAAGTTCCTTGGCTTGGTCTGTTTCACTGCATGGGCCATCATCTTTGGCGTCAGCTCACGGGGGCTTGATCCCAGAAAAATGCGGGCGGGCGGTCCCGCGGTTCATAGGCCCAGCGGCCCAGCGGCCCGGGAGGATCCAGGGTCAGGGTTCAATTCCTGCTCCCGGGCCCAGGTTTCCAGAGAGGAAGAACTGTCAATCCTGACATATACCTCACTTTAAAAGAGATAGTATGGTGGCCCAATCTTAAACAAGACATAGTTGATGTCTTGAAAAAATGCACAGTGTGTGAGTAATACACCAGCACCAAGGCTCTACAACCCACAGTTAATCCAGTACCAGACCCAGAATGGTTTAAGGTTTGGGGGCTGGACGTAGTGAGACCCTTCCCAGAAGCTAAAGAAAAACACTACTCCCTAATTGTATCCATCAACTTTGCTACACACTGGCCTATCTGCTGGGCAAAAAAAGACCACAAAGCAGAAACAATAAACTGCTTCATCAGTAAGGCAATTATAGCCGGCTATGGAACTCCAGACTACATCATAACTGATGAAGTCACAGAACTACCAGGACACATAGTAAACAATAATTTAAAATCCAAAAACATCAAACACTCTATAACCTTGCCCTACAGGCCAACAGCCAACGGCAGAGTTGAACACCTAAACAGCAGTCTCATCAGAACCCTTGAGAAAATAATGGATGGCAAAGCCAAAAACACATGGCCACTATATGTGAAACATCCATTATTAGTATATCAGATTTGCACTACCCAAGGGACAAAATACTCACCATTTGAATTAACATAATGATACAAACCAGAGATAGCCACCTGCAATAACCAACCCTATGTGAAAATTCCCCCAGGAAAACTTTCTACAGTAGAACAGGCTTCAGCACTACAAAACATACGCCTCAAAGCTAAGATAGCAGAAACCAAGAGACTTAAAGTACAAAAGATAACCTCTGCAGAGAAACCACTCCCAGTCAACTCCCTTGTCTGAATCCTGGCTGGAAACAGGAAGAAGCTGGATTCAGTACACAGAGGACCGCTAAGAGTTATTAAATACAGACCAGAAAGAAACAC
The DNA here is from genome assembly GCA_014839935.2 of Entomophthora muscae. Classification (NCBI taxonomy): domain Eukaryota; kingdom Fungi; phylum Entomophthoromycota; class Entomophthoromycetes; order Entomophthorales; family Entomophthoraceae; genus Entomophthora; species Entomophthora muscae. The sequence continues at coordinate 1,056,760 of QTSX02002131.1, read as the reverse complement.
CTACCTGGTCAAGTTCTAAGGCGCCAAAGACCCCATCATCAAAAAGTACCACAGATCCCGCCTTTGCCTCAGCAAAGGGGAACACACAACTCGGCTAGTACCTACTAGCAAACAACTCCAGGAACATCAGGCGGCAGCTGTCAAAACAAAGCCCCCTTCTGATGTACCAGAGTAACTCATTAAGGGGGTGTTGAGGAGCTGAATGCACTGATATTCTGGTTGTTGCTGACACAGTTAACATCCAGTCATCACCCGGTTTGGTGCTAATCCAATATACAGTTCAACATACCAGAAATGGCAACAAACCAATATCACATGACTTGCCCAGGTATCTAGCAACTCAAATCCAATTTGCACATGACCTCCCCCATATTTGATCTGACTTAAGTCCCCACCACAGTGCAAGCTATATAAGTCTAAAGTATAATCCAATAAAGTACACTTCTCTTCTTCTTAAATTCCATATTCGAAGCTTCCCCAAAAGTTGCTCCTCATCAAAACTTTTTTATTTCTCTTCCAAAAGCTTAAATTTCTTTTCTGAGACACGTATAATTAAAAATCAAACTCAAGCCATATAGTTTCTTTCTCAAAAGAATAAATGGCAACCCAATATTTTATTTCAAAGTTTAATGAATTTTTATTCACAAGGACCACAAACTCCTAGAATCGTACAGCTTAGTCAAAAACCCATGCAGACTGGAATTTTTAATCGAGTTTCAAGCCAGTCCAATTTAAATCTAAATCGTTCAAAATCGAAATTCGCAAAATTGGATGCCCGAAAAACATGTTAACCCGATCCTGGAATGATTTACATCTGAGTTGATTTCGAATGTGAATCAGGGAATGATTAGGGCTGCTTCGGCCAAGCCTCGGCAGCCGCGGCCAGTTTCTGGCTCTGGGTCACTCTTTATCAAAGATTTATTTTAAACTGTTCAAATATATTTTGTTTCCTCTTTAGCTATAGCGGCCAATAGCCAAAAGCCAGCCAGGGCTGAGCCGAAGCATCCCTAGGAAGGATCAATGTTGGAGCTAGGGATGCTTCGGCTCAGCCGCGGCTAGCCTCCGGCTCTGGGCCGTTAGGGCCAGAACGGAATAACTTAATTTTTAAACATTCTAAATAAATCTTTGAATTGAGCGCCCTAGAGCCAAAAACTGGCCGCGGCTGCCCAGGGCTTGCCCGAAGCAGCCCTACTTGGAGCATGCCTGGATCATTTCAAATGTCTTGTTTCATTTCATCAACCTTATTTTCATACTTCAAACAAGGCCGTGACTAGCTTTGAATTCGGGCTTGCTCAAGGTGTCAAGAACTGCATACATGGGCGCATCCCAATCACAAGAAAGTTCAAATTCCAAAGTGGAGAGTGGTTCTAATAGCGAATCAGAAGTTCCCAGCTTTAGTGCACTAGCACAAAAGAGTGGGCTTGATGAAGAGTTTGTAAGAAGACTTTACAGTGCCATACCGAAATTAAAGTTATCAAAGGATGATTTTTTGGTAACACTTTTTTATTTTATCTACAATTCTTTGCTTTTAGTTTACTGCTTTTCTCATCCTTAGTTTTGTAGCATCATTGACTTCAATTCTTTAAATCTTTTATCGAATCCCTTGGAAGTTTCCGATGAGTCTTTTATCAAGAATGAATTTAATATGGAATCTCTGTTTCTGTTTATTACTACCAAACATTTATTGAAGTTGAAATTTGGGTCTTTTTATAGCATTTGTTGCTTAACCTCATTGAGAAATTTGAGTTAGGTTCAGCAAAATTTTGGCTAGAGAATATTTTGTATTTAACTTTTATTGTAGAAGTCAACATATGTTATTTTGTGGTTATAAGCTTCATTCCCAACCCTCTTTTTTCTATAAAATTCTTTTTTTAGCCTGTAATAAAGTAGTTTATCAAAATCTCACTTAAAGACTTAAAGCAACCCCTGTCTTATCTCTTAAATTACATTGTAGTTCATACTAAACTTGCTGGCAATTATTCTTATAAATCAGGAAAGTAAATGAACCTTTTATTAAAGAATTTGTAAATAATATGGTATACATTCCTTAAAACGATATACTAGCCCTTTAAAATATCTTTTTATGCTTTATTTTTGCAAAAAATGAATGCCATTTCTAAATTAGAAAACATTTGTTTCAGGAGGCACTCAATTCTCCCTCCTCAGGAATTTCCTGCGAAGAAATCTTCCTCGAAATGATTTGGGGACTTCCCTCTCCAGACTCTTTGCTGGATAATTCTGCTGAGGAAGTTCGTTCTTTTGAAGAAATTTTAGTTTCATTTGGAGTTTTATCTGGTGATTATCCCAAAAAGTTGATCGAATCTCCAACAGTATCAGCCTTTACTTCGCTAAGCACCATAGAGTCTAGTGACGAAGATGCCGAGGCTGAAATTTCTCAAGTCAAAGTGAATTCTCTACTCAGCTTTCTCTTTAAGGTTTTCAGAAATTATGAGCTTTCAGAACATTCAGCTCATCAGTTAACGTACCCTTTCCCTCAAAAGTCATTGAAAATGACCATACAATCAACTATAGTCCTATTTCGATTTAGCAAAAGTAGGCCTGCCTGGGAAGTTGGAAGCGAATTCAACCTTACTTTCCCAGGCTGGTTGGATTTGATTTCATATTACCTTACAAAAGAGACATTCTTATCCAGCATAGAAGCTCCTCTCCAGCATTTCCCGCTCTTTGAGATCGCACCCAAAATCCTCTCAGAAGAGTCTTTTTTTCATCTTGCACTTGCCCTTAGTACTTCTAAAGGGGGCAATGCTTCGGTATGGGATCGACTGTATCTGGCCTCAGACGACGGTTTCAGCATGAACCGCTTTGAAACAAAGACATTCAAGTATTCTGGACCTACCCTCACCTTGATCCAAGGGGTTGTTGAGTCTACTGAAATTGTTCTGGCTATTTATATCGAAGATGCTTGGCAAAAATCAAAGCTTACTTGGGGCGGCAAAGCCACGCGGGTATTTGAAGTCATGCCCTTCTTTGAAGCATTTGTCCCTTTGAAGGAAGGGCTGATTTGCTACAATTCTAGCTGCGGTATCGGTGTCGGCCCTACAGCTCAGGCTGCTCGTCTTACTCCCGAAGGCTTTCTCCTGAGAGTTGATTCTTCTTTTCAAACCGCCTACTACTCTGCCTGGTCGCCATACCCCGAAAGACCCTCATTTAAACCCTCTCGATTCCGTTCTTCAACTCCCTCTCCCTTTCGTAGCGGGGAAGTGGCAGCCATTGAAGTTTTGGAAATTGAAGTAATTGGACTTGGGGGCTCTAAGGCATTGATACGCCAGAAGGCAGATTGGCAGTTTGAAGCCAACGATATAGAACGTCGAGCCAATATAGCAGCCTTCCAAAACCCTCATGATCCTGCCAATCGCCAAATCCTTGAGATGGCTGGAATAGTGTCAGAAGATGTTTCAATTCATCGTTCATCTTAGACGTCTAGCAGCATAGAAGGGTGTACTGCTCTTACGTCATGTTACATTATCTCCATAAGCGTTTTAGGCTGTTGTATCAAGCGACAATCAGCAAGGGTCTAAAGCTTCATCTTTTTTTATACTAGCCTGTTAAACAATTAGCATATCCTCCTTTTCCTTTTGGCATTTCCATGCAATATAAACTCACTATGACTTTCTTGCCTTCAAACTAACCATTTACTTCATTACGTAGTCTTTAATGCCATTTAAAAAGATCAAAATAATATAATTACTGTTGCCTTGAACCTGATAGTCGACCTCTGAAATATGTTTGATTGGTATCCCATCCAAGTAATTAAGAGTTTCAGCTTCATCCATCCGATCTCTTGATATGGGAGAAGTACATTAGCAAAGAAAATCGATGTAAACTTATTTTAGCCCATATGCAGAGGTAAAAATAGCAACGTTCTAATATTGTTGGTAAACCATACATAAGTTTTCAAACCTGTTGAGATAAACATATATTAGTCAGTTTAGAACGCATGGGTTCAGTCACAAAACAAATTTCAACTGGAACCAGTTGAAGGTTAATTTACTCAATAAAGCTTCCATTTATCTATAGCCAGAAAACAAATAAAGTCAATCATACAACAAAAATAAAGTCAAATACTAAATTCTGAAAACAAGATGCAAACACATGGTATTCATATTCAAAACGCACTCAATCCAGTCACTTCCTGAAGCATTCTACATAAAATTTGATAATGAGTGTGTGGTGAATATGATACAAACAGAACATGTGAGGTTCAGTCACAAAAGTGATGGGCTCAAACATAAAATGACTCATTTTTTGAAAATATTGATTATTTTTGGGACTCAAATTGGAAATAGTGGATTTCCAGAGTGAATCCACCAAACTCTATTCAGGGAACTACAGCATGTTTTCAATGTACACACTTCTAAATTTAGCCATTTATGTCTGAGAGAATATCTTAAAAAAGGAGCACACACTTAAATAAAACTAATTTCCTAGAAATTCTTTGCTTTTCTGTTTTTAATAGAATTTTTATTGTTTTTTATTAGTATGAGTTTTCAAGTGAAGATAACTTTGACATTTTTGAGGAGCAGTACCAGGAGCTACTTCAAGCTCAGGCTGCTGAGCAACAGAGCGCAACCACCGTGTTTCCCATCTATACCCAGTTCAATGCAAGTTGCGAGGAGGGCGAGTTGTATGTGTCATCAGGCCCATGCAAGGGGTGACTTTTCCGACACCCAGTATGTTGAACCCCAAGACCAGGCCCTACCTACGCCTGTGCCACATTTTGGAGACTGGGCAACTGTGGCCCCCTCTAATCCAATCCAATCATTGTCTGTGAGCTTGGGTCAATCAGATCAAGCCTTGCCAAATATGGGTCCCCTTGTTCCTCAAGTCCGCCAAAAACAGTGAGTCATAACCAATAAGGTGGTAGAGGAGATTGTGAGCCTAAAACAGAGTGGAGTAAATTTTTCCAAAATTTCCACTCAGCTTCAATTTACCGAGGCAGTTATCAAGTGGGAGTTCCAGGCCCTCTTGAAGAGAGGTGGTACCAAGCTGACAAAGAAGCCAAAGAAGAAGGCCAACTCCCAGGTCAAGGAAGTGTATCCTCTGATGCTTGCCCTACTCCAGCAGGATACTTACCTCCGCTTGACTGAGTTCTGCTGCCTACTCAGGCTCTAAGGCATCTTCATAGCTAATCACACAGCGCAGCTCTGGATGCATGGGCTTGTAGTCAGTGTCCTAATCCTGACCAATTGGTCGGCCAATGAGTCAGATGATGGATCTGATTTTCCCTATGACCCTGTTATTGATGCCACCATCACCTGCTGCCTGTCCTCTATTTCAGACAATGTCATATTTATATTTTTATTATAAATTGTCATTAAAAGTCCATGATTATGGCAATTTGAGTGAAAAAACGCTCCCAAGGGCAAAAAGAAGGAACCAGAGGGGATTGTGATTGGTGCATTCCTTTCAGTTTCCCCAAAAGGGACTGTATTTTACTGAACCACAACCAGTTACACCAATGGTTACTGGTACAGGAAATTCCTCTCCAACCTGCTTGCCACCTGAGGCTTGGCAAATTCCAAATTTCAAATATTCCTGAGCCACCAGATGGAGTACACTGAAGTGGCCTCTGAGAAGATCAAAGTAGACAGCCACAATGTCTCTATTTTCCCTGCTGGGCATGCTGATCTTCACCTTGGTTATGTGTTGTTCTTTAACATTAGAGACATCATATGTGGGCGCAACTCCACAACCTTCAGCCAGGTAGTTAGTGTGACCAACAACTACACTGTGCTGTTTTACTACCAGAAGGTTGCTGAGATGTTTACAAAGATGGTCTTGAATGCTCTCAGCTTCAGCCAATCACCAAAGGACCCCCAGCTGCCCCTTGTGATTCCCTGACGTACAAGCCAATCACTGTTCTATCTGAGTCCGAGTATGATGCAATGCACCATGAATTCCTCCAAGCTGCACAAGGCACACAATCACCTCTGGGCCCTCCAGTTGCCCTAGTCCCCAGCCAACCAATCCTATTGTTTGGAACCCATCCCCCAGCCAATCAAGTCCTCCCCCCTCAACCAGTCCGCCACCTAGTTTGCCTCATCCACTCCCCCATTTTTCCCAATAAAACTTGCCCCCCAACAATTTTTATTTTATCATATATATTGGTTTAAATTTTATGTATTTTTTATTGTTATAATACATGATTTACATTTAACTACAGTGATAATTGATTTTTATCATGCCACAAGTTAAATTTGGCTACTTTAATTATTATTAATTCTATTGTTTTCTATTATAACTTTAATATATTTGAAGCACTACAATAAAGTGAATTTTAAAGATTACAAGTGCTACAGACCAGCCAATCATAATGGGCGTACATGTGGTGGCTTTGTGTTTGGCTCAGACCAGACACGCCTCAGTTATTGCACTCAGTTTAACTTAATGAAATAAGCCTGCTGAAAATAAGAGACATCTTTGTGTGTAAATTGTCATGCTGACTTGTGGTCACTCTAGCACCAGAGAACCCAGTGGTATGGTGCTAGATTGACCACAAGTTGGTGTGCCAATTTGAACACAAAGATGTCTCTTATTTTCAGCAGGCTTATTTCATTATGTTAAAATGGGTGCAACAACTGAGTTGTGTCTGGTTTGAGCCAAACACAAAGCCACCACATGTACACCCATTCCAATTGACTGGTCTGTAGCACTTATAATTTTTAAATTTCACTTTATTGTAGCGCTTCAAATATATTAAAGTTATAATAGAAAACAATAGAATTAATAAAAATAATCCATCTCATTGCATATATCTTTGGAATATATGATCTACATATAACCCGTGAATTTGGCTATCTTTTAATAAATATGTACTTTGGGTCAAACTTGGCATACTGATTCAAGAATAAATCATGTTTACTTGGACAAAATATGTTGTTCATGATACCTGAAATAGGTTGGTATAAACAAACAATATACAGAATATCAATATCAATTAAATATTATGAAATAAAGCTATCAAATTTTTCATACTGTAAATTCAGAACCTAAAGGTAAAAATGCAGGATTGTCAAATTATTTTGCGTGAACTCACCAACTTACTGGAATATTTTTCATCCTTTTATATAAAAAAGTAAGTTGTTCTGGGATGAAAATTACTCCATTAAGTAAATGAGTTCACACAAAATAATTTGAAAATCCCACACTTTTACCTTTATGTTCTGACTTTACAGTAATTAAAATCAGATAATTCATTAAATATCTATTAGATACAATAGAATAGATATAGTGTATTGGGATATTTTATTGGTATAAAAGGGGTTGGGGTAAAAACAAGAAAAATATGTCATAATTGGAGGTGATGATCAAGGAGTTGGATGCGGTGGTGGCCAAAATCAAGGAGGCCAGTCAAAAAGTGAAGGACTTGCTAAAGAAGGTGGTGTTAGAAGGCGGCAAATTTGACAGACTTACCGTGAAGGCCTTAAGAAGAAGATACCCAATACTACCAACAAACTTGCAACAGGCTCCTAAACATATGAAAAGATGTTCTTGCCAACCTACAGTTCAAGTCAAAGGGGTTTGCAACCATGGATGTGTGGTCAAAGGATCCTGAGATATTTGAGCAACTAAAAATAAAATGAAACTAAAACCAGCAGAAGACCAGAAACCAACTTGTGAAAAATCCTGTGAAGCAGCCCCCGTCAAAGGGGCAACAGGTAAAGATATAAAAGAAGGTAAAAAATAAAACATCAAATAAATAAAAAGACTTTACTAACTTTTTTATTTATAGAAGAAACCAAAGGAGTAGTCCACCATTAGCTAAAACCCTACATATTGCAAACATTTTACAGCAACTATGTCCCCCACATAGGGCGTCATCTGGTCCTGACGCCAGCCGCGGCCTCTGAGATGATTAATAAATCAAAAAATTACCCTATGAAACAAGAACAACTTACAGCACTCCAACCAAAGCAAGATGTCACTGAATGTTGGGTCTTGGCTTTGGCTGCAGCCCCCAACCTGCAACTAGACCAGTATGTTTTTGATATTGGCTTCCACAATCTCTTTGTCATGCTTGTCTGGGATTTTGTGCAAACTATGCCATACCAGAACCTACCTGAGATGAAGAGAGGACAAGAAGAAGTCTGTTTCTGTTTCCCCACTGAGCACACACTATCTCATATCCTAAAAAATTTTAAAGAAAAAATAACCAAGATTAGCTATAGTTCTGCTGCTGTCATGCCTGTTGTTGTAGGCTTCCTTGGAGACTTTGGGGCCTCCTGGTGCTCCAACAAGACTGTAATACCAAAAACAATGGGGAAACTTTTGCCACTATGTCCTTTAATAATAAAATCAGTACCCTTTACAATAAATTTTGTGAGTTCTCAGCCCTTTTTGCAGGGAAGATACTTCACTTGATTGTTTACCTAGGTCTTGTTGTACTAATGTGGATTAAAGCAGAAGCACACAACCAGTCTGATGTGATAATACAACTGGATGAAGTGCGCCATTTATTAGACGGGAAAAATTGCCCCTGGATACAGCTCAATAGAATATGTTATTCAGGATTCAGTTATTCTTGCTGCCACATATGGGATGGCAGCTCCACCAGAAAAAAATCCTCCTGGCCAATTGTATCACAATGCTCCCGTATTTAAGCCACCACAATTTATATAGTACAGGGCCAATGTCAACATACGCTCTGTCAATAGAAATTAATAGTCTATTTCAATGCAATGTCCTTAAATTCCGCTGCTCCCACCCCCAATAAAGCTCTAAACCCAAATACAATTTTTAAATTTTTTATATATAATTTCTCTAAAGTTATATCTAATCAAATAATCTATATTCAACAAATAAATTCATATAAAATAAATATATCTATATGTTCATTCATTCATCCTTCTTGCTTTGTTAATTTTTATTATACACTGACAGTATATAAATGGAATCATATAAAAAATGTGAAAGAAACTAACCCAAATAAAATTGTAATAATATATATATATGTGTGTTTTTTGCTCATTCAATTCTTCATCAATTCTCTCAATTGGCTTTTCTTTGTTAATTTTTATTATACCTGAAGGTATGCACACAGAATCACAGAAATGAAGTCAAAAAAATTAAACTGACTAAAAACAAATATCAAAAAATAAAATGGAAAGAAATCATTTGAAATACCAAAGCCTTCAATTGATTGGTTCCTTGGAGAGGCACACAGGGAGAAACAAATACACATGACCATAGAATTTGGCCACGGTTTTAGCTGAGAGGGTATGGACACCAACCTGCAGCAAATTAAACAAGTCCTCAGGCCCAGGTGGTGCCCCTTTTTTGGCTAATTTTTTGAGCCTCCCAAAGACCTCTTTAATTGGATTGAGGAATGGGGAATGCAAGGGGAGGAAGAGAAGGCACAAATTAGATGTGGCCATTTTTGGGAGCCAATCTGCACGCCAGGCTCAATCACTGGGAATTCACTAAGAATATCTGCCACCTTGTGGAGACCAACATTATCTAGCACAATGACATTGGTGGAACCCAAGCTGGTTACTTGGAGGTGCTCCCTAACCAATTGGAGAAATTCCAGAAAGGTCTTACTATTATGGGAACCCTTGATTATCTGGTAGAGCTCTACACCAAGGGTACCAAGAAGGGCTACCATTGAGTAGGCAACAGACTGGACAGCTGCACACCAGGACATACCGTTCTTTTCACCTTTTGGGACATACCCATACTCATTACACATTTATAATACAAAGGAGGACTTTTCAATGTAGTAGAACTTGGCTGTCCCTTTCTCCTTGATAGCAGTAACTGTCTCAGCATATTTCTGGAGGTAGATGACGTCATCTGGGCTAATCCAATTGTACAGAGATACACCAAGTTTCTTCCAGGAGAATCTTAATTTTTTGACTGCCAGGTAGCAGGTGGAAACCAAAGCCTGGATTCCAAAAACGGACTCAACCATTGACTGAATATTTTCCAGTTCAAGATGGCAGTTTCACTCAATCCACTTTTGGATGGCCCACAGGTGTTCCTTAACCAATAGGGTTGGTTCACAATTGGATTTCTCCAAAAGGAGAACAGTACCTGTTTTCAGGTAAGTTAGACGGAGCCTATGAGCAGATTTTTATGAGATCTTGACAATGGCTGCAGCCTTCCTGTAGTCGGACATCTCCCCCATGAGTCTCATAAATGTCTCTCAGGTGGAATTGGGGATGATATGGTACTTTGGATTTTTGGCGCTGGGAAACAACTCCCTGGGCTCAGCCACAACACAGGGAATAGGCACTTGGCTGTAGAATTCAGCAACCTTTTTCAGCATCTTCTGCTCTTTAGTGGTTTCAAAAAACTGGGGCGGCTTGTCCTTGTCTGCCCCTTTGGACTCACTGATGTAGGGCTCATATGATGTGTCTAGCACAGGCTTAACCTTCTCCAGAAGGGTTGCTGAAACACCATTGTGGTGGTATACAGAGTCATACACCAAAAACACCCTCTAAGTGGTGACGACATTTACCGTTTTGGTGGTGATGACCTTGATGAATTTTTGGGTCAGCTTCTGGACCCAGGAGTTGATGCTCTGCCCCCTTGCATGTTGTGTTCCTCAAACTGGCTGTGTCAGTGCAGCGTCATTATTGAACTCTCCTCTCCTTTCTTCTTCCTGAGTAGGCACTTGTGTTGCACTAACTCTGCTCTTTGACCTGCAGGGGTAACCACAACTGTGGTGCACAACAAGTCCATTGTTACTCTGTTGCTAGGATGTGTCCATTTTGGTATAAAAAATAAAAGAAATTTAAAATCAGTTTATCTATATAATTTGTTTATTGAAATTTTTATTACTCCATATATAGTAGCATGAAAGCTAGTAGTCACTACTGTTTATTTCATATTGGATTTTAGATTTCTTTATTAATTATTTTTGGTTGTAAATGTGCACTGTTGATCATGAGTTGGATAAATTTGATCTTTTTATTGATTCTAATCCCAAATTAGTCACTCAGAATATCTATTTACTTTTTGTATTCTAGATTTCATTCTTAACTAGTATGATCTGTTGACAGTATTATAGATTCATTCATGCATTTTGATATTTGATATTTACGTTGTCAGTTTCAGTTGCTATTGAGGTTTGTTTTTGGATCAAGTTTTTGAATTTTGTGACTGAGTTTCATGTGTTCAAAAACATAGTATTACTGTAAATTCAGAACCTGAACGTAAAAATGCAGGATTGTCAAATCCTTGGTCTAAATTTCAAATCACTTTTGCGGGCATCTCAGCTGAGTGAAAAGTAAAATATTAAATAAAATTAACCATTTAATTTGAATTTTTTGGTTTATTTAAATTGGCAAATTTCAAATCTATTGAGCAGATGCTCAACAAAAAAAAAGACAAAACCCAAAAAACAAATGCAGATTATAATGTACAATTTGAGATTTCCTGTATTTCAAACAAATCATAGACATCATGTAAAACTTAACAAATCTGAAATTGCGGGATTGTCAAATCCAAGAACCAAATTCCAAATCATAATTGCAAGGAATTTGAAATAAATATAATTTTTGGGTGTCTCAAAAAGGATGCCAAAGGATCTAGAGTGGATTTGTGCTGATTCTTTTAGGAATCATAGGCATTCTCAAAAATCACCCTATTCCATTTTAAGACGGCTAAAATTTAGATCTTACTATTCACAAAATTAACATACTTAACAATAAAATTGACTAAAATGTACACATCTCTTTTTGGGTTTAAAATTTTTTAATAAAAATTTATTATGTCTTCTTTCAACAACAACCAAGTCAACAAACTGTTCCCTGGCCTTGACAAAATTATGCAGGGCTACACTGGGTCTCTTAATGGTGAAGCCTCTGTCTATGGCCACTCCCAACCCGCAGGCCCCTCTGCAAGCCCCACCCAGGAGTCTGTTCTTTCTCCTGCGTCCTCAAGCATGGCCCTGTTTGCCCATCACACACAGGCAGCTGCTAACCCAAATCCCTTATTAGCAATGGCATCCAGAACCAGCCATTTTAGCCATGGGGTCACCCAGAGAGCCCAGGACCCCAAAATAGCCAATCAGATGTCATTGACCAGTTCACAAGATGGACATATCCCTCCCCCAGCCAATCAGCCTTCAAGACACAGAAGAAAACAAATCACTCCGGAGATTGTTCTCAAAATGGTTGAAAAGCGAGGGAAGCTTATGTCACTTGGGGAAATTGCGACCGCAATGGGGTTTGCAAAGTCCACTGTGGCTGCAACCCTGCGAGCCCACACCAACTGTGGCCCCCTACCAAGAAGACCCTGACTGGTGCCTGTACTTCAACCAAAGGTGACACAGCCCATCCCCTTATGATGGCCATTATGGAATATGACCTGCAGATGCCCCTGGTCCAGGTACGTCTCCAGTTGGGACTCCACGGCATCTTCACCAACAAAAGAACAGTTAATTTGTGGATGCACAGAGTTGTGGTTGCTGCTAGAATCTTGTCTAATCAAGTTCTCAGTGGCCCCAGTTTGATGGACACTGACCCCTACAATTCAACTATTATTAATTTTATCAAAGGAAGGGCAATGAGGGCCCGTAATGACGTAATCTTCCTGTTGTATGCTAAGATATCTGCAAGTATCCAAGACTTTGGAGAGAAGCGTATCCAGTCTGACGTGTACAAGCGCGGCCCAATCTTGTATTGTTTTGTTGGGGTTTTGTTTGCAGTTTTCCCATTGGACGTCAATTATTACTCAGCAACATTGAACACCGCAGATGGGTATGCCTACCAGACGGAGCTCAAGGCCATGCTGGAGGAGTGGGACACACAAAATGCCGTGCACACAGTTGTATTGAGTGCAGGGATGGAGCAGCGGGAATGGGCTACCCAAGAAATTAGGGCTGGGGGCATACCTGCTGGTCCTACCCCATCAAATACGCCAACATGCATTTTGCAGATGTATGTCTCTACAATTTTGGTTCCGCCCTCAGGCGCTTAAAGCCTGTCACCTACAACAAACTATGCACCCAAATTGATAAGGGGTATGAGCTTTTCCCTTCCGTGTCTGTCCAGGACTTATTTGATCTCATCATCTTCTTTGCAAGTGATAGTGATAAGTCCAGAAAGGACCCCTGTCCCCCCCCACGTCAGTCCATCCGTTTTTTCAAGCCAGTATACGTGACGGAAGAAGAATTCAAGCAATTGAAGCAATCAGCTCTTGCTTCCCCTTCCCAGTCAACAAACCCTGCCTCCCCAACCCCCCATCAAGCCACCTGCCTTCCAACCCTGACTCCCAAACCACCACCCATTCCCTCCCCACTATTTCTGATGCCGCCCCTCTCACAGGCGCAGATGAAGGCAACATTCATTCTGCCCATTCCCTCCCCTTCCCGTCCTTTGATTAGTAAATAAATCTTTTCTTTGTGACAACTTAATAAAATTAATATCTTTCTTTCAATTCATAATTAATAACACTTTCTTTTTACTATATCAACATTTCCCATAATTAATACAATGATGTACATTTTACAAATAGCTTAAAATTATGAGCATACATATTTTACATCATCATTAATAAATTAAAGACAATAAACGTAAATATTGGATTAAAATATTGCAATTAGACATCAACTCTTGATATTTTGATATTATGTAAATAACTCAATGCATTTTTTTAATAAAATCCATTGTAAACTAGGTCTTTTCAATTATAGTTTAATGAAATTGACTGTGTTTATATTAGGGCCATTAATGCTTAGTACAAATATTGATATATAGTGCATTTTACAGCCTGTATATTTACCTATTGGTAATAATTCTGTAAACTTTTCAAGCGGATTTTATGAGGTAATAATAATGAAATGTATTAATAAATTACAGTTTACTGTCATTAATTGGTTGATTTTCTTTGCTGTGGCAATTGTGCATTTTCTGATATTTACACACTAGTATCCAATTGGTTGGCTTCACATCCAATCACACAGGCAATAGGAAAACAAGCTGCCACCCCCAGACTGGATGTAGTCGGGTGGCGGCTTGTTTTCCTATTGCCTGTGCAATTGGATGTGAAGCCAACTAATTGGTAACTAGTGCGTAAACATCAGAAAATGCACAATTGCCACAGCAAGGAAAATCAACCAATTAATGACAGTAAACTGTAATTTATTAGCACATTACAGTATTATTACCTTGTAAAATCCGGCTGAAAAGTTTACAGAATTATTACCAATAGGTAAATATACAGGCTGTAAAATGCACTATATATCAATATTTGTACTAAGCATTAATGGCCCTAATATAAACACAGTCAATTTCATTAAACTATAATTGAAAAGACCTAGTTTGCAGTGGATTTTATTAAAAAAATGCATTGAGTTATGCACATAATATCAAAATATCAAGATTTGACATCTGATTGCAATATTTTAATCCAATATTTATGTTTATTGTCTTTAATTTATTAATGATGATGAAAAATATGTATGCATTGAAGATAATACTATAAAAACTAGTTTTTTGATGGAATTCAAACAATATGTCAAAAATCTATAAATTGATCAACAAATTAGAAGCACATCTGCAAAAGGTTGTTGAGATAAAAAGAAATATCAGGGAAATAATGACAGGAAAGCTGGGTAACAAGGCCCAGCCACTAATCCAGTCAAAATAAGATGCTCTGGATAAATTGGGAAATATTATAGATGAAAAGAATAAAGAAAAATTACTTAATCTACAGGGAACAATTTTATCAAGTCTAAAGTTCAACAACACGGCCTACAATTTGTGGGAGTTCTGGCAGGGGGCCAGAGAAAACAATAAGATCAAACTAATCAAAGGAGTAGAAATTCAAAAGGAAATCAACACCAATGAAGAGGAAACCAACCAAATGGAAACAGGTGAAAAATGAAACACAAGCAAGAAGCAGAAGCGCTTCAAGAAATACAGAAGCTTTATCAAATGAAAACCAAGAAGAAGCACAAGTAGCAAGAAATATAAGAAAAAATTAAACCTAGAAAAATTAATGAAGAGCATCCAACACTCATGAAGTTTGCCAAAGTGGCGCCTGTGGCTGAGGGGGCCACAGGGGAAACAATTAGTAAGTCTTTTTATGTTTTACTTATATTTGTTTTAGTCATCACCAGGAATGGGGATGAGGTCGCGGAAGTGGCGGCTTATACGCTGAATTGGTTTTACGGGGGTTACCAGTCACTGGTGCCCCCTGTAAAGCAAATAAATAAAAACCAAATAAATAAAATAATTCAACAGAATATTAATAATTTTTTTAATATTGAAGCTCAAGATAGGGAATATTCACCACCCGCAGGGTGCTTGCCATGGATAAGGGAAGCATATGAACTAGGATCAACTATCAAAATCAAAAATATGAATGAAATTTGCGGGGATATTAAACTGAACTTTGATAAATACATATACAAAAGCATTCAACAATTCCGCTTCACTAACATCAACAAATATGAAAGAATTTAATAAAAACCAACTTTCAAATAGGAAATGAATATTTGAAATCTGCAATTTTTAATGAAGTTTTTAAGGCACTATCAAATAAAGTTGGGGATGCAGTCCTTGTGAATAATTTATAACCTTTATTTATTTCATTTGCTGAGGCCTGGGGGGCTGATTCAAGTCAGGCGCCCCCTGGAACCCTCTTCAAGTTCAACCAAACGTCCTATATTAATAGGTTAGTGCAAACATTCAAAAAATTATACATGTTCTTGGAAAAGTATACCTTGCAAAGAATCCATGTTGCGGTATACCTGGGAATCCTCCTCCACTGCATATTAAAAACCAACGTCAAAAAGTTGGAGGATGTACCTATTCAAATGGACATTTGCTGTGTAGCCCTCAATTGCCAGAAAACACCACAGCGATAAAGGACAGTCAAGCACTTCCTCTCTGATTCATTTGCATTGGCAATGCTATACAGGTACTATGTGCCCCCCCAAAAAACCTACTAGTTGATTCACTCACCCGCTTGCCTTTTATCAAACAATCAGCAACCACCGGGGTACAGGGCGCCACCCCTCTAGCAATCACATCCAGGGTTGCCCACCACATACAGAAGAGTACGTGGATCCAATTAAATGCATTAGCTGAAAATTTAATTTCAGGGTATAATTCCCCGGAATAATCACATTCCCTTTGCAATTAGCATCCCCCCAATAAATATTTCCCCCTTTCAAATTATTTTTTTTAATTTTTTATATTTTAATACTGAAATATGTACTATTAACATTTTACTATAAAATTTTAATATTACATATTTAAATATTAAAAATATTTAGTATCTAAAATTTAATATTAAAATTTTAATAATACATATTACAATATTAAAATTTTTAATATCAAATATTTCAATATTAGAATAAATCACAATTTAATAAAAATAGTTAAATTTCAAATGTTTAAACTTTAATATTTAACTTTTACAATTTATAATTATAATTTTTCTTTTAATAATTTAATTTTTATTTTAACTTTTAGTATGTAAATTATAATATTAATATATCTAAATATATTACAAGACATTAGTAAAAGTTGCAACCACGTCAAATATTAAAAATAAATTAAAAATGTTTTTATTTATTAGCTCGTTGAATACAGGTTTATTTATCACATAGATAAACATTGAGAATTTAATTTATCTGCATCATGCAGCCCGCTCCATTATTGTTCTAAAAAAATGATTGATTAGAACCTGAATTACCTTTCCTTTGTAATATGATTTGATAAATATATTTGATATGCTTAACCTGCGTCCTAAGTACTAATTAGTAAGAAATACATGAAAATCATTGGTGGTTGTGTTGTGTGGCTATAGTGGCACTGAAATAACAAGGATCAGATGATGTCACGCAAGGTTCAATTTGTGGCTTAAAAAAGCCAAAGTACCATCAACAATTCACAATTATTTAAATAAAATAATTATATTTCTATCTTTTTTAATTTATTCATTTGTTAGCACAACAGTCAATATAATATTCAGTGCATTATAATAAAAATATATTCTTCATACCTAGTATTATTAATTTTACTTACCTTTTCTATGTATTCTTATATGTCTATAATACATTCAAACGTCACATTATTATATATAAATAATAATTTTTGGGTCCTAATAAAAACAAAATAAATAAAAATAAAAACAAATAAAACCCGGAGCGCCCATTTATCTGATTGGCTTGCAGGCCAGGGCTTTAGGGAGGAAGGATTCTGAGTGCTTGTAAAAAGCTGCCACCACATCAGGTGGCATTGAAAATTGGCTGACCTCAAGAATATTGAATAGATCCTCAGTGTCCTGAGGAAGGCCTTGTTTCACCTTATTCTTGATCCAACAAAAACACCTCCTCAATTGGATTCAGGAATGTGGAATATGGCGGGAGGAAGAGAAGTCTCATTGGACAATTGGTAAGCTGGTGGCTGGAGGTGTGGCTGTTTTTGTCAATGGGGGGGAACTTGGACACAACCAGATCCACTTTGTGGAGCCTGACATTATCAAGCACAACAACATTGGTTGTGCCGCTGTAATTTATCTGCAGGTACTCCTTGACGGCTCGGAGAAAATCAAGAAAGGTCCTGCTGTTATAGGAGCCTTTAATCATCTGATACTGGTCCAACCCGCGAGGACCAAGAAGCGCAACCATGGAATAGGTCTGGAAATGGACAGCTGCACAATGGGATATTCCAACCTTGGACCCCTTCTCAATCCACCCATGCCTAGACCTGAGTGAGGAGGAAAACAACAATTTGTTGATATAAAAGAACTGGACATCCCCAGTCTCCTTTAGTGCCAGATATGTCTCAGCATAAATGTGTTGATCCTCAATGGTCTTTTCACTGTTCCTATTGTACAGAGAAACTCCAAGCACCTTCCACAAGAAGCCCAAATCAACCATTGTTTTGTAGACAAGGGTTTTGGAAACAGAAAGCCCAAACTCTGTGGAGAGCATTGATTGGACAGCAAGTGTGTCCAGGTGGCAATCCTTGGCTACCCACTGCTTAATTGCATCAATGTGAATAGGCTGAAGGAGTTTGGGCTGTCTTTTTGCCTTGGTGGATTCAGCAATTCACCCGGTATTGCCATACTTGGTGTTGATGTCAGCAATGTATCTGACTGTGATACCAAATCAGGACGCAATATCCCAAACTGCCATTCCCCCGTTCAAGCAGTTGAGGAGAGCTTCACGCTCACTATCCATCAACTGACACCAGCCCTTGGCAGGTACTACAGCATCCTGGCTACCAGGATCAACACAGGGGACGGGGACCTTTGTGTAGAAGGTGGGATCACGCTTGCTTGCAGTGGCGCCATCAATGGTTGAATACACAATAGGCGCAGATGTCTCAACAGTGGCTGCCAATGGCTTGTAGGTGGTGTCAAAGACGCGGGGGCAGGAAGTGGCAACTCTTGGATCCAGAGTACGGGGCCGGGTGACAACTGGGTAAATGGTGAAGGTGTAAGTAACCTCATTATTCCTGGTGACCCTGGTGTAGGAGACTTTTGTGGCAGGCCTTGAGAGTGGCTTCTTCCTGGGATTCAAGATGGTAGTTCTGGCTTGGGATGCGGGAGGTGGTTGGCTGGCGCTGACACCTTGGGAGGCCTGTGTATTGGCATGACTCTCCTTGAGTTGGGTTCTGGGTATGTTCTTGGACCCTCTGGGATGCCCTTGTGAACAGGCTGCCCCGCAGGCTGGTGCAGGAGCGGTTTGGGAATGCAATTGATGGTCCATAAAAATAAAATAAAAAATATATTTTAGATTAAATATGTATTTATTTGGAGTTATTGGTTTAGTTGTATGTAATTGTTTTTCTCTTGATTTAGCCTTGAATAGTAGCAGAGTTTTTATATTGGTGATTTGAAGGGAATAATATTGTATACTTTCCGGGTTTGGATGATTTTAAAGTTTAATAACTTTTTATGTCTAAACATAGTTGTTGAGATTGAATTTTTCATTTGATTTTAGTTGTGGTGGAGCTTCTTGATTTGGGTAGGTGTTTACTAGTGTGCCTACTGTACATTAAATTTGGATTCCAGTTCCTGCAATTAATATCTGAGTTTACTAGTGCCATTCAAAAGTGATTCAAAATTTGGTTCTTGGATTTGACAATCCTGCAATTTCAAAAAACATAGTAAACTTAATATAAAAGGTTGATGGATTTGAACGCTTCAAATCTGATTCCAGTTAATTCATTTTGTCCATTGGAAATATGCAGTTTGACTTGAACTTTGCAAAGTGTCTATGAGTTCCTGCATTTTCAAATATTCAAATAAATACTCAAAAAAACTAATTTAATTAAAAAAGGCCCTCCCGCAAAAGTGATTCAAAATTTGGACCAAGGATTTGACAATCCCGCATTTTTACGTTCTGGTTCTGAATTTACAGTATAGTAGATGAGTTCTGTGACTGAAACTTATGTGTTCTAGTGTTTGGTACACTTGTTGTTGAATTCTTAAGAATTTGTCCCCAGTTTGAGTAGGTTGTTGTATAACTGGCCATTTTTGCCAAATAGCGCTCATTTTCCATGGAATTATCTTCTATTTATATCTATCAAGTTGAAATTTGTTTTGTGAATGAACCCATGCGTTCTAAACTGACTAATATACGTTTATCTCAACAGGTTTGAAAACTACTGTACTCAAGCTGAAATTACCCTTAAATTATACTTGAAATGCTTTTTAGTATCAATTTTTATCAAAACTTTGATACTTTTAAGCTTTTTACAGCAACATAGTGTTGTGGCATTTATAACTGCTCCCCCTCAGCAAATCATTACCCCCAGGAATCAGTACTGTTGCAACATATACAATTACTCCCTCTCAGGAAACCAATTCTCCAGGTGACTCTCCAAATGATTCCCTGACCAATCATTAAGTTGGTGGCACTATTATCACTCAGCCATCTATTACGGGAATCAAAAAATCCAGATCCTAACTGAACACAACTTGAGTAAGCCTTGTGACTTAAGAGAAACATTACTCAGATAAGACCCATGACTATCATGACGTGCATGGACAGTATGTGGCTTCCCATGATACTATATAATACTCTAAATTCATATCAAATAAAGTAGAATTCTCTTCTTAATTTTCCACTTTATCCTGTTTACTATACTTCCCAGAAGTATATACTTGACTGTGGTAGCACAGGTAGGTTATTCACACCTACACAACTTAAAAGAAAATTGCTCCAAAGAAAAGAACCCAGCAGATAGCACCCCTCTCAGGCTGGAGACATTAAAAAGAAGGACACAACAACCAACGGGATTCATTGTCTTCAACAATGTCCTTGTACCAACCAAACAGTACAACTTTCTCAGTACACATAGAGTCCTGAACCCATCTCCAATTCCCAAAACAACCAAAATATCAAACATTGTATTTCAACACCTACACTCAGAAAAAATTGAAACATTCTCAGTACTACACCAAAAAATACCAACCTCTGTATTAAAAGCACACAAAATAAGCTTACACAAGTAGGCTACCCCTGCAAACTTTAGGCTAGTGAAATTTCTCTATGCGTCACCAGGACTGCCTCACAATTTGTAAGCAAATGGTTTGACCAGCCCCCTGGTCACAGCAAAGACTTGTACATGCTCAACTCTGCCTTCCCAGAGAAATCCTCCATAAAGGACTCTGACGTTATGATCATGAAAGAACTCAGAACCTTTAAAATGACAGGAGCAATCAAGGATTACATTGCAGCCTACAAGGACCTACATGACCAAGCCCCCAACACCATCAACTTTGATAAAGCCAGACCATATTTGGACTTTTACAATAGCCTTTCCACATACATTAGACTTCAGTTTGACATGACCCACTGCAATAATATCCAAGATGTGTTCTTGGAAGGAAAACATGCAGTGCAGAAATCTGACAAACTACATGCAAAAAACAAACAGAAGGAGAGTCCCACAGCAAAAAAGAACCCTTGTCCTAACAAAAAAAACAAGCCAATAACACCCATCCTCAATGCAGAAATTGTACTGCTCAGGCAAATCAAATGAGCACTGATAACACCACCAAGGAGGTAAAAGCTCAGGGGAGTACTTAGGCAAGCCTCCCTCCCCCACTTTGAAAGACTTGTACAGGAACTAAGACGTAGAATCAATCACCATGATCCAAGTACCCTCCAGTAAACCTATGCTGTTTGCTGCCCAAACTGGAAATAAACTCCTCATTTATCCTTTCTGCTTTTGCAGATATCAGGAAACAGAACTATTTGACACTGGAGCAGATCAATCCCTAGTTGGAAAATAATTTGCCAACCTCATAAAACTACCCACAGCCCAAAGTAATGTCAAAAGAGTTATCATGGCAGATAATAGAAGTAAAACAGTCACCAGAGAAGCAAAACCCTTCCATGCCCAAATAAGAGAAATGTAAACTACACTTAGTGGCTCAATAATACATATCCCCAAGTGCAATGTTGTACTTGGCCTGAACTGGATGAGAAAGAACAAACCTTATATCAACTGGGATGGCACTACCCTCACCATACAACAAGGCAAGGGGCACCACCATGTATATTCAATTTATCTTGACACACTTATGAGAGACCATGTATTCTTGAAAATTACAGAAACAGAAGAAGAAAAGAACCCTAGAAATATTGATTGAAACACCTGCATGTATGAGATTATTCACTTTAAAAATGTAGAAACCTCACAAGAACAAGACCCAATCTGAGAACAACTAGTCCTAGAATTACCTTCTGTTTTTCAAGAAAATCTACCAGGGCTTGCACCCAACTGGGGCATCCAACATGAAATTGAACTCAAAGGGAGTGTACCAAAAGCACAACATATCTACTGCCTAACACCACAAAAAGACAACACACTAAAGGCCTATCTAGACAAAGCGCTGAAAAGGGACTCATTCAACCTTCTAAATCTCCTTTTGGCGTGGCTTTCTTTTTTGTAGCAAAGAGAAATGGATGACTCCATGTGGGGTTCCTGGTCACCAGTCCCCAAAGTGTGTCCTGGGTCATAGACAGGGACCGGCTTGGAGGAGTTGGCATTCTCCAACAGTGGTGAGTGATTGGTTAGGAGCTTATACTTGGCCTGCATAAGAGCAAACTCTTCCAGTACCTTCCCAATTACCAGGCAAGTGTCTTCACCATACACTTGTACTTCAGCAGGCGCCAGCCCTTTGGTAGGCTGATATCAATCCTGTAATAGTCTAGCAAACTCTCCCCTGATAAACTCCCTTCCTCTGTCTGTCATTTCAAGATGCCTAGTCACCTTATTCCACTCCTCCTGGGCAGACTTACTAGAGGCAAACTTTCTGCAACCTAGGCAATAGGATTCCTTGTCCCCTGGGCTAGGGTAGAAAATGTGGGGTAACTGACTCATAGAGCTTATATTATTTTATCATGGGAAATTTGGTTAGGGGTTGTAATAGGCTTTTTATTCATGGTCAGAAGGAAGATCCCCTTAGAAACCTTCTGATATATGGCCTTGGTATAGGGAACAATGAGGTTTTGTGCCAATACTTGAAGTCCTTCAACAATCTCTTGGACTCCTTGTACTTGGTCTTTGGCTTCTGCTGCTTTGTCTTGGGCTCCTGCACTTTGGTCTTGTGCTCCTGTACTTTGGTCTTGGGCTCCTGCGGTCTGTTCCAGCTCTGGCTTCCTACTCTTGGTCTTTGGCTCCTTCTGTAGCTCTTGTGGCCTTTGTGATCCACTTTATCCAGTCCCTGAAGAGTCTCAAATAGCTCTCCCTTTTATAGCCCCTTGTTTCAGACCAAAAACCTCTCTCAGAACTCTGGTTTTCAAAAGCTTAAACTATCCAGTTTTTCTCTTTCTATAATATTTTAATTTTTAAAACTTACTTCAACCAATAAAAGCCCTAAATTTTCTGTTTCTGCTCCTCATTTTTTAGGCTTTAACTCTTAAGTTAAAGCCCTTAAAACATTGATCAATTAGACTCCAGCTTACAGCCAATCATGCGCCTCAATGAAAACAGTTTTGCCAAAAAGTTTTCCCAGATGACTTGCTCTTGACCCTGGTTCAAACCTGAGGCTGTCTCGCTCCGGGTAAACAACTGCTCCGCGTTTCAAACAGTTTCACTGTGATTCCCATCATGTTTCCCTGGCAAATCTTGAGTGCTTCCACATATGTTTTACTTAGGCAAATCTTGGCCTCTTGATTTTACAATGTTTCTCCGTGTTTCTCCAGGGTTTCCTCAACGTTTCACAACTTCAAATCTGCTTGCTGCTTGTCCTCTTGACTCTCCTAGTCATTCTTGGCAAAATTTGCTCTTTTGCCCTCACAGTTTATCTGTCCTATTCCCGGCCTCTTTCTAGCTCCCTTCTTACCCAATTCTTCTTTTTAAATTAATTTACAGTTTTAACAAACTGTATATCATTTTTCCTCCTCTTTCTTTTTATTTACATGATATTTAATCCTTTTTTAATCATAATCAGGCAGTATTTAATTATTATTTAACTGCTTCTATTTTATCCATTTTCCTCTCAAAAGACACAAAAATCAGTTCTTCCAGCCTCTGTATCCAGTCTGGCTAGTTCCCGTCATAATTCCATTAACCTCATCAGTTCCCTGGCTACTCCTGCATTACAATATTCTGGTCCTTTGGCCAACCTGTATCCTGATCAGCTAGTCCTGCATCATAATCTCCTGATCCTTCAGCTTATCCTCAACCAGTCCTTCAACAAATCCTCACTAGGAACCTCCTTAGTTCCCTCTGCACAATGAGCCATCTTGGTTCCCACAATTCAATATGAATTAACAGTCTGTCATCTAGCCTTCTCTGTGATCAAACAGTCCCTCTCACTAGTTTTCTCTGTTAATTCCTTGAACCACTTCAGTTCTTTATCTCAGTCCCTGTTACCAGAACTTGTAGACCTAGGCATGAGTCTACATTGAACTGGTGTTTGACTGGGCCCTCACAAGTGGCACTCCACTTAGGACATCCAACTATAGATCAATTTCTTTGCATTGTTTTTACTCACCCAGGTGATTAAGTCTGGGCTTTCTGTTGCAGAGTAATCAGCTCTACTTCCCAGAGGCCTGATCACACCATGTTCTGCAGCTGCTTCCCCAAGCAAACCGCCT
Organism: Entomophthora muscae; assembly: GCA_014839935.2. Classification (NCBI taxonomy): domain Eukaryota; kingdom Fungi; phylum Entomophthoromycota; class Entomophthoromycetes; order Entomophthorales; family Entomophthoraceae; genus Entomophthora; species Entomophthora muscae. The sequence goes on along the minus strand of QTSX02002131.1, from coordinate 1,032,717 downwards.
TGGTGACACCTCCAAGCAAATCTATACCCTCCAATGCTCACTTTGGGTCTTCCCAAAGCTCCCATAGGGGCATAAATGAGGATATCCTATCAGTCTGTTAGGTAGGATGCTTGCTCACAGCACTCTTGTAAGCGTATCAGGGTACGTAGAGCCCTCAGAGCTCTTCCCCTCCCTGGCAGCCCGCATTACCCACCAATGGTCTAAAACCTACTCCCCCCAGACAGACAAAGTTCCCTGCTTGCTATTTCAGTCTTTACCCTTCTGCATCCACAGTTCCCTGCTAGGTAAAGAACTATAGTCCAAAGCAGTCAATATCTTCTGCTGGGTGGAGGCAACATCTGCCTCTGGTAGTCCTTTGTTACCTACCAGCCAGGCCTTAATTACCCTAGTAGTCCTATGTTACCTATTAGGCTCACCCTCCTTTTCCTAGTAGCCCTATGTTACCTACTAGGCTCACCTTACTTACCCCTAGCAGTCCTATGTTACCTACTAGCTTACAGCGTCATCAGCTAACCACACATTGTCACTCTTTAGCATATTGTCTTTATTTGAAGCCAAATCAACCCTTGCCTGCAAAACTATGACATGTGGATCACCACACTCCACCTGGTCACAGACTATAAAGCACTCAAAGAGGTCACAATTAAGAACAGGTATTCCCTTCCCCTGATTGATGAAATTTTTGACGCCCTGGGGGGTCCCAAGTCTTCATAAAAATCAACTTGACAGCAGGTTACCACTAAATTTGTGTGAAACCTGAAGACATACCAAAGACAGCATTTGAGCTAAGTACAGTTCCTTTGAGTATTTAGTCCTTAACTTTGGCATGAAAAACGCTTCAAGTACCCTTGTGACCTTTATGAATGAAGTTTTTAAATAACACATTGGAAAAAGGGCCATTGCCTACCTTGTTGATATAATAATATACATTCCAACTGTAGAACAACACTGGAAAGACGGCCACCTGGTTCTCTGCACCCTTCAAGATAACCAACTCATAGCCAAGCCCTTGAAATGTGACTTCTTCTCAGCAGAGCTCCCATTATTAGGACACATGATCAACAAGGACAAAGTTAAACCAGACCCATAAAAGATACAAGCCATAACAGACATGCCAGCACCATAAAATAAGAGTGAGCTCCAATCATTCCTAGGTATTATAGCCTATTCTCAACTTTGGGAAGAAGAGAGTTGACAGGTTCACTGGAAGGGAAGGATATTGGTTCCTTGTATGAAGACTAAGGATGTCAATACACAGTTACTAACTTCAAAAATACCTTCTACTTATCTAGGCAGACCAAAACACAGTCTTACTATCTTCAAACACAGATAAACCTTAATAAAGAGTAAAGTTCAAGAGAGCAAGAGTTGAGTCTTTATTATTGTTAGAAAAATATTCTTTTATAGGATTGTTATCTCATGGGCAATTGACCCAAGAATCCTAGGGCCGGACCGGCCTACGTATTGGGGCTTTACTGGATAGTGATACCCAAAAGACATCTTGCCCAATGCTCTGTCACAGAGTCATTGTTATTGCATCATTTCTGCTCCTGACCTTGTCCTGAGGCAAGCGTGATGCCAGCTGCAATTTCAAGCTACTATTGTGGCTTTCTTCCTGAAAACCAGTCCATCCATCCCATGTCCTATGGGTGGGATCCACTCCATTGCAGAGTATAATAATATGACATATGAAAAATATATCAAGGAGTCTTTTTTTGGGGTTCAACCCCAGCCAATATAGGCAGAACTGGGTTAACCCATAAACCAACCATTATTGTGGTTATGATGTTTGGAATTAGCCTGGAAGTGCATTAGTGACCAAGTTTTCAACCCCTATGAAGCACTTGGATATTTTGGGGTGGCGCTGCCGCACCGCTGGACTGATTGAAGTGGATAATTATTTTGGATCAGATTTGGGAGGACCAGTCTATTGATTTTGAGTCAGGAAGAATCATTCTTAATTCTAGAGCACTTTGGCTTTAGTGCCACCAATTTGACCAATGCATCAACGTTCACGCCAAGCATCAAGTTATTCCAAATATCTTTCCAAATTCCAATTGAAAGATTGATGGCTGAATTGTCAAGTCAAAAAGCCAGGGATTTCACACCTATGTCAGGAGATTCATCCCTTAATGGGGCGCCTTGACTGCCCCCTTATCTGCAATCACAGGAAAGACAACAAAATTTGTATGGACACCATTAAGGAATCAATACTTTTGGCAATTAAAAGAATGCATGGTCACTGCTCTTATACTGCAATATCCAAACCATGAAGGAGTATATAAACTAGAAATGGACGCCTCCAATTACAATATAGAAGGAGTACTCCAAATTCAAACTTCAGAAAAGGACTTCATCCCTGTAGAATATGAATCAAGAAAGCTTTCTAATGACAAGCAAAGATACCCAATACATGACAAGGAACTGATAGCTATTGTCCACAATCTAATTACGTGGTAATGCTATCTGGAAGGTGCACATATATTCAAAGTGTTAACCAACCACAAGTCATTGGTATTCTTTAAGACTCAACAACACCTATCTAGACAACAAACTTAATCAATGAGCCCCATACAAAGTTACACCGTGATAATTGAATACAAACCAGCCAAAGAAATGCTTACTGCAGATGCCCTATTAAGGCTATACTGTAAACATCTCCTATGCACTGATAGAGACCCTGATTGGCCCATGTTAATCATGGGGAATCTCCAAGAAGGTTTCCCCTGGTACACCAATGATCATCCAAGAGAAAGTTCTCAAGAACAAAAATCTGTTCAAAAATGTATATGGTACTCTAAATCACATACTATCAAGTGATGATACTGTACCATACGTCTTGTCAACACAAAAGATTAACCCAATTATTTGATATTACAGAGATCTGGGACATACCTGTAGTAGGAACTTGCATGAATATCTCAAGACATGCTACTGGTGGCCCAACATGCTGGACAACATCAAGGAAGTACTAGATCAATGCAAAGTCTGTGAAAAGTACACCCACTCCAAGGCACCTCCTAATTAAGTAATACCAGTGTCAATCACACAGCCTTTCAAGGTGTGATCACTGGATATTGTGGGACCAATGCCCAACAACAATAAAAGCAAAAAGTACATTATAGCAGCTATCAACTATGCAACTAGGTGACCTGAGCACAAGCTATAAAAGAACATAAAGGAAATGATTTAAATCAACTTATTGGCAAGGAAATCATAGCTAAGTTTGGGAAACCAGAACTCTTAATCACGGATGGAGGGACTAAACTTACAGCCATTGATACCAAAATCTACCTTGCTAAACATGGAATAAAACACAACATAGCCAGTACCTATCACCTGCAAGCAGATGGAAGAGTGGAAAGACTAAATGGCTCACTTGTAGAGGCCCTTGGTAAGTTGTTTTCCAACAATCCAAAATCTTGGGTTGACATGCTGCCAACAGCACTCATGGTATGTAGAACACAATTCAACCAAAACATGGGCGAAATCCCTTATGAGCTTGTCTATGGACAAAAGCCCGCCATTGTTAGCACTACCGCAGGACCACAATTACCTCTGCCCAAGAAAGTGCCATAAAAAAGTGAACCTGATGTACAGCGTTCCAGAAAAGACCAGGAAGACAAGGAAAAGGAAAGGATTGAGATAAAAGCAATCTCATTACAACAAGAATACTTCTAATCCGGGGACAAGATCTGGGTTATTAACCAAAACATGTTCAAGTTGGATCCAGGATTATGAGGGCCAGGCATTGTCATGGAAGTAAAACCAAATAACACATACCTCTTCAAAGGCATTGGCACTCAAACAGAACTCAAGCAAATGCACCATGGCTGCCTCTACCTATGCAAAGCAAGAACAGCACAACTTAATTCCCAATTTCCTGTACCCAACGCAAAACTGGATCAATACCAAGCCTGAATCCCCAACTCTCAAGAAAATTCCCAAGGTTCCCCCTTCTAGCACCCCAGGGGGAAATGTTGCAACATCTACAATTACTCCCTCTTGGGAAACTAATTCCCAGAGTGACTCTCCAAACAATTCCCTAACTAATCATTAAGTTGGTGGCACTGTTATCAGTCAGTCATCTGTTATGAGAATTAAAAATTCCAAGTCCTAAGAGGAACACTACTTGGACAAATAACATGAACTAAGAGGAACAATTACTTGGATAAGCTCCATGACTATCATTACATACATGGACAGTATGTGGCTTGCCATTATACTATACAATACCCAATATTTATATCAAATAAAGTATCATTCTCTTCTTAATTTTCCCCTTTATCTTGTTTACTATACTTCCCAGAAGTAGATACTTGACAAACCCAATCAAGGAATGTCCTATAGTCTTCACCTAATCAGATTCCAGCCCATAAATTGTTAGAAAAACTTACAGTCCCCCTGAAATGGGGTGAAAATTTTATCCACCAGCCAACCAGGAGGCTCCCCTGCTCCTGGTGACCCAAATTTCAATGAACTCTCCTTTTAAAATCAAAAAGGCTCACTTTGGGTCCCTTCTTACTTATTCCTTCTCAATAAAAGGCTTAGCTTTTAAAAGCATAAAAATTATTGTCAAAGGACTCCCTTTCTTAGAGTCTTTTCTCAAAATTATTGTTAGTGAAAAAAGTGAATTTTATTACCTCAAGTCTTTTCCTCTTCTCTCTGGCTTCTCTTCCCAGGTCCCTAGAATTAATGTTAGCGTTAAGCAATGCTACTTACCAATTTGTGCTTTTGAAAGTGGCTTCAAACTTGAAGTTTAATTTAAGATATTAAAATAATCTTACCTTAATTTAAAAAAACCACTGCTTTTGCTTCAGTTCAAATCCAAATTTAAATTGTTGCTACCAAATTCCTTCCTAGCAGCTCCCAAGTGCTCCTAGCTCAGTTTGAGCACCACTTTTTGCTCAATTTTAGCGTTTTGGCCTCAGAATTGCCTGCTCTTTCTTTGCTGACCCCTCCTACTTGCACCAAAATAACCCAAAGTCCTTGAGAACATCAAATATGTTGCTCCCAGTAATTAAATTTGTATTCTTCATCCTGCCCCCTGCCCTGCTCCTAATTTGGTCAACTTCACCAGACTTCTGGGGCTGGATTTCTTCCTCTGTTCCTTGGTGGGAGAAACCCCTGCCAAGTTTCTGCACCTTCTTGATAATCTCTCCAGTAAAGCTAATGATCTGCTTCCTATTAGAAAAATATTGTTTATATCTTAACCTGTGACAACCTTAAATTCCCTCTAACTATTGCGGTTCCTGGAACTCTTCAGGAGGAGGAGATTCTGCCATCTAACCCTGTGGAAGTGAATGAGTTCCCCTCATCACAAATTACGGTTGCTCTCAGAGTATGCTTCTAAGTGTACCCCTGGCTGCTTACTGGTATATTGATGATGGGGGTTGGATGCTTACTTTTCTCAACTGTGCCTCACCTTGTCCTTATGGAAATCCATTTGAGAAGTCATTCTGGTCTTGCACTGAATGGTATCCTGGTGGTTCTTTTCCCCAGGATTGGAGCTAAGCTTAGTAAGGTTAGCTCCTCTCTCTCACAATTATCTATGGTATTTTGGGCTTGAGCAGATAGCAACAGATAATTCAGATTGAAACATATAAGTTTACAGGCTTGATGAGTGTTATCCAAAGTGTGTGCTTGAGAATTAGTAGTGGCAAAATTTTTAGTATGAGACTAAAGTCATTGATGTCATAGCAAAATATTTCTGTTAAGTGGGTATGCCCTGGGGGCAAGCTGCTTACTGAGAATGTATATATAATTGCACCAGAAATTACAAGGGATTCATGATTTTTGGTGGATGAAAACCCTTGTTGGGTTAACAGTCTCTTTCTGGGCCTGTAGAAAATTTGGCATGGTGAGCTGTCAACATCATTAGCTGTGTGGATGTTGTAATTTCATCAAAAAACTTACAATCCCTTTTAAAAGAAGCTGTATTATCTCAGTAAATTACATGAAAAGATGGGACTAAGGTGACAAGCTTTGACTGGTGTGGTCAGGGCTAAGATAGAGGTCAGGAAGCTTTGCACTTTCTGGGAGTGACAATTTTTAAGAACTGTTTTGGAACTGCTTGAGGGTCAAAGGTATAGGTTTAGGTCCTTGGAAAATTTGAAAATAACTGATTGTATTCAAGAAAGGAAGAAGTTGCTGGAGATTGGCTAGAAATTAAGGGAATTATGATTGATGCATTTCAAATAAATTTGATGCTTGTTTAAGAATAGACAAGCACCACTCACAGGATTTGGGTTCTTCTTGTTTAAGTAAGAAGCTAAGAATCTTCTGATGAAAACCATGCTGGGCTCATCCCTTGTTTAGATCCAAGATTTCTCTTGTTGTGGACAGCAAAGAAGATGGGAGACTAGAGCAGATAACTAGAATTTAAGGTGTGAGAAGAAGCTGCATAATAATTTTTACTCTCAATCTTAGAAAAAGATGGATGTAGTGAAGGAAGGAGAACAACTTCAAAAATAATCCAAATTGAATTAATGAGCATAGTAGAAGTTATCACAGAAATATTCATAAAGCAATAAAACATTCTAACAAAAAATGTGCATGCTGTACAACATGTCAAAATTAAAGTAGTTTAATAATGTCATGGTAAAGCAGAGTTAAAGCTTGTTATAAGTGATCAAATGGGGATATCCCCCAAATAAGGATGATATTCCCAGAGAGAAGAAGTTTTTGTGTATTTAATTACATATAATAACCTTTAAAGAGATAATATGGTAAAGTACAACATATCACAATGCATAAATATAAGATAAAGACTTTTATTTAGCTCACAGTCAAGGATTCAGCAGCATAGATGAGTTTTCACTCATATTTTCAAATTTCAGGAATTGTTTTAGCATGAGAGGAAGACCTCCAGAATTTTGGAGTGGCAAAAATGCAGAATCTAACAATCTTATTATTACAAATCTTATAAAAAGATATTTTAATAAATGAATTGTGAGGAAAGATATTTTAATCAATTAAAAATATCAAACTAATGAGGTAGTTTGTATGAAAATAGTTATACTTAAAGACTTTGAATGTATATTGATGAGATGGCCTTCTTGTGTTTGATATTTAGTGAGCTTAAAGATACCACTGATAATGGTTTTTTAAGCTGTTACTTGACCTCTTAGGAGGTCAGGATTTAAAACTCAGGCAGGCAAAGCTGGGGAAACTGAGTGCAGGGCATCTTAACCCACTCAGACTCAATTTTATGTGCCATCATCCACTTGCAATTGATTTTTAGATTTAAATCTATGATTGCTGCAAGTGGGTGTGGCTTAGGGGCTTATTTTTCTGGGTGGCAGTGTTGTGAATGCCAATATTTACGCTCTTTTGATTTTGCCTTTATTGGGTTATTTTGAGGACAAATCTCTTGCTTTTGCCTTTGATTCTTGAAATGTGTCTAATTCTGATGATGGAAATTCATATGTTCATCTTCCTTGGTCTGCACAACTCACTTGCCCCACTCCTGCTTGTGGCAAGTGATCTTACCGTCCATGTACTTTTTTGTGGTAAAGCTACACAGTATATATCCCATTTCATTTTCACCAATAAAATTAAGTTCTATTCACATTTTTGTCTTTGTGTTTCCAAGTACTTTGGCGCCTCTCTCTAGTAATAACTAATAGAAATTATTCATTCAGGTCCACAAGGTAATTGCATAGCCTTCCCTGCCATCTAACTGAGACTTAGTACAAACCCAATCCTAAGGTTAGGATTCCCTGTTGTGTGTCTGTGCCACTCCTCAGAACACAACAAAATGGTGCTCACTACAGGGGCTGCAAGCCCCTTAGTTATCCCTTTCCCCACTATTTCTCAGGTCTGTCTCCTACTCTGCTAAAGGAGCCATCTTTGCCTGAAATTATCAGTCCTTCTATTGAAGAGTACATCTCAGATCTGCCTATTGTCCCCACTGTCTTGAACTTAGGAAATGGTCCCCGTCTGGTAGCTTACCCTATGGACACCCCCAACTTGGAATGAATCATGGCAGTAGCCCTTGGGATAGCCCATGAGGAAGCCATTCTCTGCCTTCAACTACAGTTTAATTTAGCAGAATATTATGAGTTAATTGTTGCTCCATAATTCCTGCAACATCTCCTCTCAGCAGCTGGCTCTGCTGACTATCTGCTCTTGTTCTTTGTACAGCCTGCCTTGGCCCACCATCAAATGGTGTTGGGGCTTCATGTCCAAGAAATCTTGTCTCTTCAAGCCACTTTAACCAATCATTGGGACCAGTATGCTGCTTACCAACAATGTATTTACTCTCTGTTCTCTTTGATATCTGATAACCAACATGATTTTATTGCTTCTCAGTCTCTTATTATTACCTCTATAGAGCAGATACACTTGTCCATCCCTGAATATTTCAGTGAGCATCTTCATGAATTTAATCATTTACAACAACCCTGGTGAACTCAAGTAGACTCTACCCTGAACACTTACCTCTCCAACTTTGAACAACTTGTGAAACAACTCAATGAGTTCAGCAACTACTCATTTGACTAATTACAGCAGGTGGCAGCGCATACTGCTTGAGGCCTCTGTAAACTATAAGAGAAAGTTGCCCAAGAGAGAGCTACCACATCTGCTTCCATTGCAAAGCTTCAAACTCAAGTAAATAAGTTATCTGCGCCTAAGGTGGATGTGGTGATCCACATGTGCATAGTTTTGCAGGCAAGAGTTGATTTGGCTTCAAATAAATACAATATGCTGAAGAGTGACAATGTGTGGTTAGCTGATGACGCTGTAAGCTAGTAGGTAACATAGGACTGCTAGGGGTAAGTAAGGTGAGCCTAGTAGATAACATAGGGCTACTAGGAAAAGGAGGGTGAGCCTAGTAGGTAACATAGGACTACTAGGGTAAGTAAGGCCTGACTGGTAGGTAACAAAGGACTACCAGAGGCAGATGTTGCCTACACCCAGAAGAAGATATGGCTGCTTTGGGTTATAGTTCTTTACCTAGCAGGGAACTGTGGCTGCAGAAGGGTAAAGACTGAAATAGCAAGAAGGGAACTTTGTCTGTCTGGGGGGGAGTAGGTTTTGGACCCCTGGTAGGTAATGCAGGCTTCCAGGAAGGGGAAGAGCTCTGAGGGCTCTACATACCCTGATCCGCTTACAAGAGTGCTGTGAGCAAGCATCCTACCTAACAGACTGATAGGATATCCTCATTTATGCCCCTATGGGAGCTTTGGGAAGACCCAAAGTGAGCATTGGAGGGTATAGATTTGCTTGGAGGTGTCACCAAGGCGGTTTGCTTGGGGAAGCAGCTGCAGAACATGGTGTGATCAGGCCTCTGGGAAGTAGAGCTGATTACTCTGCAACAGAAAGCCCAGACTTAATCACTTGGGTGAGTAAAGACAACGCATAGGCATTGACCTATGGTTGGATAGCCTAAGTGGAGTGCCACTTGAAAGGGCCCAGTCAAACAACAGTTCAATGTAGACTCATGCCTGGGTCTACAAGTTCTGGTAACGGGGACTGAGACAAAGAACTGAAGTGGTTCAAGGAATTAACAGAGAAAACTAGTGAGAGGGACTGTTTGATCACAGAGAAGGCTAGATGACAGACTGTTAATTCATATTGAATTGTGGGAACCAAGATGGCTCATTGTGCAGAGGGAACTAAGGAGGTTCCCAGTGAGGATTTGTTGAGGGACTGGTTGAGGATAAGCTGAAGGATCAGAAGATTATGATGCAGAACTAGCTTATCAGGATACAGGTTGGCCAAAGGACCAGAAGATTGTGTTGCAGGAGTAGCCAGAGGACTGATGAAGTTAATGAACTGATGACAAGAACTAGCCAGACTGGATACAGAGGCTGGAAGAACTGATTTTATTGTTTTTTGGGAGGAAAATGGATAAAATGAAGCAGTTAAATAATAATTAAATACTGCCTGATTATGATTAAAAAAGAATTTAATATCACATAATCAAAAAGAAAGAGGAGGTAAAATGATTTACAGTTTGTTAAAACTGTAAATTAATTTAAAAAGAGAATTGAGGAAGAAGGGAGCTAGAAAGAGGCCGGAAATAGGACAGAGAAACTGTGAGGGCAAAAGAGCAAATTTTGCCAAGAATGACTAGGAGAGGCAAGAGAACGAGCAGCAAGTGGGTTCAAAGTTGCAAAACATTGAGGAAAACCCAGAGAAACACGGAGAAACGTTGTAAAATTGAGGGGCCGGAATTTGCCTAAGTAAAACATATGTGGAAGCACTCAAGATTTGCCAGGGAAACATGATGGGAATCACGGCAAAACCGTTCAAAACACAGAGCAGTTGTTTACCCGGAGCAAGACAGCCTTGGGTTTGAACCAGGGTCAAGATCAAGTCATCCAGGGAAACCTTTTGGCAAAACCTTTGAATTGAGGCATATGATTGGCTGTAAGCTGGAGTCTAATTGATCAGTGTTTTAAGGGCTTTAACTTAAGAGTTAAAGCCTAAAAAATGAGGAGCATAAGCAGAAAATTCAGGGCTTTCATTGGTTGAAGTAAGTTTCAAAGTTTAATATTTTATAGAAAAAGAAAAACTGGATAGTTTAAGCTTTTGAAAACCAGAGTTCTGAGAGAGGTTTTTGGTCTGAAACAAGGGGCTATAAAAGGGAGAGCTATCTGAGACTCTTCAGGGACTGGATAGAGTGGATCACAAAGACCACAAGAGCTACAGAAGGAGCCAAAGACCAAGAGTAGGAAGCCAGAGCTGGAACAGACCGCAGGAGCCCAAGACCAAAGTACAGGAGCCAAAGACCAAGTACAAGGAGTCCAAGAGATTCTTGAAGGACTTCAAGTATTGGCACAAACCCTCATTTTCCCCTATACTAAGGCCATATATCAGAAGTTTTCTGGGGGATCTTCCTTCTGACCGTGAAAAAAATAGCCTATTATAACCCCTACTCAAATTTACCATGATAAAAGGATAAAAGTTCTATTTGCCAATTACCCCAGATCTTCTACCCTAGCCTAGGAGACAAGGAATTCTATTGCCTAGGTTGCAGAAAGTTTGCCTCTAGTAAGTCTGCCCAGGAGGAGTGGGAAAAGGTGACTAGGCATCTTGAAATACAGATAGAGGAAGGGAGTTTATTGGGGGAGAGTTTGCTAGACTATTACAGGATTTGTATTGGCCTACAGAAGGGCTAGCGCCTGCTGAATTACAAGTGTATGATGGAGACGCTTGTCTGGTGATTGGAAAGGTGCTGGAAGAGTTTGCTCTTATACAGGCCTAGTTAAGCTCCTAACCAACCACTCATCACTGTTGGAGAATGACAACTCCTCCAAGCTGGTCCCTGGCTATGACCCAGGACACACTTTAGGGACTGGTGACCAGGAACCCCACAGTGGATGTTCCTCCTTCTCCTCTTTTATAAGGAATTGCATTCCTTTTACAACCAATAAATTTTCAAAATGGCACAGGAAATCCCAAGAAACATGGTATTATAACTACATTTATTAATGCAGAATTGGACTCAGAATAAAAATAAACATTAAGTGGGAAGCTGTTGATTCTGTTTTTGAATTCAAATAATGAATATACAATCAATATACACTTTAATTTGAATATGAATGCAAAAGTACAACCAAAAGCTTCATAAACCACATAAACACTGCTTTAAATCAACCAAATACGGGGTTGGACAACAACAACAATGAAAACAAGTAAGAGATTATGAATATAAATTTTAATTCAATTAAAAAATCCAAAAATACTCCAGAGATTAACATAGCCAATCAAAGCTTTCAAAAGCCCATAGCCATCTTGACTGCACCTCCTATTGCTTTAAACAGCCAACCAGAAGCCAAAGATCACACAAGCCAAGGAAATAACCCTCATCCCAGCAATAAATCCTCCAAAACACATAACCACCAGGCCAAATGCACCCTTCAGGCACAACCAAACCTCACTGCTTCCTGCCTTGCAGGCTGCAGCTTGCTGCCGTCCTGCAAGACAATACTTCACAATCAGTTATTGCAGCAGCCTCTGGTAACCACTCTGAATATCCCCACATTTCACTCAGTATTTAAGCTGAGCTTTCCCTCCTGATCAAATTGCCCCAAATTTTTTATTCCTATCTACACTTCAAAAAACTATATTTTCAAACCTTCTATATCTTGATTAGTAGATAAATTAAGTCTCCCCTACAATAGCATAAGGCTCATTCTTTTGGTATGGTCTTTCTGTTTGTTAATTGATAATGGCCTGGCTAATGTGAACTTTGAAATCCCTGAACCAACTCCTACAGATAAAACTGAAGACTCCATTTGGTATTGTTTTTGTCCACGTTGCTGACATGCCCCCTATGTTGAAACCACTCAATTTCCTCTTATTATTCATCCCAAGGCCCCCTGGTTGGTCTTGGGATATACCAGCGTCTACTACTTGTTGAACCACTTTGCTCCCTTTTTGGGAAGATTTTTCTTATTTGGTCACCTTTTACATATGCTAATGATAGGAATCCCAGTAGGATACACTCTGGTTAAGTTCAATTTGGGAGCTCTTCTCCATTAAATTAGAGAAAAGCTCCCCAATGAATGGATCCTTGACATTTGTCTGATGATATAGTGGATAGAGACCAGAAGTTATGGGATTCCATCAGGGAACTAAACGTGTCTACTTGCAACCAAGGACACCCTAAAGAACTTCCTTAGCCTAACCCTCAAGTGACTGCCTTGACTTCACAGGTGTCTGCCCTTCAGCAAGAAGCTGCTTTTATTTGTACTACTGTGACTTATGCCACTAGTTCTGTTGGGCTTTCTGATGACAATGGCTGCTTCCCTGGGTTGCCTGGGAGCCCTATAATCCAATGTGCTAGGGAATTGATGCCCTAGACAACAAAGTTGACCCCCTAAAGCAAGGCTACCTCAACCCTAGACAAGGATGTCCAGGAAATGAGTGAGCTGATTGACTCTGTAAATGATAGATTGTCCCTTTGTCTTTCAGTAGGACATTTTTTAACTTCCTGTTTAGATGAACTTTCTACTGTGATGAGCACACATTGTTGTTAACTGGACGTTACTGAGCAACATGTTAATTAAGATAAAAAATGAGTTTCTGCACCACTGATACACTGACTACTCTTGAGGAGAGTATTCACCAGCTGTGAGCACAACAATCCCCTCTGAATCTAAAGCCAAATTATCACTGTATATCAATGTGCTAGATAGTAACAATGGTGGCCCTACCCCTGAGACTCACTTCAAACCTACTTTCAAACAAGTCTTTGATCCTAAAACATCAACCATTGCAGTCTTCTTGACTATCTACAAGACAGCTATTTGAAGAGCTTCAGATGAGGTTAAGCAGGAGCACATTTTAACCTGTTTGCACCCTACCTATCAAGAGGCAGTGGTACCTGAACTGCCCTCCATTGACACTTGGGAAGAGATTAAACAGCTTCTAATTGACAAGTTTGGGGATGACCTCAGTCTAGAGGTGAAAAAAAAGACGCCTTCATGCACATTGAATTCAAACCTAAAGAGACCTTGGCTGAGTTTTCAGACAGGTTCTATATGGAAGGACAGCAATTGATAACAAGCAGGCAGCTAACAGCGCATGAAGACTACATGGCTTGTGCTCAAGCCCTCAAGGTCAACCAATTTCTGTGCCTTCACTTCAAAGGCTATAAGGCCATGATTTCCTCTATTAAGAGCATAAAGCCGCTGTTACAGGACATGCACCTTAATCACTCTGGAGCTGTTTTGCAAGAGAATTGAGCGGCCTCTAACTCTGGTTCTTCTTCCTGTAGCCCACACATCCTCACCATAAACTCCCAGAATCCTCTTAGACGCCAAGGGTGCCATAACTGTGGACAGATAGGCCACCACTCCTGTGCTTGTACCAATCCACAAGTTGAAGGTGCTGACCCTAAGGACCAGGTGGGAAAAGAAAAGTCAACCTAGAGGAAGAGACACTCTTGGTTAACAATTCTTCCCAGTCTCCTCCAAATCCCCTGTCCATAGCAGACACTGAGCACGCCAATTCAAAAGATCCTCCAATTCTGCTATTATTTCATGACATCTCTGATGATTCAGACATGGATAATTTGGATACTTAAGATTCCAACGGCTATGAATATTCAGTTCTAGCAGTTCCCAAAACCATTTCTGTCCCTTAAAAATTATGCTCTGAGAAGACTGAAACCACTACCAATACTCTGACTGAGGCCAAGGAGGTTGTCTCTTGCCCATACCTCACACAAGCTAAAATGTTGCCGGTGTTAGTAGAGTTGTCAGAAGAGGCAGCAGAAGTAGCTGATGCAGTTTTTAAAAATGTGTCAGTTTCAATCCCTCTTTAGACTGTATACAAGGAGTTCCCAGGTTTGAGATGTATGGTCAAAAAGTTGGACAAGGAACTAGCTAAAGCCCAAGATATCCTGGCTGTCCTCCTGTCCTTTGGTTGTACAATTACTTGTGTAGAGATATCCATCCAAAAAGTGAAGATCAAGGATTTTTAGATACTGGATCTCCAGTTAATCTTGTATCCTCCAAGCTTGGGAAGAAGCTTAAGCTTGCCACTTATCTTAGCTATCATCAGTCTTATGGTACTGCTGACCTGTCCATGACTTGTACTATAGGGGCCTATTCCACTCTCCCTATGTGGTTTTTAAACTACTTTTAGCTGCACCTGCTACAGTTCTAGAAAATTAGAGTTTTGATCTTCTAGTTAGTACTCAATTTCTTAGGGAATACAATAGGATTGTTAATCTAAAAAATGGCTACCTCTCTGTTATAGGGTATGAAGTCCCCCTGATCTTTGAGAAACCTGTCAAAGTCCCTGGGAAATGCCTCAAGATGTATGCTTTAAAGTACCCAACTGGTGTCTTCACCCTGAAGTAATGTACCAATTTGTCCAACATGAAGTGTCCCCCTATGACCTGCCTTGCATCTGAAGGTATTCCACTTCTGGACACTTCTGCTGTTACCATCTCCCCTGGATCTCAGGCTATCCTGGACTCTCAGATGTTATACAAGTTTCCTGAACTCACATTCCTAGAGCTCTACTCTCCTCCCTTGTTAGGCTGCAACAAACCCTACCTCTGCCCTGGGATCCTAGATGTCTCTCAGAAATATCCTGCTTAGTTGTTGGTAGCCAATTTAACAGCTCTCTTCGTATCTGTGTCAAGAGGCCAGGTTGTTAGCTATGGCAAGCTGCTAAACACTCCTCATGTTCTATCACTACATCCCTTTGGTACGTTTCAGGACTTTAACTTACCTGAGGATGAGCCACAAGTCCTATCACTTTTCACTGCTCAAGACTTCCTGCAGCTATCTCTGGTTCAACATAAAGAAGTGCTTGTCCTACTGGATTAGTTTTTGGATATCTTTGCTAAGGATAGCACAGATTGTGATTTAGCCAAAGGTGTCATTCACCAGATTAACACTGGTGATACTCCCCCCTTTTGTGCTAAACCCTACTGCTGCAGCCAAGTGGAAGACACTCAGATGTCTAAAGAGCTCAAACAACTTCTAGACGCTGGACTGCTTGCTCCTTCCCAAAGTCCATGGGCCTCCCCCTTGCTCATACTAAAAAAGAAGGATGGAGGTCATCATATTGTGATGGACTACCGACGCTTGAATTCCTTAACCAAAAAGGATTCCCACCTCATACCACATATTGATGATGCTCTCCACTGCCTTGTGGGATCCAAGTTCTTCTCTTCCATGGATCTGGCTTCTGGTTACTGGCAAGTTGATCTCTCCCCTGAGGATATACAGAAGTCTGTGCTCATCACTTCAAAAGGATTGTTTGAGCCTACACAAATGCTGCAAGGGCTCTGCAATGCTCCAGCTACTTTCCAACAAGCCATGGACTCCATCCTCCGTGATTTGAAGCTCTCGGGTGTTTTAGTGTACTTAGATGATAAAAATGTCTTCAGTGCTACCTTTACCAATCACCTGGCCCATCTTAAGGAAGTGTTCATAAAGATTTGTGAAGCCAGACTTAAGTTAAAGCCATCTAAGTGTGCCTTCTTCAAAGAACGCCTTTAATCCTTGGGGCATGAGATGACGCAGACAGGAATTTGTCCCATGACTAAGAAAGTTGAGGCCATTGACAAGATACTTCCACCTACCAACCTTTGTGAGGTTCAAGTCTTTTTGGTCATGATGGGCTACTATAGGCAGTTTATTCCTGACTTTGCTGACACTAGTGAGCCTCTGGTTCAGTTGCTACACAATGTCCCCTTTCAATGGACCGCCAGTCAACAGCAAGCCTTTAAGACTCTTAAGAAAAAGATCAAAGAGGCTCCTATCCTGGTGTATCCTGACTATGATAAGGAGCTCATCCTCTACACAGATGCTAGCAATCTAGCTATTGGGGCCACCCTTGCCCAATTAGACAATTAAGGAGTAGATCACCCTGTGGCTTATACATCTTGTGTCCTCAATAAGCATGAGAAAACTATAGAGTCACTTAGAAAGAGTGCCTTGCCATACTACATGCCGTTAAAAAATTCCTCCATTACCTTTATGGTACTCATTTCATTGTGGTTACTGACCACACCTTGCCTAATTGGTTAAAACAACTCAAGGAACCTGAAGGTTTTTTAGCTAGATAGGCCCTTTGTCTCCAAGGTTATGATTTCACAGTATTACATTGCCCTGAAATCCAGCATCAGAATGCATATGGGTTATCACAAATGCATATCCTTTCTCTGCACCCTGAAGAGACAGACTATTGTATGAAATAATTGGGTATACTTCATCATGGGAGGACAAGACTGAGGATATTCAATCAGTCTTGAATAAGCTATTCAAAAACACCCACATATTCAACAATCAGCTATTTAAGAAATTTTGTGACCAGTATCTATCCTATGTATGCCCCAGTATTTTCCTTTTATTAGTGCTCCAAGCCCACAAAGAGACTGGACATAGGGTATTGCCAAGACCTATGACTGGCTCTAGAAGAACTATAACTGGTAGAAACTCTGTCTGTTGATACCTGATGTCATTGCTAGTTGCCATGACTGTCAGCTACAGCGTCCCTGAGCTGCATCCCATGAGTTCAAGCTAGTTCCCCCTCAGCACGCCTTTTATACAGTCAGCATTGACGCTGTAGGGCCTCTTCCCTTTTTGCACTTGGGCTGTTGCTTTATCCTGATTGCTGTTGACCATTTCAGTAAATGGGTAGAAGCTTTCCCTATCAAGGACATCACTGCTAAAACTACTGCCGCCTTCTTACTTCAGGATGTGTTTTATTTTCATGGCTGCCCTCAAGTGCTATTTTCAGATAATGGATCTAACTTCAATTCAAAGCTATTAACTTCTGTTGTGGAGGTTTTGGGATCTCACCAGTCCTTATCAGCCCCCTACAGCCCTTCCATTAATGGGGCTGTAGAATGTGCTAACTCAACTTTAGTTTCCATCATTCAGAAACTAACCTACTCTGATGCTGCAAATTGTGATTTATACCTTCCTGATGCCCTCTTTGCCTACTGTCTCAATAAGCATTGTATCACTGGACATTCTCCCTTTACTATGTTTTATGGGCATGAAGCCACAACTTGTTGCTTTGAGGGCCCCCTACTCTCTTCTGATGAAGCCCTAGATTCTGATACCCATATCAAGAACTTGGTCTACTGAATAATTGGCATCCAAGCCACTGCCTACACCTCTGTGTACAAGACCAAGATGCTAGAACTCTCTCCAAATAATGCTATATGTTCTTCCTTGCTAGAGTTCAAAGTTGCAGACCATGTCCTGTACTACCAACATAGAGTGGGAGGATGTGCTCATAAGTTGGATGCATAATGGATTAGATTGTTAGAGGTTACTTTTAGATGTGGTTCAGAATACACTGTGAAACTCCTCTCAAGTAGTTGCCCGTTTTCCTGAGTGCACACTAAGTTTCTCCACAAGTACCACCCCCTAAGGCCAATATAGAAGGGGGCAATGCTGTGAATGCCAATATTCACGTTCTTTTGATTTTTCCTTCATTAGGTTATTTTGAGAATGAATCCTTTGCTTTTGCCTTTGCTACTTGAAATGTATCTATTTCTGATAATGGAAATTCATCTGTTCATTGTCCTTGGTCTGCGCAACTCACTTGCCCCACTCATACTTGTGGCAAGTGATCCTACCATCTGTTTATTGTTTTGTGGTAACACTAAACAATATATATTCCTGTTCTTTATCTTCAATAAAGATTAAGTTCTATTCATATTTCTATTTTTGTGCTTTCAAGTACTTCAGCACCTCTCTCTAGCCACAACTAGTAGAGAATTATTATTCAGGACCACAAGTTAACTACTTCACCTTCCCTGCCAACTAACCAAGGCTTATTATGAATCCAGTCCTAAGGTTAGGATTTCTTGTTGTGTGTCTGTACTGCACTTCAGAAAACAACAGATGGTACTTTGGTCTAGCCACACCCAGAAAAAACTATGTCTGTGAAACTCTGTTATGAGTGAAGCAGGTATAAAGAGGTTGGTGTTACAAGAGAACAGTAAATTATTATGGTGGTCAATTCTTGTATTTAACATATGAATCACCAACTTAAAGAGAAAAGACCAGAAACAACATTCTTTTAAAACAGGCCATTATATTCATCTAAATCCAAGAATAGAACAGCTATTTATTTTCAAATCCATGTCTTGGACTATACTACCAACTTTAAGAAATACAATATCAGCAAGATAAATATCTGTGTGGCCTGGTGGGTATATGAAGCACTGAAATCCTGTCTTGTGGGTGATATTCTTTGCAAATTGGTTGTATTTCATTTGATGGCTCAAATAGACTTTATAGTTGGCACATGTTGATTTTAATATCTTCAGCATGGCCTCCATGGCAGACTTGTAACTATATCCACTAACATAATTGACTTCAGTCCAATTTAATACAGTCCCTCTCAGGGAAACTTCCAAAAATGCCCCAAAAATCAAGCCTACATTTTTTTACCACTTGTGTCACTGTGACATTTTTTGGGGCCATAACCCTGGTGAGCTACAGCCAGTTTATAAAAGGATAAAAAATTATGTCATCACTAGTTGACACCAGGAATTATATAGACAACACCACCACTTCTGGATTGTATAGTGTACTGGCAGACTTGACCCACAAATCCCTGCAAAGATTGGAGAATAGTTGCACCAAGATTACAACTCCATGCATCCACACCTGAACCATCTTCTTGGATATCCAAATACCATGGTAACTCAGTCAGTATCTGACCTGGGTGAGCTTGAGGTCAAGGTCATTTTGCAACAGTGGCAGTATGATAGGATAGGGCTCTATATATTGGGATGCCTTCTTGAAACGTCCAGGATTCACTTTAAAGGTGTTCCCCTGCTTGTGCACCTCATGAAACTCCCTCATTATGGTTACTTGGGTGATATGAGATGTTCAGCAATTTCTGAAAGTCCAGCCCACTTGCGTTCATGACCATAATCTTTTGAATAACCTGATTGGGTATAAAATTATGGCCTTTCTTTAATGCTGTACTTTGGTTTGCTTCTCAAGAAAGGGCAGATGATGATTGACTGACTTCATTTGATGCCACTGGAGTATTATTGGAGAAGGATATATTGATTTTAATGTCTTCTTGTGTAAAGGCCTGGTGATTACCCTGGTCAGCAATGGTCTCTGTGTGTTATCCAAACAACAGGTTTCTAGTTTCACTTGTGGGAACATGCAGCTCTTCATCCTCCAGCATGTAGTTAAATCCCTGGGTGTATATATCCACTGTATTCTCTCCTTGCTCTTGGGTGTGTCTGCTATAAGCTCTTGGTACTGATCATCAATAAGGGGAAACTTGCTATTGCTTGCAAAACCCACCTTAAAAGTTCAATAAATCTTAAAGAAAACAGGAGAAATATATTTTTGCTCATAGTTTTAATATGGGTTGAGTTTTACTAAAAATAACAGTTCCTGGTTGATCTAATTGGGAGGCTGGATTTTAAAATGGGATCCCCTGATTTCTCAAATAAAATTTGCTGGATTGGCTAAGGATATTTCTCTTGCCTTTTTGGAGCTTGCTTTCAATCAGAATAAAGGGAAAATTCAATGTTGTTTGTCTGGTTCTGTTTGCCTTGTGAATGACTTTTTTGTGCTTTATATTAAATGATTATGTGATCTTATTATTCCTTTTATATAAAAATAATATACTTCTGGGTGCTGTTTGGAATCTGGAATATCCATGTGTGGATTTGATTTTTTCTGTTGTTAAGTTGTATATTATGGACCTCAAGTGTGGCTATGTTTTTTATTGGAGTTTGATGTGTTGCATACATTTTTAACAGTTTTCTGTCCCCTGCCATTACTGAAAAAACTTGTGTCATTTATGTTTCATTATATGCCAGCTTCAGTTTGCTCTAACCTGACTTTGTTTTTTTTCTCTCCAAAGCTGTGAAAAGTATGGTATAAGTTTAACTTGAGGCTGGAAGCTTAAGTTTTTGCAATCCAAACAATCCATTTAAAAATCAGAATATTTTTAAGTTTAAAGCAACTGTTTTCAATGATCAAATATTATAAACTTTAATCTTCAACCCAGTAGGTTGAAAAACTTACACCCATCCTTCCAGGGTTAGAAATATTTGTTGCATGTTCAGAAGTTTTGAGCAAGTTAAAGGCGGGTGAAATGTTGGCAACTATCTGATACTTGTTAATTTGTGACCACCATACTTTACGCTCTTTTACTTGTAAATTACATAATGTTGTGATTTTTATTCATCTAAATCTTTAAAGTATTGCAGAGTAAAAAAAGGTAAAACATTTTCAATATTATCCCAAATATATCCAAGGAAACAAAATTTGGATAAAAACATTAAATAGGATAAATAAACAATAATTTAAAACTAATGCTTTATCTAACTTGCTTATTCTATCTAAAAAAAGGTACTAAAACTTAGCTGATGTTGCTCCTATAAAATGGTTTAAACCTGAGAGCTTTATTTAAAAATATCTTGACCCTCTTTGATTGATTAAAAACCAGAAGTTGTAACTAACATGTTGGAAATTGGTGGATACCATGCTCACAGTATAATATATATGAAGTTATAAAGGAGAATTGAAAATGCCAGTCAAGAGTTTTGATTACATACATTTTATCTGTGATATAAACCTAAGCTGATAATAATGAATTAGATCTTTATGAATTGAATAATGGGCTTTATACAAAAGACCATAGCTAAAAACTGAATTCAGCCATATTTAAGCTATCACATTTATAGTTTTTGTACAAGTTTGTTAATTAACACAATATTTGTTTAAAGATTAAAATACAGGCATTATTTTCAAATTAACTGGTAGGGTAACTCAAGCTTATAGACAGTGAAAATCCAAATTCATTAAAGTAGGTCTGATGCTTAAATCCCATCTAAAAAAGCCTCTGAAATTGACTCAATTTTTAATACTTCAAGTATGAGTAGCAGTGGATTTTAATATACATATGGTGAGATTGTGTGTCTCTTTTGTAATACTGTGCATATGCTCATTGTATTTGATAAGAACTATGGTTTTATTTTAAAGCTTCAAGTTGAATGCTGTAAGAAACCCCCTTAAGATAATAGTTGAACTAAAGTCACCACTTTTATAAAGAAATCTAAATAAACCCAGATTTTACTCTTTTAAGTTATCTTTTTGAAAGGGTAAAGTGTTAAAGGCTTTAATTCTGGTCCACTAAGAAATGTGCAGCTATAGACATACTGTTTCAGCCTGAATACCATATAAACTATCATCAATAGATATTGAAGTCAGAATCAATATCATGTCTTCAAATAACAATTTGATATGTAGATAAACCCATCTACAAAGTAGCCTTCAAAACTTATTGGGTCAAAACAAATAAAAAAGTACTTACCAAGAAGATAAGTTATAATAGCTGAGAAATATGAAAAGGTAATCACTCTGATATAAGAGCTAAAGATAACTTAGTTTTAGTAAAAAATTCAATAACTATGGCTTGTAGTGAAACCAAGACAAATTTAAGCTTTGTTAAAAAAGTTAAATGTACTCCAGGCTGTTTCAGAATAAAAATGGCATTTATATATGCAATATGTTTAATGAGATAGGTAAGGTGAAGAAGTGTTGAAATAAAAATTTCCAAGGGTTAGGAGGTTTTAATCAGAAATTAAGCCCATAAATAAGCATATTCACAAAAAGTTTTAAACCAAAAATAATTGAAGATAATATATTATAAGCAAATATTAAAAAAAAACTTAAAGTAAGGGATGTAGTTTATTAAATTTCTGCTGGTATTTTTGATAATTATGTAGACCTACTTGGGAGGTTTTATCAAGGATATACTGTAAATTCAGAACCTAAACGTAAAAATGTGGGATTGTCAAATCCTTGGTCCAAATTCTGAATCACTTTTGCGGGCAACTCAGCTGAGTGAAAATTAAAATATTTAATAAAATCAACCATTTAATTTGACTTTTTTTGGCTTATTTAAATTGGCAAATTTTGAATCCCTTGAGCAGATAAATCAACTAACAAAAGACAAAACACAGTAAACAAATGTGGGATACATGAATCAGAAATATGGGACTCTAATGTACAATTTGAGATTTCCTGTATTTCAAACAAATCATAGACATCATGTAAAACTTAACATATCTGAAATTGCGGGATTCTCAAATCCAAGAACCAAATTTCATATCAAAAATGAGGTAAATTTGAAATAAATATAATTTATAGAAATCTCAAAAAGGATGCCAAAGGATCTAGAGTGGATTTGTGCTGATTCTTTTAGGAAGCACAGGCATTCTCAAAAATCACCCTATTCTATTTTAGGATGGATAAAATTTAGATTGTAATATTCACCAACTTAACATACTTAACAATAAAATTGACTAAAACGCACACTTAACTTAAGAGTTTAATGTTCAAATAAAAATTTATTATGCCTTCTTTTAACACCAACCAAGTCAACGAGCTGTTACCTGGTCTTGACAAAATTATGCAGGGCTACGCTGGGTCTTCCAATAGTGAAGCCTCTGTCTATGGTCACTCCCAACCTGCAGGCCCCTCTGCAAGCACTAACCAGGAGTGTGTTCATTCTCCAGCGTCCTCAAGCATGGCCCTGTTTGTCCATCACGCACAGGCAGCTGCTAACCCAGATTGAGTATCAACACTGGCATCTGGAATTGGCCAATTGAGCCAAGGGGTCACCCAGAGAACCCAGAATCCAGAAACACTAATCAGATGACACTGTCTGGTTCCCAAGACGGATACATCCCACCTCTAGTCAATAAGCCTGAAAGATGCAGAATAAAGCTAATTACCCCAGAGATTGTTCTCAAAATGGTTGAAAAGCAAGGGATGCTTATGTCTTTTGGGGAAATTGCGGCCACAATGGGGTTTGAAAAGTCCACTGTGGCTGCAACCCTGCAAGCCCACGCCAACTGTGGCCCCCTTCCAATAAGACCCCAACGGTGCCTGTACTTCAACTGAAGGTGAAAAAGCCCACCCTCTCATGATGGCTATCATGGAGTGTGACCTGCGGATGCCCCTGGTCCAGGTTTGTCTCCAACTGGGACTTCATGGCATTTTCACAAATAAAAGAACAGTCAATTTTTGGATGCAGAGAGTTGTGGTTGCTGCTAGAATCTTGTCTAATCAGGTTCTCAGTGGTACTAGTTTGGCAAATACCAACCCCTATAATTCAACCATCATTAATTTTATTAAAGGGAGGGCAATAAGGGCTTTAAATGACGGCATCTTCTTGTTGTATTCAAGATTTCTGAAAGTATCCAAGATTATGGAGAAAATTGTACAGTAGTTTTAAAAGCTATGGCAACAAACAAAAATTCTTCAGATTTAAACAAAATCCAAGTTGCACAAGATTCAGGATTCAATTAATTTAAATATCTTTGGTTAATAAATGAACTGTCAAACAAAAAACAAAATTTCACTAGCCCATCATACAAAATTATATCAAACATCAAGCAGTGAAGTTCAAACCACAAACAAAATGAACTGAAGCAACAAGTGAAATGCATGGATGCTGTTCCAGAGTATATTATAATCCAATCAGGATTCATATGAGGCACCAACAGAAGGACTAAAGTGAAACAAATCTTGAGCAATCTAGAAGCGAGATTACACAAGCACAAAACAAAATGAACTCACACAAGATGTGCAGTATGAGCAGCCTAAAATAGAAAAATAACAGTTTAACAGCCAATCAACAGCTATCCAATTTAGGACCAGAGGCATTTATCCATTTTCATGGCTGCAGATTTTTATGAAAAGGTTTTGAGAACCTTCCAAATATGGACTTGAGATTACAATAAAAATAATTCATTAAATTTTAAATTTTCTACTTTTAGTGATTTTATCCTAGTTTTTTACAAAGGTTTTTACAAGCAATATCTTCAACTGCGCCAGCAGCCAAGCCAGCTTCAATGGAGGCAAGGCTCAGAACGTGGAGGCACCTGTTTACACCCAAGCCTTTGAGACGGGTAATAAGGAAGCTGACCTGTTACTGTCCCCTAACCCATATGACTTTGACTTATTCAA
This sequence comes from Entomophthora muscae, assembly GCA_014839935.2. NCBI lineage: Eukaryota > Fungi > Entomophthoromycota > Entomophthoromycetes > Entomophthorales > Entomophthoraceae > Entomophthora > Entomophthora muscae. The sequence continues at coordinate 1,008,268 of QTSX02002131.1, read as the reverse complement.
GAGTCACTTAGAGTCTAGCTCTGCCCTTGCTCCCACACCCACCCCTGCACAAGCTGCCTGTCAACCAACCAATCAGGATGGCCACCTCAATCCGGAACAACTTCCTGCCACCACCCAACCTGCCCCCCTCAGCCAATCAGGCTTCAGCTCCTGTCACCAAGCGCCCTAAATGCAGAATAATCACTGCCCAAATTCTTCAGGAAATTGTGGTACTCAACCTGCAGGGTCTGTCCTGGGATCAGATAGCCAGCCAATTACAATTCACCCAGGCTACTGTCATGCGGGAATTCAACAACCTGATGAATAAGGGAAATCTGATTGGGACAGCCAAGAAGCCAAAGAAGGCCACAGAGTCCCAGATCAATGAGGCATACCCAATAATGCTTGACCTCCTCCAGCGGGACCCCAAGCTTCCTTTGACCCAGGTCTGGAAGCAACTTGTGCACCATGGCATTTGGGTGTCTGAGCGCATGGTACAGCTCTGGATGTATGGGAAGGTGGCTTTCATATGGGTTCTTACAAATTTTGCCAGTGACTAATGGGATGGCGCTGAGGATTCCCCATATGACACCACAATCAAATCAACCCTGGTCTGATGTTTGACAAATCTAACAGATGACATCATGTTTGTCTTGTACTACAAGTTATCAATTGCATTTGACAATTTTGGTGAGCAAGGAAAAGCCGCTGCCAAGAATAGAAGGAAGAAGGTTGAGAAGGGGACATTCATTGGTGCATTTCTGGCTGTTTCAGCCAAGGGTTTTGTCTACTACTGGACAAACCCTGATTTCATCAATGGCTACTCATACGGCCACATCATTGGTGGATTTCTTGACTCCTGGGATGGCTCAAATTCCAAATGCCGGGTTTTCTTGAGCCACCAGATGGAGGGAAGCTCCACCGCCCTTGAGGCCATCCAGGGACGCGGGCACCAGGCCTCAGTCTACCCCGCCAGCCATGCACACATCCATCTGGCTGATGTTGTCTTCTTTAACATTGGAGACACACTACGGGAGCGCCGCCCTCAGGCGTTCAACAACCTCTATATTGGGGTCCTTGATCACAATTTTCTCTTTGGTCACCAAATGGTGGCTGACTTGTTTGCGCAAATAGTTTTCCATGTGAAAATGGGCAACCAATCACGCAAGGATAAGCGCCTCCCACCCCGTGCCACAGCCATCTACCAGCCCATCCAGCCAATGACTGATGAGGAGTACATTGAGAAGTATATGGCAGCCATCACGCGCAATCCTCCTGCCTCCACCCCCGCCACCAACACCCCCCGCCCGCAAGCCCAACCCACCCAATCCCAGACCCCCCAGGCCAGCACCGCCTCTATGTCTTCCTTCCCGCATCATTCTGCCTCCTAGGCATCACTCTCCCCTGCCTCAATAAACCCCTGTCACCAAACATTTTCTATTTATATTATCTTTTTTTGAATTTCAGTTGTTTGTGTTCTCTTTGTTTATAGTTGGTTTTATTCTTTATGTTCAGCTTATTTCTATAAAATCATATATTTACTATGGTGTGTATCTAGATCCTGAACACAGTTATTTTTAGCACCAAACCATAGCCCCTTGTGAAAACATTAACAACAATTTGGTGATCAGCTAAATTTGAATTAGAAATTATAGGTTAACTGTTTTTAGATAAAGTTGTTACTGATCCAAATTCAAAACCTTAATGATAAACTTTAAGCCAATCAGGAGCCAAGTGATAAAGTTATTGTTGTGACATAAAGTTTATCATTAAGGTTTGAATTTGGATCAGTAATAACTTTATCTAAAAACAGTTAACACTATAATTTTCTAATTCAGATTCAGTTGATCACCAAGTCATTGTTAATATTTTCACAAGGGGCTGTGTCAAGCGCCAAAAATAATATAGTAACCAAGGAAACAATGCCACACAAAGCAAACAACACATATTTAAATGTATGTAAAACATATACAAAATGGGTAAAAAGATGGGATAATGTAGTAAATGGGGAAAAAAAGGAATAAACAAAGAGGCAATTGTATCAAAATAATACAGAATTTATTGGGGCAAGAGCTATAAAAACATATGAAAAGGTTAGTAAAAAATCAATGAGTGAATTAGAAAAACTTCTAAAAGACCTTGACTTGGCAATTGCCAAAATCAAAGAAATTGACTGCAAGGTCAAGGAAAAATTGAAGTCTGCCGTCCTTGAAGGGGACAAAATCAAAAAGGTGTCCGCCAAGTCACTCATGACCAAAATACCGGGCACCCCTGAGAAGACAATAGAGCGCCTACTCAACATTCAGAAGACAGTGGTTGAAGGCTTGCAATTCAAGTCCTTTGCCCTCTCTGTGCCGTCTGTCTGGACAGACAACCCTGAAATGTATGCACATCTTAAACCTGCCAAGAGGGCCCGCAAGGAGGACACTGAGATGCCCGCACAACTGCTTGCGCCAAGGATGGCAAAGCCTGCCAAAACCGCCAGCAAAGAAGAAACCCAAGAAGGTAACCTAAGAAAATAAATTTAATAAAAATTCATAAATACTTACCTTTTTTAGAAGATGTTGATGGCAAACTCCGCCGGGTCCTGGTTCCTTTTGTTCCCCCCACCTTCTACTCAAATTTTGCCACTCACGTGGCCAAGCAGCTTTTCCTGTCCCCCCCTGTCTTGCAGGAGCTCAAAGATAGGATTCACGGTGAATTCCCAATGTCCAGGGAGGCATTGGCTGGGCTGACACATGAAGAGGGGGCATCCAAGTGGGCAGTTACTGCCTACAAGGATGCTCAACTGGTCCGCCTAGACCCGGTTAACCTCAGTGGAGTTTACACAGTAAACTCCATTGAGCTTGTTTGGGACGTCCTGGCAACGCTCCCATTCAAGAATATACCGGAGATGGGCTGGGTTCATGTGGCTGCTTGCTTCTGCTTCCCGGTGGAGCACACCCTGTCCTACTTGCTGGAGAACTTCAGGCGCGCGGTAGAAAAACTGGCTGTTGCAGATGCAACAGCCGTGAAGAAGACCAAAATCCTCCTGGCGGACTTCAGGCTGGCCTGGAGTGCCAACAAGACGGGGGTCCCAGAAGCTATGGATCTTACCTTTGGCAAAACTAAACATGAGAAAAAAATAAGCGCAGTATACAATAAATTATGCGAGTTTACGGAAGCCTTTGCTGGGCAAAGGCTTCACCTCGTTGTTTACCTGGGGTTTCTATTCTACTTTGGAATGGGCGCCAGCGTAGAGGATCTAGACGGGGTCCTTCTTGGAATCAACAAGGCCCGGCTTGCACTTGATGGGAAGAAGGTCCCCCCAGATATGACTCAGTGGACCATGTTATCCAGGACGCCCTGGTCCTGGCTGGAATCTACGGGTTTGCAGCCCCGCCTGAGAAGCTGCTGCTTCACTCCCACCTAACCATTCTGCCTTTCACCAGCAGGCGGGAGTATTTTAACCAGGGTGTATCCACTGTCCACGGTGTGGCAGTGGAGGTTGTGTGCCACCTCCATTGCGGGGTGGGTACATACCGCCAGACCCATTATAGGTGCTCCTAATATATCCTCTATTCCAATAAATATATTTACCCTTTAGATTATTTTTATTATAATTAATAATTTTTCAAATAATATTTTATCAAACAAGATTTGCAAAATATATTTCGGAAATGGGTTTCAGAAAAGTATAAAATTATATGTTAATAAAATAAATTCTAACTTGTACATTTTACATTTAATTTTTTTAATTTTTTTACATTTTTTTTGACCAAAGTGATTTAAATATATTTGTGTAATCCAGTATCAAGCGTTTGGGATAACCTCAGATGGCATAATAAAATAATATATAATAAAATAATTAAATTACTTAAATCTATTGATGGAACTTCTGAATGTGATTGCGGGCGTGGAAACATCTAAATATAAAATGTTAGTTAATGAATCTTGATTAGTAAATTAGAGGATATATAAAAAAGTGGGATAAGCTAAGCCTTTAATTGATTGGCTGATTTGCAAGGCACGCAGGGATAAACAGATCAGTGTGGCCATAGAATTTGGCCACAGTCTCAGCTGGGAGGGTGTGGATTCTGGCCTGCAGCAAATTAAAGAGGTCCTTGGTCCCAGTTGGGGTTCCTCGCTTGACAACTTGCTTGATCCAGACAAAGACTTCCTCAATGGGATTTAGGAAGGGCAAATAGGCGGGAAGGAAGAGAAGGCGCATATTTGCCGTGGTCAATTGCTGGGGGCCCACTGCAATGCTTGTGTCAATTGATGGAAATTCTTCAAGAATATCTGCCACCTTGTGGAGACCAACGTTGTCCAGCACAATTATGTTGGTGAAGCCCAGGCTTGTGCGCCTCAGGTGTTCCTGGACCAATCGGAGGAATGATAGGAAGGTCTGGCTATTGTGAGATCCCAATATCATTTGGTAGAGCTCAACCCCCTTTGGACCAAGGAGAGCCACCATCAAATAGGCTGTGGCGCAGACTGCAGCACGCCAAGCCATCCCGTCATTGGAGCCTCTGGGGACATACCCATACTCATTGTGCATTGACGAGGCAAATGCTGATTTGTTGATATAGTAAAATTTGACCGTTCCCTTGGCTTTTAGGGCAGTATACGCCTCTGCGTATTTTCTCTGGGTCTCAATATTGGCTGGGCTGTTCCGATTGTATGGGGATACCCCAAGTTTTTTCCAGGAAATTTGCATTCCCTTGACCAGATGGTAGTAAAAGGAAATTGAAGCCTCAACCCCAAAATCAGACTTGACCATAGCCTGTATATTTGCCAGTTCAAGATGGCAGTCCCTAGTTATCCACTGGCGGATTGCACATTTGTGCTCCTTTGTGAGCATGGTCAACACGCGCAAGGATTTCTCCGCAGCAAGGACTCAACCCATGTTGAGGAACTTGTTGAAGGTCTTTGAGGCGTACTTGGGATCCACCCCAACAATGGCTGCGGCTGACTTGTAATTGCCTGATTCACACATTAGATTAGGCAGTATGATGCGTTTGATGTCAGGTATGCGCTTCTGAGCGGGCTTTTTAGCAGTGGGGATTGACTCATTGGCATTGGGCAAGGTACAGGGCATAGGCACTTGTTGTAGAAGGCTGCAACTTTCTTGTGCACCAGTTGTCCCTTATCAGTTTGAAAGAACTCGGGCTTCTTGTTATCCTCCTGATTGCCATTGCTTATGTATGGCTCATAGCTAGTATCAAGTACAGGCTTCACCTTCTCCAGCATGGCTGACGGGACCAACTCTTGCCGGTACACAGCGTCAAACACATATGAAGTAAGTTCTACCTCCTTGTTTCTAACCATTTTGGTAGTGGTGACCTTGGTTGGCTTCCGGGTCAGCTTTGGGACCTGAGAGTTTATGCTCCACACCCTAGCAGCTTGTGCTCCTTGAACCAGCTGTGTCAGTGCAGCGTCACTATGGAACTCTCCTCTTCTGCCTCCCTCCTGAGTAGGCACTTGTGTTGTACTGAGTCTATTCTTTGACCCGCAGGGGCAACCGCAACCGCAGCGCACAACGGGTGCATTGGTACTCTGGTGTTGTGTTCCTTTCATTTTAAAATTTAATAAAATACTAAATAAAACTTAATTAAGTTACTTTCTAATTTTAATTTTTGCTTTTATCTGAATATGGATATTCAATTAGAGTTTTCCCACCCAATATCCCAATTATAGATTTTTTATTTCTTAATTAGTTATTTCTGGTTTACAACGCCCATTTCGAATACCCAAAATAATTTCCACCCATTTTCTCATATTTTTTGCCAAATTAAGCAGCCAACACAATATTTTTAAAATTTATGTTTCAGATCTCGTGTCTTATTTTAGATGCCTTGGTATCATTCTTTATTAAAATCCATTGCACAAACTGTGTGAGTGATTTTGTTTGTTTTTTGAGTTCCTATTGTGTTTCATTTTTGGATTGAGTTTTGAAGCACCATGTGTGGGTGTATTTCATCACCAATTCACATAGTAAACATATGTACACTGAAAGCCAACTCACATCATTTTGTTTGTGAATCCATGTATTTTGGATTGCATTTTGAATGGTTTTTTTTTGCGCGTGAGTCCTTCTTTGCTGTGTTGACCCATTTTGCTTATTAACACCAAAAATTCCTGTTAATGGAGTGTATATTTTAACCTGCTAGTTGGATTTTGTTTAAATCTGAAATGATTTCATTTAAATCTGAGTTCATTTTGCTTGTCGCCATAGCTTTTAAAACTACTGTATGTTGGATTCTCAACAAGTGATAAATCAGTGCGCTGAGTTGGCCCTTGAGTCAGCCAATAACAGGCAAGTGTCATAACTGTGCTATTTTAGCAGAGTTACAAGGGGAAAAATAATTAGAAGCTAGATAATAATCTTTATTGAGAGATAGTGATTATATAGTCAATGTGAATCAAGGGTAACAGGAACATGATTGTGTTGATCACACAGCTGGATGATGAAGGGGGTGGCTTGATCCTGGTAATGAGTCAAGCGCCAAAATGAGATATCCACCATAAGGGATCATCATCTGTTCATGTTGTTGGATTTGGTAATTTGAGTTGACTTCCTAGTCTGGCTTTGAGTGGCCAGGTATGTCAGGAATGACAATTTGGATGCTCCTAAATCTCAAAATACGGAATCAGAGTCAAACCCTGGACAAAACCCTTCGCAGACTGCCAGACTCATAGGCTGGGAACGCAATAACCCACTACTAATTGACAAAGTTGCTGCCAGCCCGTCAGGACCCAAACCCTTAGCTGCCCCACAGGATTCTGCAAGCGAACCACCAGTGCAAGATGCCGGGAATTTCCCCGAGGTGCCAACGCCTGACACCGGCAGTTTGCCTGGTGAAATAGACAAATTTCTCCCTGAAAGTTATTCCAAGCTCCCCCAAAGTCCCGGGAAAGGCACTGAAACCAAAGAGGCACCCAATACCCAAATCAATAAGCAGAAGGATTTGAAGTCTTCTCACCCCAAAGCAGCCAGTGGCAAACCGCCAGTGCCGAGCGCCACACTGCCATCTGAGACGCCCAATGCCAACCCGCCCAAGCCCAGAAACCCCAACCAGGTAGTGAAGCCTGGCAGTGTGGTATAAATACCTGCCAGGCCGAGACCAACTCCCATTGTCATTTTTAAATAAAGGTTATGAGATATTGGTTTCCCCAACTATTGCCATATTTTATTCTTGCCATCTTCCAGTTAACTCCAAGATTGTCTGCCCCCCTGCCAGCCCGCCAGCTACGTACTGCCTACCAGGTGCTCCCTATGGTCATGTCCATTTCACAGAATACCCCTTAAAGCCTGAGTACAAGGACTATACTACTGATAACATACTAGCCCAGGATCCCTTGGCCAGAACTACTGAGTCAACTAGATACAACCAAGAAGGCCCTTGGTACGTTATCAAACCCCGCCTGTTCAGAGATAAATACAACTTTCTTTCCGCCTACCAAATGGACATGGAACCACCCGTCACCCCCAAACCAATGCCTGCCTCTGCTGCTGAGCTCCCACTGGACCATACCAACAAGCTTTTTGGAATTGTATATATTACTCTCATGAGAGTAATAGATACTATTGTCTCAGTCGCTGGTCCGTGGTTGTGGGTGGGCAAGTCAATGTCCTACCTCATTAAATTAGCACCAATCCTTTGGTGGGCTCTGCTTACCCAGTCCAAAACCCGCCAGTTCCCAAACACTAGCAAGCCAGCCAATCAGGGTTGGTTCCCTGACAAGGTAATCAGATTGCGGGTCACAAACCCGCTTGTTTGGAACCTTGCTGGTGGGTCGAGCATGCTGTTTTGACACAAGCAACTAGAATAATTTATCCAAGCTTCTCTTTCAAAGTTTTAAGGTGGCTTAGCCAATTGGAATGTGGTAGATGAGAGTTTAAAATACATTCTACTCCATACTCTGTAAGGTAGGGTTGGGACAGGCACCAAAATCTACACAATTGGTTTTGTGGCTTTGTCAGTTGAGCACAATTCATTTTGTGACCTTCATGTCACATTACAATTCATGCAGATTGGTTTTGTGTTTTTAGGGAGTAGTACACAATTTCAACTGCCACATTTTGTGCCCTGCTCCAAAAGTCACAAAACAAATCTGCATGATTTGTGATGTGACCAAGCACAATCTCATGTGGTTTTGTGTTGTGTCCAATAATAAGTATGTAAGCTATTCCTTTCAATTGAAATAGATATTTATTAATAATTTGATTGGTTTTTTACTATAATTATCTAAAGCAAACTGTGGTACGATCAAATCTATCATTGTTGGGTAATGGCAGGTAAAGCTTTAATAAATTTGATTTAAAAAATAAAGTCCCACAACTGAACTTCCTCTAATTTTACATCCTGTGCCCCTTCACAAAATGAAATCATCTGTCTCATCCATGAAAACCACCTTCCTTTTATTTTTTGTGATCTACACAATAGAGTGAGGCACAAATTGTGGCCTACTCCAAAAGTTGTGACACAGAATCACATGGATTGTTTTGTAAACAAATCCAAAACTTTCAAATTAATGGTTTTGTGACACTGTTTGCACAATTGCTGTCTCCGTCCCTTCCCTACTGTAAGGTTGGATTGAGGTGGAAGCGATGAATTTGGAGTGAAGGGCATGTATAAAAAATCAAAATTCAGGTTACTCATTGCAAAAGCAAAAATCCAGTTCGCCCAAGTCAACATCAATCCAGAAGCTTCATTAAAAATGGAGGAGGCACCATTTTCCTACCAATCATTTAGACTGTTCATTTATGAGGGATAAGCACGCGCCCTCTCTACCAATCGAGATTCAAGCGCAACTAGGCTTTCGGCCTGGCCTGATGCTCGAGATTAATTGGGTGGGTTTATTTTAACTACAAATCAGAGTTGCCCCTGAAGCTAATATAGAATCCAGATTAATGGGGTTTCGGAAATCTAGAATACAGCCAAGCATAGAATGAATTATTCCAATTGAGTTATTATGTTGTGGCTTAAAGTTGATTACAAAGCCCTTTGCTTGGAAAAGCCGCTTGGAGGCATCAGTTGTTGGCCATAAGCTGATCTATTTAGCGTCTGATCGCTCGGCATAGAAACTCGGACGGATTAAAAGTATTACGGTTTGATTTTGTAAAAGTGGAAACTACAAGCCCCATTATGTACATGGACTACATGTGGCTTATCACAACACTATATAATGCTCTTCTTCTATATTCAATAAAGTATCATTCTCTTCTAAATTCTCCCTTTATCTTTTTCCATATACCTCAAAGGAGTATCTAATCAACAATAGGAATTTAGATGAATGTGAGTTGATTTTATTATAGCTCAAAATCCTGATCTTACAGTGTGACTTTGATGTATCATGTGCCAGATATAAATGTTGTGTGTTTAATTTGACATGCCCATATCAATGCCAATCCATGTTAAACGTTGTGCTGGATGCTTATGTCTGCTCAGTGCACAACTCGGGTTTGCTCTGGACTGGCTTTGATTTGTCTGTCTGTCTGTCTCAACAGCTGTGGAGATTGCAGCACAATATGTTACCAGAAGAATGTAAGGTATTTTCTAACAAACCCCATAATTTTTTTAGGCGAGCATTTTTTCAAGTTACGGACTTGAACATATACCAGGGCTAAATATAACTCTATGAATCATCGAAACGAGGTTTAAACTAAATCTGGTATAAGAAGTAGTTACTTTCCAAGCTTGTACTGTGACCGTAAAACTCAATAAATTAAATGGATAACATTCTAACGCATTTTCCAAGGAAACTCGTTTTAAGCCAGAGCCCCACATAAGAAATAAAATAGTCAGGTTATAATCCTTAAGGTAGTATATTATTTTCATATTTGTGTTTAAAAGTTTAATTGAACTCGTCTTAGCTATGAAATGAAGGTAAATATCCAGACGGATTTCTTCAAGGACTAGTATTGAAAGCTAAAGTTTATTGCAAGTTATTATTTAAGCTCCTTATCCTCGTACAGTAGTTTTAAAATCTACGGCGGCAAACGAAATGAACTCAGATTTAAACAAAATGAATTTAGATTTAAGCAAAATTGAAATGAACCCAAATCTATTGTAAATTAATATAAATTCATATATTTTTAATTTCGTTTAAATCTGAGTTCACTTCGTTTAAATATGGATTATTTTCGCTTGTCACCATAGCTTTTAAAACTACTGTAAAAGTAAATGCTTTATTCCAAATTTTACATTTAATTTAAATGTTAGTATAATTAGGGGTTGGTGTAATATAGCTCTCCTGTTTAGCTACATTACATACCTGAGGTTCAACAGGTATGAGGTTTTACAAATTCATGTGTGTGTCATCAGAAGGCAAATATGAGACAAAAGTCCCAATATTGCTAATAACCACTAGAATAGGGAAACAAGTGAATTGGAAACTTGGATGATTTATTTATTGAGTATTTCCCAGTTTATATACTGTGCTGGACAATTGATAAACCTTCAGTTAAGACGATATGTTTGATTGTTATGATTATCAGATAATCAGGAGTTTCAGCTGTGATCTAACTGAAATCTTCCTGATGGGCAACCACCAGAATTAACTCATTCAGTAAGTCAACATTATTTTAGCATTTATCTGCCAGAATTAGGCATTTCCAAAACTAAGCTAATTTTTCATAGTGAATTATTAAGTCAGAATTGCAAAATTAAAATAGAACAGGCATGATGTCAACACCATTTAAACAAAGGCTTATTTTTAAGCCAAAAACCTAATATAATTTACTATGAAAAGGTAAGTTTCTTTGTACTTTTACATTAAGGTCAACTCTAGTAAGTAATATCTGGATGTCGACCCCAAATAAGAATCCATGAGTTTCTTAATAAATTATACAATATTCTAAAAATAACTATTTTTATATGATATACTACTGTTTTTATTAAATAAATAATAAGATAAGCATTGAACAAAGACATATGCCAACTTTCAGAGGATTTTTTGTATTATTTAGATATTTACTGTTATTTTAAACTCACTGGATAAACTATAGCTTATTTCCAGAAGTCCACTTAAGCCAAAACACATATGTTAAAACTAGAAATTATATATGTATTTATAATGTTGACTTTGTGTCAAATCAACACATCACCTAAATTGCAACAAAGGGGTTTGGCTAAGCAAACAAAGTAACATAATTTAAGCAAGATTTAATAGGAGAGTTACTATAAAAGAACGCTGACTGCCTGAATGTCAACACCTTCACTTGTTTATTAGTAAAACACTGCCGCTTAACAAAAAGCACACATACAATGGTATGGTAATTCAGGCCAAAGTACCCAGGGATGTACTTTAGACTTCCCTCTACAATCCCTATTATTTATTTTTCATAAGTTACATATGCAAATCTTTAAATTTTTAAATTTTAAAATAATCAATTTTGGCCTTAAAAAACCAACTCCGGAAAATATTAACCAAGCTTTATAAGTGATTTACATAGTGTTTTTCTACTTTAATGCTGACTGTCAGTATGTTGACGTCAAAATTAAAGCGTTTTTTATGCTGACAAACTAAATTAAATATTTTTGACTATTGTGACTACCAGAATGTTGACTTTTTTTATTTAAACATGGTTTTTTCTATTCTTTACTAATAAACTAGATCTAAAATTACTTTCTATACTTCTATAAACTATGTAATTAATAATAAAATTTAAAACAAGTGATTATTATTTAATTTTATTTATTTCTCACATGATTATTCTTACTTTATGAACTCTACTCTAATTATTGTAGGACAAATCTTCCAAGAAGCCACAAAAGAACCCTAAGTCAACCAAGAAAATGACCAAAGCCTCTGAAAAGGCCCAAAGTCCCTACCCCAACAAAAAACCAGCCAAAGAGCCCTCAAAGAAACAGAAGACAAAGGAGAAGACCCCAGACCCTGAAAGCAAAGAGCCCTCCCATGCCCCCTCCTCTTCTCCAAGCTGGTACCAATCAGAAGGAGATAAGGTTTCACTAAACAAGCAAGGAAGAAAGAAGATACCCAAGAGTCCAGAACCCCAGTCAAGCCCAGATGAATCAAGCTCAAAGGAATCAAGCCCCAAGGAATCAAGCTCATCCCAGTCCAAAAAGCGCAAGAATCCAACTCCAGATAATTCCCCTCCACTGCCCAAGGAGTCTGCACCTCCATCCTCCCCATCAAGTATCAATAAAGAAGATCCTGATGATTACCTGTCTGACTATCATCAAGCACCAATTGGCCCATGGGATTTTTAAAGGTTCATAATATATGTAACATCAAAGGAGAGTTTAAGCTCCCAAAGAAGTTCCCTTGGGTTTTCCCTCTAATGTCTGTCAAAGGAGGTGCAAGTTTAATCTGTGATGGCTATGTTTTCAATTGCAACAATCAAAAGAGAGCAGGAAGAAGCAATCATTATGTATGTGAAGATAGAAGCTGCGCTGCCAGGATTAATACAGAAGGATGGGATAAAGTCACTAGTGAAAAAGGAGAGCACACATGCAATGCTCTAATCAATCTTATCAAAAAGCTTCTAAAGTGGTACCTCTACCAAATAGTCCCAGTCTCCAAAGATGTCAAGGCTTCTGATCTGGCAGTTAAGGCCACCACACACCTAATTAATGAGAACCTGAAGCTCATCCCTGACCACAACCAGTTAGTGAAGTACATATGTGACAAATGCTGTGATCTATTCCCCCATAAGAAATCTGCCATGGTCCAAGGAGGGTTAGTCTTGACAGAGGAGTTAAAGATATTCAATGGTAATGAGGTATTTCTTTTACATGATAATGGGCATACAGCAGAGGCAATAATTATATGCTATGCTACACAACATAACCTGGATCAGTTAAGAGATTCAGAGACCTGGTTATGTGACGGTACCTTTGCAGTATGCCCCCGCCTTTTTTTACCAACTATGGGTTGTACATTCCCTTATTGAAGGCAAGGTGCTCCCATTTGCCTACTTTCTGCTTCCTGGGGCAACAGAAGAGATCTACACAAGGGCCTTTAAAATCCTTCAGGAGGGCATCAAAGCCCTACCCAATAATAGAAAAAGTCCTCCTGGCCATAACACTAGAGCCAATCCAGATGATGAAAAGGATGAAGCCACCCTTGCTGCAGAAAAAGAAGCTCAAGATAAAGCACTTGGACCCTCAACTATAATCATGGACTATAAAACTGCCCAGTATAATGCTTTTGTAAATAGCTTTGATGGAGAGGTCCAGGGGTGTTTTTTTTCATTACCAACAGGCTGTCAACAGGCAACTAAAGGGTCTACCTGAGCTCAGCAAGCTCCACTGTCTAGATACATCAGGGAAGTGCAAGTTCTTAATTCAGCAGTTTTTAGCACTAGCCTTTGTAAAGCTAGAGCATGCTGGAAAAGCCTTTGAGCTCCTATGCCAGGATCCATATGCCAAGAAACATGAGGATGCCTTCTACCCTTTTATTAAATATTATGAACCACAGTGGATTGGACGTAAGGTCACTAAGCGCCGGAGCAAGCCCAGAGCCAAAGCCAACTGGAACTGCTACCAGGCAGTTCTTAAGGATGAGATGAAAACAACTTCATCTTTGGAGGGCTGGCATAAGTATATCAAGTCCTCCTTTGGAATCAAGCCCAGATACAACACCTTCTACGAGCACCTCAAAGTCCAACAGGGGAAGACTGCTGCATCCATCAGAGATATTGAGAACCGCCCATCCAAGAAGAAGAGAACCACCAAAGAGAAACAATATCAAGAGAAGATCAAGGACGTTGTCAAGGCCAAATATAAGCTTTCAGAGATTGGGGAATACATCAAGCAGATTACCACAGTTCTTAATGGCAACCAGGTGATCACAGTCTAACTTTTAATTAAATTTATTGAGTATTGCCTAATTTTTTTATATAGTTCTTATATGTTCAGTATAATATTTTTAAATAAATAGTTATTCTAAATAACTCATTAATAATTTATGATTCTGTTTTTATAAAATTATTGATTTTCTATTGATAGTTTGATGCCTTAGACTGTATTACATGGCCTATATTGGTATTTTACCAGTAAATTATATGTTTTTTTGTTGTTTTCAATATAGAAAAAACTTTATATTACTGTTTCTGATTATTAAATTTTCCTATAATATGAAAATTTTATGTAGTACCTTTTTTCATATTGGATTGTTTTTTATCTTTATATGTGAAAAAAATATTTTATAGTAAAGATAGCTAATTTCATAGTGGATTTTATTTGAAGTGGATTTTTCTTATATTTTTAGATAGCTTTGCATTATTTTTTATTTTATTTTTGGATTATACATGATCATATTACCCTAAAAAATATTTAAAAGCTTAATTTTTATTAATTAAAATGTTCAGGAAACAGGTTTCTGCTTATTAAAAAAGTGTCAACATTTGGTAGTCTGCATGAGGAAAAACTTAATTCTGGCATTCCAATGCTGTTAACATTAAAGCATTTTTAATTCTGATTGTTGACATATAGTAAGTCAACTTGCGGAATGAGTTAATTCTGGTGGTTGCCTTCCTGATGTGATCTGTTACATCATATTGGTTTATGCAATGTAAATGAACAATTTTACATTGAACTTGAATTTGAAATTAGGGGATTTTGATTTATTGGAGTTAAACTATTTTTGGTTTGCATGGCACTGATTGAATCCTGATTTTGTAGATGCTAGCCCTCCAATAAGAATTCATCCAAGGTAGGGCTGTGTCAGATTTTGGACGGTTGGCTCCTTTTAAGAAAAGAAGCACCCGTCCAAAATCCGGAAACAATTATGAGAGAATCTTCTTTGAGAAGATTCTCTCATAATTGTTTCCTTCTACACCCTCAGAAGGGTGTTCAATTTTGGATTTTTTTAATAAAATTTATGTTTTTTCACTTTTCTATTTTTAAAAGTTTAAAATTTAAATTTGAAATTCAACAAGGCTTTAAAAAATAAATTTTATTATACTTTTTTTAATAATTAAATTGAAATCCAGAAAGCAAAAAGCCTTCCACCACCTTTTACTTTTTAGGTGATTTTGGATTCCCCCAGTGTAGGGGAATCCAAAAGAAGGTTACAGGGAAGGGTGGACAGGACAATTACAGCATTTGCTGTAATTGTCTTTTTTTTGGTCCGCCACAACCCTAATCCAATGTGGGCTCAAAAAGGGCATGTGCTAAGAGGGAGCTTAAGCAACATTACGCTACAATTTTCTGGCAAGTGTCCAAGACAAAATACAGACAATTGAGACCAAAGTCAACATGGTTTGGCTTTTTAAGGATTTCTAAATTTACAGGTAGCCTATATAAGCTTGTAGCTGCCCCATTAAAAATAAATTAGTGTTTATAATAAAGTTTAATTTACCTGTTAAGCCTTCTTTTATAGCCCTTCTTATTTTTTTAAAGGGAACAAAATTTTATTTGAGTTCAAAGATGTCGTTAAAAAGTAACACAGCCATTAGGGAGTTGGGAAAGATTCATTGAGGGGGGCAGGACTTAGCAAATGCACTGGTTAACACTAGGTCATGCCTTTGGATGTTATCCTATGAAAATTATTTTCAATCATATTCATGAACTTGGCTGCACCAGGAATGGTGTGTCCATATTTGTCAATTCTTTCAATGGCTTGTTCCACCAGTCATAAACTTCTGTTTCATCAATGGCACCTGGATGGGTCCCTCATCAAATAAAACACTAATACAGGTTATGTGAATGATCCAGAGGGCCAAATGGTATACCAGAGCACAGAGGGGTTATGGTTCTGACTTGAGACTTAGCTTAAATAATATGTCAAACTTTGGGTTGAAGTGAAGTGTTAGACCTAACAAGTGAGTCACTTCTGTCCAGAATCTACTACTGTAAATTCAGAACCTGAACGTAAAAATGTGGGATTGTCAAATCCTTGGTCCAAATTTCAAATCACTTTTGCAGGATAGCCTTTTTTAATTAAATTGATTTTTTTGAGTATTTATTTGAATTTTTAAAAATGCGGGAACTCATAGACACTTTGCAAAGTTCAAGTTGAACTGCATATTTCCAATGGACAAAATGAATTAACTGGAATCAGATTTGAAGCGTTCAAATCCATCAACCATTTCCATTAAGTTTACTATGTTTTTTGGAATTGCGGGATTGTCAAATCCAAGAACCAAATTTCAAATTGCTTTTGAATGCCACTAGTAAACTCAAATATTAATTGCAGGAACTGGAATCCAAATTGAATGTACAGTAAGTAACTAGGACAAATCAACCCAAATCAAGAAGCTCCACTCTGGATAAAATCAAATGAAAAATCCAATCTAAACACCCATGTTTAGACATGAAATTAAGTGAAATAAAAAATTATCTAAACTGGAAATGATGCAATATTCTGGACTTTAAATCACTAATATAGTGACCATAAACCCATATAATGATTTATGAGCTACTCTCCTGATGACGCAGAATTTTTTTAAAAGTTTTTTGGCCCCCGGCGTAGCCAGGGGCTAAAAAACTTCTTTTCAAGGAAGAAGGAGAGGGGGAAAAGATAAATCATTAGTTTACTAACTATGTATTCATGTATTGCTACTAAGAATACTTTATTATTAGCATCTTCTAAAATCTACTGTAATCAAGCATCTAAATTTTAGCCGTCCTAAAATAGAATAGGGTGTTTTTTGAGAATGCCTATGATTCCCAAAAGAATTAGCACAAATCCACTCTATATCCTTTAGCATCCTTTTTGAGACACCAATAAATTATATTTATTTCAAATTCCTCACAATTATGATTTGAAATTTGGTTCTTGGATTTGACAATCCCGCAATTTCAGATTCGTTAATTTTTGCATGATGTCCATGATTCAATTGAAATACAGGAAATCTCAAATCGTACATTAGAATCCCGCATTTCTGATTCATGTATCCTGCATTTGTTTGCTGAGTTTTGTCTTTTGTTAGTTGAGTTATCTGCTCAAGAGATTCGAGATTTGCCAATTTAAATAAACCAAAAAAAATCAAAATAAATGGTTGATTTTATTAAATATTTTATTTTTCACTCAGCTGAGTTGCCCGCAAAAGTGATTCAAAATTTGGACCAAGGATTTGACAATCCCGCATTTTTACGTTCAGGTTCTGAATTTACAGTAACCACCATGCATGAGAAGTACTTGTGTTCTAAGTTAGCATCATTGTATTGGCATAATCCACATTTTCTAATTAGGTGGTCCACCAGAAAAGTTGACTCTGACCAAAAAGCCTTATTGAGCAGTTGCCATGTGAAGGCCTGTTGGTCAGTAGTTGCAAGAGGAAGGCAAATCATGCAAATAAGTGACACTGGTTTCAATACTACCCTTTGACCACTATCAACCCATACCTGTAACATTCTTGGGAATACATGCACTGGCCTAGAGTCCCTTACTATATTTTTGCCACATTTTGATACCCTAGTTCCTCTTCTATTAATTGAACTGATTGTATCTAAGCTCAAATTAATCTTACTGTTCCTTTTCATCTTATCCAGTCCACTAAGCTTCTAGTCTGGAATGTAGTTGTTCTCCAAGTTTTGTATCTTATAGTCCTTCTTCTAGTAGTACAAGAATGTCAATACTGAGACATTGTCTAAACTTTTATTATTTATATAAATATTGATATATCAATATATATTCAATCCCGTATCAAGGCTTTAATTGTTAGAAATACCTCCATAGCATAACTTGAGTCTCCTTAGACCATAATCCAGGATCATTGTACAAGTCAAATATCTTGCTGTAAAAATCAAACATTTATATTATTGATAAGGAGCGCCTTTTGGGAAAGCTTCAAATATAGAATTAGGAGAGAAGAGAAGTATATTTTATTGGATAATACTTTAGACTTATATAGCTTTAGCTGTGGCGGAGATTTAGTCAGATCAAATATAAGGGTTGGTCATGTGCGGAATGGGTTTGAGCCACTGGATACTTGGATTGTCATATGATATTGCTTGGTTACCATTCTTGGTATGTCAAACAGTATATTGGAAGGGCATCAAATTGGGCAATGGCTGGATGTTAAGTAGGTTGGCAGTAGCCAGAATGCTTGTACATCCAGACCCTTGACACACACACCCTTAAGGGGTTACTCTGGTGCATCAGGAGGGGGCTTTGTATTAACGGCTGCCGCCTGATGCTCCTGGAGCTTTTTACTAGTTGGAACCAGTCTGGTTGAGTGTTCTCCTTTACTAAGGCAGAGACAGGTTCTGTGATATTTCTTGACAATTGGGGTTTTGTCACCTTGGAATTGTACTAGATAGGTGTTGTGATCTGGTCTGTACTTGATGATTCTTCCTGATCCTCTGTGTACTGAGTCTAGTTTCTTTCTGTTGCCAGCTAGAACCCAGACAGGGGAGTTGATGGGAAGTGGTTCCTCTGTGGAGGTTACCTTTTGTGTTTTGAGCCTTTTTATTTCTGCTATTTTAGTTTTGAGGCATATATGTTGTAGATTTGGTACTTGTTCTACTGTGGGGGGTTTCCCCCGGGGGATCTTTATGTATGGCTGCTTGTTGTGGGTAAATATTTCTGGTTTGTATCCGTAGGTTAACTCAAACAGTGAATAGCCTGTCCCTTGATTGGTGTGGACCCGGGATACTAGTAATGCATGTTTCACGTATAGTGGCCATGTGTCTTTGGCTTTGACATCCATTATTTTCTCTAGGGTCCTGATAAGGCTGCCGTTTAGGCGTTTCACTCTGCTGTTGGCCTGTGACCTGTATGGAGAGGTTGTGAAATGTTTAATGTTTTTGGATTTTAAGTTGCTGTTTACTACATGACCTGATAACTTGGTTGCTCCATCAGTTATGATGTAGTCTGGAGTGCCATAGTTGGCTATGATTGTTTTGTTAATGAATGGTTTTATTCTTTCTGCTTTATGGTCCTTTGTTGCCCAGCAGATGGGCCAGTGTGTGGCAAAGTTGATAGCTACAATTAAGAAACATTGGTTTGTCTTTGTTTCTGGGAAGGGGCCCACTACGTCTAGCCCCCAAACCTTGAATGGTTCAGGGTCCAGTACTGGGTTGACTGTTGGCTGAGGAGCCTTTGTACTGGTGTATTTCTTGCACACTGTGCACTTTTTCAGAACATCAACTATATTCTGTTTGAGGTTGGGCCACCATACTATCTCTTTTAATGTGAGGTATAGGTTGTTAGCCTTTGTATGTCCTAGTAGGCGGTGATGTCTTAATATAATGTCAACTCTTTGTGCAAGTGGGATGTATGGGACATGTTTGTTGCTAATTATTTGGTATACAGTGCCATTTAATACATGAAAATACTTTTTGTTCCTTATTAATGTATTTTGGGTCAGTTGGTGTGTTGAGGGGTCTTTCCCTTCGGTTTTATACTCAGTGTTGTACAGGTTTGGCCAGTCAGGGTCCAGGTGGTCAGGATGATCCTCTCTAGGCTGACATAGCCTAGAGAGAGCATCAGCCGTGACCAGATCTGCTCCCTTTTTGTATTAGATGTCCAAATTAAGCTGCTCCAGCAGGGACATCCATTTGGCTTGTTGCTGTGCAAGTGTGTTCTGAGTTTTAAAATAGATTAAGGATTTGTGGTCAGTTAGTACTCAGACAATTAAATGTCCTTCTAAGTAACATCTCCATTTCTTGCATGTGTGATATATTGCTAGCAATTCCTTATCATGTATTGGGTATCTCTGCTCAGTGTTGGTTAGTTTTCTGCTTTTGTAACATACTGGCAGGAAGTCTTGCTGCCCTGGCTGGCAGATGCGCAAGACTGCGCCAATGGCGGTGTTACTGGCATCTGACTCAAGCTTGTAGCATCCGTTGTTATTAGGGTATTGCAAGATTGATGCTTCAATCAAAGCTTGTTTAATAATTGGAAATTCTTGTTGCATTCTGGTGTCCAGATGAATTTCTTTTTGGCATTAACCTTGGTTAAGTCATTTATTGGTGTGGTTAGTTTCCTGCAGTCTTTGATGTATTTCCTTAGGTAAGCTACCATACCAAGAAAGCATCTAACTTGTTTAACGGAGGTGGGGTGTTGCATGTTATTTATGGCTCTTATTTTGTCTGGATCTGCTTTGATGCCACTGTCAGAAACAATGTGGCCCAAGAACAGGAGTTCCTTTTCTATAAATTGGCACTTACTTGGTTCTGCATAAAGTTTGTGCTTTGCAAGTTGATCAAGTGTCTTGCAGACATGCATGAGGTGTTCCTCTTTTGTTTTTGAGAATATGATGATGTCATCAAGGTAGCATAATGTATTTGAGAGACCATTTAGTGCTTGGTTCATAATGGTGACAAACGTCGCGGGAGCGTTGGTCATCCCAAAGTTCATTACTCTACATTCTAAGGATTAAAATGCGTACAGAACACAGTCTTTGGTATGTCCTTTTCCTATACTTCAACCTGGTTGTACCCTGAGGTGAGGTCAATTTTGGAGAAAAATTTGGCACCTGAGAGTCTTTCAAACAGATCCTCTATAAGTTAAAGAGGGTATTTATTCTTTACTGTGCTTGCATTGAGAGCTCTGTAGTCTGTTACTAGACAGAGTGAGCATTCCTTTTTCTTTACAAAAAATACTGTTGCCCCCATGGGGATTCATATGGGCAAATGAAGCCTTTAGCTAGGTTATCCTCAATATGGGTTTTAAGGGTTAGTGTCACATGGGGGAGAGTCTGTAGAGAGGTGCAGGTTTAGACATGGCTTTAAATAGGTTGGTGCCATGTTTGACCTCCTGTTTGGGGGATAGCTCGGTGAGTTCTTCCTTGAATACATGGGCGTATTCATTTAGGAGTGCCACAAGTTATGGGCATTGGATCTTGGTTGTTTGCATGTTATTGAATTCAGTGTACCTCATTATGTGGAGGGTACTATCTTTGGTTAGACATTCTGAGTTGTCTTGGTTTATGACCTGGACAAATACTATGTCTCTTAGAATGAGGTCGTTGGGTTCTTTGAGGATGTTAAAATTGACTCCGTTGCGTTTGATGTTCATGGTTTTTGTTTTCCAACATATGCTGGGGTTCACTCGGGTGAACCAGTACATGCCTGCTACAATGTAGTAGTTTATGTTGTTCATGACAATTCCTTTGATGGACGTTTGTATGCCTTGGAGGTCAATTCTGAAGGAAGTTGTTTTGCCTTTGAGTAGAACCTTTGATTTGTCTGTCATTCTGGCATATTTGAAGTTGGATTTGACAACTGGTATTTTGTACTTGGTTGCAAATGGTTTGCTAACCATAGTGTGTTGTGCACCAGAGTTGAATAAAATTTTATGTGTATGTGATTTGTAAGTGCATGGATAGACAAGAAGTTGTGAGTGATCTTTAATTTTTATGTTCATAAAAATGGAGGATTGTGGGACATGTGGGATGCGAGCAGCAAAGTTTGTGCTTTGGTACAGTTTCTTGTCAAGTTGGGGGGAGACAGGGGCACTTAAGCCTGTTCCCCCTCCTCTTTTCCATGTTCCTCTGTTTTAAGACCTTCAAGGTCAGATAATGTGGGGTCAGATTCATAGTGGGTTGCTATTTCAGCATTGTTTACTTTGGCGGTGTCCTCTTTCTTGGGACAGGAGCAGTTTGCGCTTTGGCTGTGATTGCCATTGTTGCAATTGGAGTTGCCATTGCTATGATTGGTGTTTTGGCGTTTGTTGCCATTGAAATTTTCTCTGCCATTGCTGTTTGAGGAGTGATTGCTGTTGTGTGCAGCATATTTCATGTTTGTGTGTTTTTCTACGCGCTTGGCTTCTGCAATGAGTGCAGGCATGGAGGTGTTGGCCTCTGGACGGATGAGGGCATTGACAGAGGGTTTCATTCTGTTGATGAATGAGGCTCTGGTATGTACATTGTCAGCTTGTGCTGGGCTTTAGATTTTGCAACATATTTCCTCGAATTCATTGGTGTAAGCTGCAATAGTGGTCTTCTGCGGAAGATCACTGAGCTGTATTGTGATGTCTTGGAGGGATTCAGTGATGCAGAAATTGTGTGTGATGTCCACTTTGAACTCTTCCCAGTTGTCAAGCTGGTCGTCAGTTTGTGAGCCGACCCAGGTGGCAAACCAGTTAGCTGCGGCCTCGTACAGGCGCTTGCTGGCTTCCTGGACCCATTTCTCATGAGAGATGCGGCTGGCGTGGCTGTGTTGTCTAGCCAGTTGATGATGTTTTCTTTGTTTTTACCAAAGAAATTGTTGATACCAATGTATTTGGTGTTGGTAACTTCACCTGTGATAGGTGGTTATGCACTTGTTTGTGGTTGAAGAGAGCGACTGTATTAAATTATCTTGGCCCATGCTTTGGGCATGACCAAACCTTCAAATATGGTGCATCTACTAGGTATATCTTTGTCAATGTTGTGAGCACGGAAGTATGTTTTCCAGGTCTCCTGGGATGTGGCCTGGTTGAGTATGTGAGCAAAGGTGGGCGGGTTTTGGTCAGTCATTTTCTCTTTCATGAGTGTGGTCAAAAACACGTAGCTGCTACCAGTGATAAGGAGCGCCTTTTGGGGAAGCTTCAAATATGGAATTAGGAGAGAAGAGAAGTATCTTTTATTGGATAATATTTTAGACTTATATAGATTGGGCTGTGGCAGAGATTTATTTGGATTTAACTTAGGGGTTGGTCATGTGCAAGATGGGTTTGAGCCACTGGATACTTGGATTGTCATGTAATATTGCTTGGTTACCATTCTCGGTATGTCAAACGGTATATTTGAAGGGCACCAAATCAGGCTATGGCTGGATGTTAAGTAGGTTGGCAGTAGCCAGAATGCTTGTACATCCAGACCCTCGACACCGCCCTAAAATAGAATAGGGTGATTTTTGAGAATGCCTATGATTCCTAAAAGAATTAGCACAAATCCACTCTAGATTCTTTAGCATCCTTTTTGAGACACCCATAAATTATATTTATTTCAAATTCCTCACAATTATGATTTGAAACTTGGTTCTTGGATTTGACAATCCCACGATTTCAGATTCGTTAAATTTTTCATGATGTCTATAATTTGTTTGAAATACAGGAAATCTCAAATTGTACATTAGAATCCCGCATTTCTGATTCATGTATCCTGCATTTGTTTGCTGAGTTTTGTCTTTTGTTAGTTGAGTTATCTGCTCAAGGGATTTGAAATTTGCTAATTTAAATAAACCAAAAAAGTCAAATTAAATGGTTGATTTTATTAAATATTTTATTTTTTCACTCAGCTGAGTTGCCCGCAAAAGTGATTCAAAATTTGGACCAAGGATTTGACAATCTTGCATTTTTGCATTCAGGTTCTGAATTTACAGTAAAAATTCTATTAAAAACAGAAAAGCAAAGTATTTCTAGGATCCTAATTTTATTTAAATGAGTGCGCCTTTTTGAGACATTCTATCAGACATAAATGGCCAAATTTAAAGCACATACATTGAAAATAACACTGTAGTTCCCTGATTAGATTTTGATGGATCCACTTCTGAAATCTACTATTTCCAATAAGTCCTAAAAATAAACAATATTTTCAAAAAATGAGTTGTTTTCTGTTTGAGCTCATCACTTTTGTGACTGAACCTCATGCATTCTCTTTTGTATCATATTTGCCACACACTCATTATCAAATTTGATGCATAATGCTTCAGGAAGTGACTTGATTGTGTGTGTTTGAATTTGATTCCCATGCATTTGCTATCTCATTTTTGGAATTTGGTATTTGACTTCATTTTTGTTGTGATTGACTATTTTTGTTTTCTGGTTATAGATAAATAGAAGCTTTATTGAGGAAATTGACCTTCAACTGGTTCCAGTTGAAATTTGTTTTGTGACTGAACCTATGCGTTCTAAAATGATTAATGTATGTTTATCTCAACAGGTTTGAAAACTACTATACATACACCTATGTTTGCTGTTCTTTAATCAGATGCAAAAGACAAAGTAATTTTAGGCTTTCTAGAGTATCAGCTCCTTATTAAATAATTTATAAAGAAAATGACAAGATTTTTCTACAAATTTTTTTTAAATACAAGAGATATATGAATACTGTTTATACAGTGAAGAGACTTAAAAATTAGCTGTCTTATTTTAATGGATAGCCTATTTTAAAATAAGAGGTCTAACTTTATCATATTTTAGACACACAATTAGAAGTATACATAATGTAACCCCCTCATATTTTTTAATGAAATCGAGCTTGATTTTTTCCAATCTTTTTTATATGACTTACATGTGTTCACAACTTTTTATTTTTTAAATAAATATATTTTTCTTTTTATGGTTTTTACATATTAATATCTGATATAGTTATTTTTTATTTTTAGATGTTTTTCCTTCATTTATTGTTTTTTTTAGCTCAGATATTCATTTTTTTAAGCTTATTATTTTTTATATTTTTTTGGGCGCCTGTTTTTGTCACTTCTAGACTTTTTTATTTGGGCTTTTTTTATGGCGTTGTTTTTTCCGCACATAGGTCATGAGTTGATGAAAAAATGAGGATGAAGAGCATGAATTGCAATATTGGTAGATCTAATAAATATAAAAGAGCAATGTACCAACATGGGAGAGTAGGCGATAAAGCACTTGGGGAGAAGAGGAAACCGGGCTCTCATATGGGTACCAACGATAGAGTTGGGGAGATGGACTCAACAAGTTGTTAGACAGAAGGCTCCATAAAACAAAGCAATAGCGTTGAGAAAAGGAGAATGTCGAAGGTTAATAGATGACGCTTTGAAGCATAACGAGTGCGTGAAGAAGTAGCGAGAGAGTGTCTACACATCGTAGCATAAGGTAAGCAAAGGGTCAAAAGATAGTTGTTTTTAATAACAGGTTAACCCCTTGACTTACTTAGTTGTATAAGTCTGGCCTAATCTGAAAATATTTTAGATTAGCCAATCAAATTATATCTTGCTTCATAATGATTTTGAATTTGGCTGAAGACAGTCAAGCTTGAGGATTTTTAAGTCTAACTGTGATGGCATACCACTTATTCGAATATAGTGAAATGATTAGTGGTTAGTTTAGCTTACCTGAATGCTTGGTTGATGCTGATATCATCTTGCTCTTCTAATCCAATCAAATTCAAGATTTTAGCTTTCAAGAAGTTAAATTTATTTTAAACTGATAATCTAGGTAACATCTGAAATTTGGCAGGATTACTTTACATCTTAAACTAGATTTTTATATAAAAACTTTATAAAAGCTTCACCTGGAAGCTTCGAAGTCCATCCTGGCAGTATTCCCCGTCGCGCCGTACTACCACTCGTCCGAAAGCCATTCAGCGGCTTAGCGGCTCCGCTGACAGCTCTGCCGGCCCCAGGGCAGCCTGACAGGCTGCCACAAAAAGCTTTTGGTGGAGTCGCCAATTGAATAGGTTTGAATAAGATATGACAGTGGCAGTAATGTGAGAAATCAAGCCTCGGCCTAATACTACCTGCTGATGCGAATTGCTTGGGCTGCGTAAAAGTCTGCGAGCTAGTCTAACAGCCAACCAGAAGCGCGCAGGGGATGGAGCCCGAGCCGACCTAGCGGCAACCAAGTGCAATGTTAGTTAAAACTCAAGCGTTCTCCTTTTTGCAACATATTAGTCATTAGACGAGGATAAGTACAAGCGACTGTATTCTTGTCTGCCGATAAACTAGCAACCATTGCCATACATCCCCACACAAGTGGTAATCTCCTGCAGCAGTCTTTCTCCGCAACTCAGCTGAGCCCAAGCCATATCTTGTGGTTTGATTACAATAAACTTTCAGGTAACTTCTATAATTGACTTTCAATCTTTACCAATCTTACTTTTTCTCTGCCTGTTGGCTTTTTTATCTTATAAATTTTATTATTAGAAGCCATGATGGCCATTCTCCTCTGCTAAGCTATTAGAGTAGCTCATTTCTCCCTCTTATGTGCAGATACCCTCATTAAATAAGTCAATCTCTAAGATTTTTTTACTTTTCTAGGATCTTTAAAATTACAAAAATTTCCAAGTCACTTCTGCCCTACCTCCTCTTTCCAACTCAGCCTTCTCAAAGCCTACACCGGCCACTTTACCAAAAAGCCCCACCTTACTGTAGCATCAACCCCTCCAAAAACTTACTTTTACTGGTTTAAATTTCAGTTAAAAGTTCCGTCAACCTCCTTTAGAGTCCCAATCTTCTTTATCTTCTCTCCTCCTTCCAGAAAGCGCCGCAAGGTCCTTCAAAAAACTTTCCAAGTTAGTTCATCACATCTGGTTAACTCAACTCACCTGTCCTTTTGCAAGGCTACTGTGCTCCTTCCATCTTTACTGGTACTTTCTTTTGCTATGCTTCTATACTAAGCTCCAATAGTTAAAGTAATTTGAAAGGAATTTTTTCAGTTATGAATACTACGGCATACTTTCCTGAGTGTGCATCTCAAGCACAATTAGGGGTTCGTTCAGTCTCTGAAGAGTCAACCAACATTCCTGAACTTCATCTATCTGATAATTACTCTTCAGGATCAAACTCTCAGCTTCCTTCGCCCGAAAACCATGCCAATCCAAGCAGCCAGGTGTGTCCTATTTCTCAGCCTGCAAAGGAACTTGTCAAGCTTAGTCATCCAGAAACCTCTTTTGGAAAACATAAGCTTGGCCACCATCGCCACCATCCTTACACCCGGATTCCCATAAGTGATTTAGTAAATCCATTGGCTTCAGAACCTGTGTCACAAGAGCCACTTCGTTGTAAGAAGCGTCCTGCTGAAGCCCCTACCCTGGAACAATCTGTTCGGCATGGTCTTCAGATGGTGCAGCATCAAAGAAAAATAGAAAGCACTTCAAATTTGAAGTCTAATTCTTTAGCTAGCTGCTTGGTTGATCTTTCTGTCTTGACTATAGAGGCTGTTTGGGGAGCAGGGGTAGGATCCAGTGCTGGTCCAACCCGGAAAGCCCTTCACCACTACGTTACAGAACTCTTTCGTCGCTCTCAGGTCCCTCAAGCAGTAGTCCAATTCGCAATTATCTACTGTCTCCGAGTCAAGGATACTGTCAGCACGAGCCGCAAGCTTCTTTCCTGCCGTACTGGTTCTACCGTCCATGCCAATGCTGCCTTTTGTGGACGGCGCATGTTTTTGGCATCTCTCATTTGCGCCTCCAAATACTTGCTGGACTCCAACTTTTCCAACAAGGTCTGGGCTAAATTTGTTGGCCTGTCTCCTTTTGAGACGTCCCTTACGGAATCGTCCTTCCTCCGCCTGTTGGATTACAAGCTTTATGTCCGGGAGCCCCACTTCTACCCTTACTCCAAGGCCGTCATCAACTTCACGCTGAAGAAGGAGCCTGTGAGCCGCCACTTCCAGCAGCTTGTAGCGTCCTTCTTCAAGAAAGAGGCGAAATAGCCCGCCTATGATCAGGGAGTCCAAGCCTTATCTAGTTTCCTGATACCTTCTCTTAATAGTATCTTTCCCCCTGTGCCTCTGATACTTTGTGAAGCAAAAGTAAATACACCTTGCTTGTTTACAAACCCCCTTTACCCTTGTCATATTTCTGAATGCATTGTTTTTGCCTGATGCTTATTTGCTATGGCCGTTGCCAACCTGGGCAGCAACCGGCCAGTTGCAACTAGGTTCAGCCGGTTTTATGAAATGTTATGGGTGAAAACAGTTGCTGCTTGGAAGCAAGCTAAATGCTACCACCCTGTGCATGAGGCTGGGGTTGGTTGATGGTAAGTCCCTACCCACGAAAATACTGGGGTGCCCAAGCTGCATCGTGCAGCTTGACACTTTGAATCCTGACCTCAAGAAACCTGGTTTCTATTCGAATATTAGGTGGATTTAACGCCTTGGCCTCTATTCGTTAAGTGCTGCAGATCTCTTTAGATCTGTATAAAAACAATGCAAGCATGATAGGTGGTAAATGAAGCTTAAAGCCGACCGGATAAAGAGCATCCTATGGTCTGCAGTACGCTATTAACTAGCATAGGTGTAGAAGGTGCCGCTTTTAATGGCCACACGTAGATTGAGTTCCAGCCCTTGAACTGACTGCTAGCAAGTAGATAAATCTGTGGAAGCAGCCTTAGAGAAGCAGCTTATCTTCAAACCCTAAGTCACCTAAAGGAGCTGAACCTTGTACCATGAGCAGAAAAATGCTAGTCCTACGGTCTATTTTGACAGGTGCTTTTCATGAAAGCAGCACCAAACATACCTGGTCGGTTGATAAAGGTTTTTAAAAAAGTGTTTCAAAAACAGGCTTTAATCCGTAGCAGGAAAATAGAATCTAGACATCCTAAAACCAGAAATTCAAGTATGTTGTTCTTTTGCAGCACAATGTTTAATTCTGATCTAAAAGTTGCGGGGTTACTTTAATCTGTTACTGGTCATTCATGTTTAGTTGTATCAGCCTTCACTCATTTAAGCGAGCTCATTTCCCATGATGTAGATATAATCATTACAGGCGTTCACAAACCCAGTCCAATTTAAGCCAGGTTTCAAATTGAGATCTTCATACTCCCAATCACATACTGTATTAACCAGAATAAATGAACCTCTAGCTTGATAATTTTGACTGCCTCAGTAAAATGCTATGCTTCTCAAAATTGAAGGATAGTCACCAATAAGTGTAAAAAACCTTAATAAGATGAGTTTTTTTACTAGTGGAGTGAAATATGGTTAAAAAATGTGATAGTGTTGAGGGTTTGGATGTTCAACTATTCCAACTGTTGCCAGCCTAGTTAACATCCATCCATCCCCTGATCTGGCACCAAACCAATTTCCCAATCACTCATCCACCTATTCCTGATCCAAGTCACCCTTCTAATCTCTCATCCTGTCAGGGATCAGCTCATTTGGGAGCTTTCCCCCAAGGGAATGGAGAAGAGCACCCAAGTTAAACTTAATCAGAGTGGAACTCACATGAGTCCCTATCATCAACATGTGGAGGAGATGCTTTAGTAACCTGAATCTCAACAAAAAAGGAGTGAAATGTTTCAAGAGGTAATAAACACTAGTATATCCCAACACATACCAATGTTGAAACTGTGGGGTCAACCCTGGCAAGGGTCCACACAAGAGGTTCCATGACCTTCAGACCAGCTTCCCCATGACCTGTAGCCAAATGCGGAAGTCAACTTAAATTACTAAATCCAGCAACAAGAACCAGTGACAATCCAAGCTCAGTTAACAGCTCAATTTGGCGCTTCACTCATTCCAAGGATCATAACATCCCCTGCCCAATCTAACTGATTGATCATCACAACCTTGTTTCCTTTATAATGATTCATCTCAGCTATATAATTACAATATCTCAATAAGGATAATTATCTAGTTTCCAATTGTTTCCCCCTTGTACCTTTGCTAATACAGCACAGTTATGAATTGGCAGCACATGTAGGTTCCCCATCCCACCTTTCTTTTCAAAATCCCTCCTGTTGTTCATACCTGCCGTGGTCAACAAATATAAAAAAGAATCATGCCTGGGCTTCCCTAGGATTAGACACCCTACACGCCAGGAATTGATATACCAGAAGGACACATCCTTTACCGAAACATGATAATTCCAGTTCCTGCCTTCAATGCCTTTTCAGCACAAGGGTTCTTTCAGGCCGCATCTCCCAGACCTCAAATCAGCAAAAAACCCATCATTTCTGCCCATGTAGCTCAGCAACTCCACAGTGTTGCCTTGGAGTAGTTCACAGGAGCCAATGGCAACAATGCCTCAGTGTGGATCCAGTTGGCCCAGAAAAAGTTGATACAAATGAGTGCCCAACCGGCTCCTGGATTGCAGAAATCTTCATTCACCTTAACCACAGTGTAGGTACTTGGTGCAACAAATGGCACAAGAATCATACAGAGAAGGACTGGGAGACCTTCAAGCAAGGCTTCTTGGTCAGGTTTGTAATGAAAGATACTGCCCTCACAATCATCTGCCAAGTGAAGAACTTGACCCAAACTTGTACAGTGAAGGAATTAACAAGCGCCTATAGGAAACTACACCTATGCACGCCTTTGGAGAAGGCCTTTGATAATCCCACAACACACCTTATTACTACAATGACCTCAAAACCCACATCATGAGACACATTAACTTAGACCAAGAACTAACCTCTAAAGTCTGTACCACAAGGCAGAGAAAGCGGAGCAAACATCCAACACGCTACACAAGGCACAGACTGGGAAGAGAGAGACCCAAAGACTCTCATTCCCAGGATGTTACAACTGCTTACACCTAGCAACATAAACAATGCAAGTAATAAACCTTTGGGTTCTAATGGCCACAGCAGTGGAAACAACGGCCAATCCAAATGCACCCACTTCAGGGTCACCACTACCCAAGGTAATCAGGACAAGGGAAAAGCCCAGGGAGAGCAATAAGCGAGCCAAGCTCTCCCTGCTAATCTTCTGCCTTGCCCAACAATGAGTACCACCCTGAGGATGTGGACCAATGCCCAATGATCCAGGTCCCCTAAGAGGACCCAGTACTTTACAGCGTTGCCAGACATCCCAATAAACGGATGTCTTACCTTTTCTGCTTTTGAAGTTACACAGGTTCAGCCCTCTTGGATTCAGGCGCTGACCGCACCCTTTTCAATAGCGACTTTGGGAACCAGTTCAAGTTAGCCACTAAAATTTTAGGGATTAAAAATGGGGCTTTAGCTGATGAGGATCACATTGGTGTTATTAGATAAACTGCCCCCTTTCCATCACACTAGAGAATCTGCACTCCAACGTTCCAGGGACCTGTCATTGACTTCTCTTGGTTTGATGTGGTACTCAGCTTAGATTGTTTGAGACACAACAACCTGCATGTAGATTGGGTCACCTGAGCTTTAACTATCAAACAAGAGGGCATCAAGCACCAAATATACCCTGATACTGTAGATCAAATTTTACAAGACCATGTGTTTTTGCACATAATGGAAACACAAGAGAAGAAGAAAACCTAAAGACAATTAACTGGGACCCTTGTCAATATGAAGGAATAAACTTCAAAGACAAGCAAGACACTTTCACATCACAAGATAGAGAGATAGTTGCCCAACATCCAGAAATATTTGAAGAGGCTCTGCCAGGGCTCCCACCTAAAAATCACATACAACACTCCATAAAACTCAAAGAAGCAATACCCAAAGAACACCCTATATATCAACTTACCCCAAACAAAGACAATGTACTCTGTACCTACCTTAAGGAGGCCCTGAAAAAGGGCCTTATCAGATTATCACAGTCCCCCTTTGGGGCCACCATATTATTTGTGGCAAAGAAGGACGGGTCCCTGAGACTAGTCACTGACTAATGGACCTTAACAAGGTCACTATAAGAAACCATTATTCATTACCACTCATTGAAAATCTTTTTGATATGCTAGGTGATGCAACTGTATTATCCAAGATTAACTTGATAGCTGGATATAACCAGATCTGAATCAAAGAGGAAGATATCCCTAAAACCGCTTTTCAAACTAAGTATGGATCATATGAGTGTGCTGCCCTTAATTTTGGAATGACTAGCTCTGGAATGGACAACCATCCCAGACCTAGTGATCATATACACTGATTTCTCTGTCATCATTGTTCCTCCAGAGCTGGACTGTGTACCCTCCTCACCTGTGTTCCCATACCCCCTCCCCCTCCTTCCTAATCACCCTTACCAGCAAGGTTTTTCTCCTGCACTGTAGGGTTCCTTGCTTTCCCCTCCACCCTCTCATTAAAATTTGATCATTTCCTGGTCACAAGGCTCCCTATACCATGTCAGCAATGTCTGGGTAGCTTGAATAAATTAATTTTGGAATGCCATCCTTCTTGATCAGCTCAATCCCACTTTTTGGAATTCAAATTATTCAAAGCAGTTAAAAGCTTATAAGAGTTAAAGTTTTATACTAGGATTTTAAAAAGATAGAAATGTATGCAACAATAGCAACCAGAAAAATCCTGGACCAAGGTGGTCCAGGGACAGAAGCAGTCTGTGAAGGACCAGCTGGTTAACTTCACCCTGTCCACAAAGAAGGGACCATTCATCCTAACTGAAGGTTGGATGAAGCTTGTGACTTCAGAACGCTGGCTTAAAGACATCACATGTGCCCTTCCCAAGTCTCTAATATCCCATGAAGTTAGAGTAAACTTCAAAGGAGATCCTGCTACCTTCCAGGAGGCAGCTAAGGCAATTGCTACCACCTACCCAAAGGCATTCTCCCTCCAACAAAGTCCCCTCAAGGACTTCTTTGACCTGGGCTTCCTCTCTAAAGAGGACACTGATCAGACAGAAGAAGAGGTATTTACTGTGGAGGTCTCTGAATACAAGGAAAAGATCACCAAGAATACCCTCCCAACCACCAGGACCAGGTTCAACAAGGATACCACCCTCTTCATCTCCTTTGAGGATCTGCTGCTGGATATGGGTAGAGTGGAAGTTGAAGCCCAGCTCAAAAAGGGGCTGAAACAATAAGGTGAGATTGTGAAGTTTGAACTGCTCAAGGACCCTTACATGAGCCACCTCTCTATAGCCAAGGCAATAGCCCTTATATCTCCAAAGGACTCCACTCTAACTGCTGTCATCCCAAGAAGCGCTACCATACTCAAGGCGGATGGAACAAAAAGAAGTGAGTTCAAGGTGTTCCCTGAACAGACACCCCCATCTGTGCCATTGCTCTTCCATGGGCCACAGAGAAGCACTGTGCCCTTCTACCATAGAAGGAGTCCATGCTTCTGAGAAAGTCACCCAGCAGGAGTCCACTGGTCCTGAGGCTTCAGGTTATCACGTCAATGCCATTAAATATCTTCTCTGGGGATCATTGGCTGAGTACCAAATGATGGCTCCAATCACCAGAAGAAGACCTATGCTAAGGCTAAAAAGACCCAGAACCAGCCAATAGAAGCCCAAGATCCTGAACAAATGGATATCCAGGAGACCCTTTCTTCCTTGCAAGCCACAGCTCAGCCAGAATTGGCACCCTAGCCCCAAACCTCATTGATGGAGGCACATGAAGTGGATGCATTGCCTGTTCAGGCACAGGTACCATCTTCTGCTATAACCAATCAGGTACAGGGCCAAACCTCAGCCCCCACTCAAGAGGAATCAATTATATTGAGATGCAAGGCTCAGCCAAGAATTGCAGTCATCACTAAGCAATCACCTTACACTGTAGAAGATCCTAAAGCATCTAAGGCATCCCAAAAGAAAATCTCAAATGACACTACTGAAACTGATGGGCCCTCAAAAAAGGGTCTACTAGGGCATAGTAGCCACTGGAATCTCAATCAGAACAGGAACCCTGAACATTACAAGATTTTCCAGACCACAGTCACAGGAAAAGAAAAGAAAGATCCTGCTCTCCCTCAGAGATGATCTGATTGGCCTTACTGAGGTCAACTGCAGCTCTGAGGATAAGCCCAAATTAAAGAGGCTACTACTTCTCCACACCACCCTCTGGTCAAAGAAATGTTGCATCTTAATCAGGAAAGGGGCCCACATCACAGTAATCAATAGAAGAGAATAATTGGAGGGGAGTATGCTGATGACTGACATTACATGGAATGAGGTGAAACTCCCATTTGAAGTGGTGTATGTCCCAGTAGATGCCCAGAAAAAGGCCCTCTTCTTTACCCAACTTAAAGGCATTGAATTTCCTCCTGATATTATTTTTGTTGGAGATTTCAATTCTTGGACACATCCAGCAGAAAAAACACCAGAAATGCCACTTCCTGAGCATGAAATATTGTTTGGAGAATGACAGAGGAACAACTTCTTAAAGGACACAGCAGACTTTGAAGCAGGCTATCCTGCTATAATGACACATGTCAATTCAGCAAATCTCAAAGGTTTCTCTGCAACACGTCTTAATTACATCTTTACAGGGCCAGAGTCCTTTCTTGCCGTAACATCTTTTTCCCCAAGTGACATAATGATATTTGACCACCATTATATAAGCACAAAGTTTGAGATCAACAGCCAAACATCTTGCAATAAACCCACTCACCTCCTTCCAATGAATGTTTGCCACAAATGGATTAACAAGGAGGTTTGCCAATCAACAAGTCAATCAACTGCCCTTGACCAAATTCAAACATGGATCAAAGTCAAAGCAAACATCACATGTGAGATCCAAACAGAATCAGCAAAATTGATTCGCACTAAAAACAGCCATTATTGCCAGCTGATTAATACAATTAATCATCTTGAGGCAAACAAGCCAAATCTTATTTCCCTGCAATGAAAAGCTGCCTGGAACACATCACATTGAAGTTTGGCTGAGGCAGATTCCTGTTGAACAAACTTAGAGAGACTAATGGCTGCTACTTACCTTACTATAAAAGGGGAGCAGCCTACCAAGGCTTTTCTGTCCCAATTTAAAGCCAGAAGAGCACAAAAAGCCCTGAAAAAAGTGATTATAGACAATAAAACAGTGGATGGTGATACTATTGTGCTAAAAGAAACTGGAAAATTTACAGAAATCTATACACTTCTTAATAAACTCCTTCTCAAGAAGCACTAGATGAATGGCTCACAGCTGTTCCAAGGACCCCTGTACAAGATACATTGGCATTTCCTGTAGACCTGGAGGAAATGGAGGATGTAATCAAAAGCTCACCAAAGAAAAAAGCCCCTGGACCTGATGGATTGCCTTATGAGTTCTACAGGCATCACTTTGAGGCCATCTAACCTACACTTCTTGAGGTCTACAACACTGTACTTGCAAGTGGATCAAGTATCCATTATGGGGAACAAGGACTAACCATTCTGATCCATAAAAAAGGATCCAAAGGAGAGTTCAAGAACTGGAGACTCATTACCATCTTGAACGCAGACAAGAAGATCTTAAGTAAGATCATGGTGAACAGGCTGCACACCCTTATACCCCATACCCTTCACAAGAACTAACATGGCTTCACACCAGGAAGAAAATTAACCAGCAACATAAACATGATGGCAAAATTCCTTAGGAACACTTCTCAAAAAGGAGTGACTGTCTTCTTGGACCAAGATAAGGCGTACAACAGAGTATCCCAGAAGTACTTGGATGCATGCTTGCAAGCCCACTCTTTTTCACCAACCATTAGATCATAGCTCACTTCTATCCTCATGGACTCTGCTATCCAGGTGGCTACAGCCCATGGTAAAACAGACAGGATTTTCCTGTCCATAGGTCTCAGACTAGGGGGTTCCACTGAGACCACTCCTCTACAACATGACAATTGACCCTTGGATCAGGCACTTGGGTAAGGACCTGAAAGGGATAATAACCTATGGCCAAGGCACTCTAAAAGCCAAAGAATTTGCTAAAGACTGTATTGTGGGTCTATCCTATAAATAGGATGCCAAAAGCTTTGTCTCACTCCTGAATAGACACTCTGACCTATCCCAGGAAAAGGTCAACTCCAGTAAATTCCAGGAAATTATCCTGGGTGCACTTGAGTTTAGACCTCCTCTGGGAATCAAGCCCACCTCTGATGCTGTAAGACACCTGGACACCTTAGAAAAGGTGGGAGGATTTGAAACCCATCTTATGGAATCCAACACACTGAGAGAAATCACACAAGTCATGACAAGCTGGAGATGCAACTTGGTCATCCAACTTGGCAGGGTTCAGGTGGTCAACACCCTGGGGTACTCCATGATATGGCTCACAGCACAGTTCTTCTCCCTGTCTACAACCTTCTACCAAGTGCTGAACATGATAGTACAGTCAGCACTCTGGAGGCCCAACCTTGGCCAATAAAAACTTTGATATTATGTAGAACCACAAGTAATAGAGTGTCATGAATGACATTTCAATACTTGTATTGAAAACCCAAGAGTTGAACCCCAGTTCCCTGAAGGCAGATCAAACCCTCCAGGACGGTCCAGGACCCGCCAATCCATTAAGTCACAGGCTTGAATTGTTAAATTACTCTGCAACCTGCCAGCCTACTACAGAGGATTCCCTGAATGGTTGCCAGACTGCCGCCAAACCGGTGCTAATGAAGACCCATACCTACAAAGGAGATGTAGTCTGGCTCACAGAGGTTGGAGAAGGACCTACTACTATACCTGCCAACCTGTCAAGCGCCAATACTGGAGTTTTGAAATCTAAATTTAAAACCCTGGAATAAAACCCTGACCCTCCAAAGATTACTTGAGTCACACAAAGTGGACAGGAAACTGCCCACTTGTTAAATTGCAAACCCGAGTTGACAAGTTACTCTGAGACCCGCCAGTCCCCCAAGGACAATTTCCCAAATGGTCACCAGATTGATGCCAACCTTGAGCCACCAAAGATCCAGACCTATGCAGAGGTTGTAGCTTGCCTTAACGAGGTTAAAACAAAACCTATTATTAACCCTGCCAATGACCAACAGCAACTGCCAGCCATTCTATCCAGAATGGGTAGTACAATTGAACTACTCAGGTGACATAGTGAACAGTGGTGGCGGAACAAAGCATTGTCACTTCTATTCACCAGAGCAGGCACAATTCTGGATCTTCTGCCCTCAAAACTCTAAGCCAAGATCCATGCCCCGCCATTGCCTTGTCTGCAAACCTGAACCCTGCAAAAATTGAAGGAGCAAAATCCCATGGTATAAAAACCCTGGCGGTATGGTGATGATCACATTGTCATTATTGATAATAAAGTTTTATGAACCTTTGGTTCAAAAAAATCTTACCTTACCTAGTCTTAGTGATCTTCCATCTTAACTCTGTTCAAGTAGACCATCAGGCAACCGCCCCCTCTGGAGACCAACCTGCCGATCCTACCCAGGCACTATACCGTCCCCCAGGAGCCCCCTTTGGACCTGTGCATTTTACCAAATACCCACCCAACCCGGCCTACACGGAGTATGGCTTGGAGACCATCCTCATTGCTGACCCCTTGACCAGGACTAGAGAAACTGAATACATAGGACGTGAAGGAAAGTGGTACAAAAGGCTGTCAAGGTTGTTCAAAGACAAGTACAATTATCTGCCTGCCTACTTTGTTCCCATGACTCTGCCCTTAACCCCACAACCCAACCGCCCAATTGAGACTCACACCACTGCAGAGACTACATCCACCCAACTGTTTGGAGTACTCTATATCACTTTGACAGGAATGATAGATTCCATGGTCCCTACTTCTGGACCTTGGTCCTTACTCAGGCAATCCATGTCTTACATTATCAAGTTAGCACCCATTCTATGGTGGGCTTTACCCGCTGGCTTGGTCCAACCCCATCCTGAGCCGCCCAATGCCTCTACCTATGCCTGGAATTCTGACAGAGAGGCCTTGGCCTTACTAATTTCAAGCAGGTGGCACCCAGGATATTTGGCAGAACCATATCTTTTATCCTCTCTGCACACATCCCTGCTCCACACTAGACATATGCCCTGAAGACTCAACAGACTAGAGCTTTGGTTCTATCACCAGTGCATAAGCACCATACCATGAACAACTGGATTTCTGGAGTTATCACTAAGCAAGGCCTTAGGGAATGGATCCATTATGTAAAAAAGTCTTGACTGCCTAGAAGGAACACTGGATCCTGATATCTTTCCGCCCAGATGCAAAACACAAGGAAAGAGACCAGCTGTATTGGCAAACAAGCTTCATGGGTATCCTGGCACATCCAGGGACAAAGGTTCCTGAGCTCATTTTCTGCACTATCATCCCTGAAGCCCTGGAAATACTCCTGCCATGGAGATACACTCCTCAAAGCAAGTTCTACTGGCAAGCATGCCACATGGACATTATCAACCTCAATTTGAGAGCCAACACATGGAAATCCCTGAACTGGGTTTACAGAACATCAGATAGAAGCAACTGCATCAACTCCATCTGTCCAAGTTATGATGCAGAAGACACCTGTGATGGTCCACATGTTTGGTGGTTTGCAGGTGGGGCTAATGTTGGCTGAGTAAAAGTTTGGTTGTTTGTTGAAGGTAGAGGCCTAGAGGTCTTCACCCAGCAGGGAACTATGGCTGCTTGGGGTGAAGAATGAGATAGCTCAGCAGGGAACTTTAGCTGCTTGGGGTGGGGAGTAATCCAGCCTGATGAGTAGTATTTGCTGCTCAGCCTAGAGGATGTTTAGACCCTGGCAGATAACACAGGCTGCCAGGGTAGAAGTTTGTGCCAGCATGGTAGGGGACTTGCCTACAAAAGCTGTAAGTTTTGGACCCCTGGCAGGTAGCGCAGGCTGCCAGGGGGGAAGAACTCTGAGGGCTATACATACCCTGATACACTTACAGGAGGTCTGTGAGCAAGCATCCTACCTAACAGACTGGTAGGGTGTACTTGTTTATGCCCCTATGGGAGATTTGGGGAGAACCCAAAGTGAGCATTGGATGGCATAGATTTTCTCAGAGGTGCCACCAAGGCGGTTTTCTTGGGGAAGCAGCTGCAAAACTTGGTGTGATCAGGCCTCTGGGAAGTAAAGCTGATTACTTTGTGGCTGAAAGCCCAGATTTAATCACCTGGGTGAGTAAAAACAACAACATATGCTGTGAGTATCTATGGTTGGATGGCCTAAGTGGAGTGCCACTTGCAAGGGCCCAGTCAAACGCCAGTTTAATGTAGACTCATGCCTGGGTCTACAAGTTCTGGTAACGGGGACCAAGATAAAGAACCAAGGTGGTTCACAGAATTAACAGAGAAGACTAGTAAGAGGTATTGTTTGATCACAGTGAAGGCTAGTTGAGGGACTGCTAGTTCATATTGAAGTTTGGAACCAAAATGGTTCATTGTGCAGGTGGAACCAAGATGGTTCCTAGTGAGGATAAGTTGAAGGGATCAGATATCATGATGCAGTAGTAGCTGGTCATGATAAAGGAGTAGCCAGAGGACTGATAAGCTGTTGGAAAACTGGAATGAACTGTTTAGAGACTAAGATGAGCTGTTTATTG
The DNA here is from genome assembly GCA_014839935.2 of Entomophthora muscae. Classification (NCBI taxonomy): domain Eukaryota; kingdom Fungi; phylum Entomophthoromycota; class Entomophthoromycetes; order Entomophthorales; family Entomophthoraceae; genus Entomophthora; species Entomophthora muscae. The sequence continues at coordinate 969,604 of QTSX02002131.1, read as the reverse complement.
TCTAATATGGACTGATTTCTATTTAAGCTAAAGAGCTGAAAGATGTGGTTGAAGATCATGATGCAAGATTAGCTGATCATGATACAGGAGCTGGCTGAAGGATCAGAAGATAATGATGAAGAACAGGTGGTCCAGAGAAATGAGCCAAGATTTTTCCAAATTGATTTGCTGAGGTGGTAAAATGTGGAATGTTTTGCCTTGGTTCAGTAGTAAACTCAAGAAGGAATGTAGATAGAAGTGTGGGTAAGATATTTATTTATTAAGTTCCTAGGATAGATGAAGGTATGTTGCTATGAGAGCTGGATACAAAGTTGTTTTGATGAGACATTTTCCTTGGATTTTACAATATTTGTAAATATATGGGGAAAACGCTGAAGAGTTCCAAAAAGAACAGTTTAAATATTATTCTGCTATTTAAATTGGTTTAGGTTGAATGCAGGGTAGACTGGTGATGGAATAGTGAACCAATTAACGCTTTGGTGCGCAAAGAGTTGTCAATTTGAGCGGTTTGAGCAATGGAAATTGATTTCTTAGTTGGTTCCCGGTGGAACTTCAGAAATGGTCTATTTCTGCGCTCTGCATTCATTGGTTGAGTTCTGGCATGTTTTCTGATGAATATGATTGGCTGGAAGCCAAAAGCTTAAAGTATAAGCAAGGAAATAGTGAATTAATACTTTAAGCTTTTGAGGAAGTAAGTATGTAAGCTTAAGTTATTATAGGAAAAAGTAAGCGGCAATGGTTTAAGCTTTTGAAGAAAGCCATTTTGAAGGCGGAACCGTTGAGAAAAGGACACTATAAGAAGGAAGCTAGCTGGAAAGTTACAGGGTCTTTCCAAGTCTTTCTGAGTCTTTCCCAGGCCTTTTGAGTTTCTGCCAAGAGGTTTTTAGAAGCCTTTTGATCACCAGCAGGAGCTTGGTTGGACTGATACAAATGAAATACCAAGGCCACTAAAGATATACAGAGAGCTGAATCCCAAGATAACAGAGCAGGAGACCAAGAATAAGGAGCTGGATCCTAAGCGCGGCACAGGAGTCTGATTCTAAGGCGCAGAAGTCCAAGTTTAAGGAGCAGAAGCCCAAGTCTAAGGAGCATAAGTCCATGACTAAGGTGCAGGAGTTCAAGACCAAGTACAAGGAGTCCAAGATATTGTTGGAGGACTCCAAGTATTGGCAAACCCATATTGTTTCCCTGACTCACCAGGCCATATACCAGAAGGTTTCTAAGGGGATATTCCTTCTGAGAGTGAATAAAAGCCCATTTTGACCCCTATACATATTTATGAGATATATTTTCACTTACTAGAGAATGACAACCCCTTCCAGTTGATCCCTGGCTATGACCCAGGGCACAATTTGGGGACTGGTGGACAGGAACCCCACAACACCATTGTCCATAGATTCTTCCTGTGCTCCACCAGCATCAAGATATAGAGAATTGTCTTCTCCCTTCTCCACCCATCCAGAGGATAAAATTCTCCCTTCCATGATAGTGAAGTAGACTGGTTCATGTATGGTTCCCTGTTAAGATTTCCTAACTCTTGAAAAGAAGCAATCTTCCATGTGCACTGTGGGCCATCCACTCCTCAGTCATTCACTCCTTTGATAAAAAAACATCCACCAACCAGATCCACCAGGCCTTTGCTGCCCAGAAGTTGTCATGGATTGAAAATCAGGCATTCTTTGAAAGCCCCAGGGACAATAAGTGTAAATTCATAGATTTGGAGAGGGGAATTATCCCAGGCCTTGTGGTTATAGACAATGAGTTCTCTATCACCATTGCTCCTCCAGAGCTGACCAGTGCACCGTCATCCCCTTGTCCTCATACTCCCATCCACACCCACCCCTACTCTTCATTCCCAGAAAAGGTTTTCTCCTGCGCTGCAGGTTTTCTTGCTCCCTCCTCCCCATCCCCTTAAAGTCTCATCATTACCTGGACACACAGCTTGCTATAACATGTTATCAATGTCTGGATAACTTGAATAAGTTAATTTTGAAATGCCAAACTCACCATTAACCTTTGTCACATTCATGAACAAGGTTTTTCTCCTCACATTAGAAAGCATGCCCTTGTATACTTAGACAACATCATTGTCTATAGTATAACCTTAGAACAGCACCATAAGGACTTGGAATAAGTGTTTGCCATCCTGGCACAATACAAGCTGCTAGCCAAGACATCAGAATGTAAGTTTTATTGCAAGCAGCTACCCTTCTTAGGGAATGTGGTATCTAAAGGCGGCATCAAACCCAATGTACAGAAAATCTAAGCCATCTGCCAAATGCCTCCCCTAAAGACAAAGGAGAACTCAAGAAATTTCTGGGCATGATAGCCTATGTACACCAGTTCATTTCCAACTGTAGTGTGCTAACAGCCCTCTGTCTGCTATCACTGGAATCAAATCCAAGTTTTTCTGGACTCCCCAGAAAGACCTTTACTTTTACCACCTTAAGCAAAAGTTAGTGTCAGCTCTCATACTGTAGTACCCTAGAAGAGACAGGGACTTCCAGATGGAGACTGATGCCTCAGATACCTCCATAGGGGATATCACAGTTATGATAAAGCACAATGTATTTGATAGACATTGATTTAGATGTCAGATCCAGATCCACTCATTCATAAGGAAATTATGTAACCAATTGGTCAAGAACTAGTGGATACTAGTACACCTAGATCCAGATCCAATTTTCCCAAGAAATGGCACAGTTTGAAGGCTCTGAATACTTAGTAAATACCAGAGCCACTAATCCCAGATTCAAAGTGCGCCTCAATATTTGAGTCCTGAACACTAAATGGAGGTATCAAAAATTATCTGATAAATCAATCTATAGCTCTGGGATTAATGTTAATAATCCTTTTTGATATTGATACTCAATATTAACGCTACTACTAAATACTGCTAATTCCCCTATTTCCCCTTCTACCCAATTACCCATCACTACTTTATATACTTGGTTTTCTTATTAAATAAAGATAAGTTTTTATTCATATATTATTGTTAAATTCCACTAGGATTTTCATTATTCTGCACATAGGTATAGTGATAGAAAAATTACCAAGGGACTAACTCTTACCAAGGATTAACCAACAGTTCACATCACAACAGGGGCGTACTCCAAATCAAGACATACTCTGGAGAATTTCTTCCAGTAGCATACAGATCCTGCAAGCTGACAAATGACAAGTGTTGCTATACAATCCATAACAAGGAGCTCCTTGTCATAGTACATTGCCTAGTTAAATGGAGCTGTTTCCTTGAGAGTCAAGAATAATTTAAAGGCCTCACAGACCACAAGTATCTTATATATTTAAAAACCCAAGTAAACCTATTTTGCAGAAAAGCATGATGGATGGTGTTCCTTGAGAGATTAAACATGGATATCCAGTATAAGCCTTGACCAGAACTAGTTACCTCAAACACACTATCAAAACTTTACATTTAAGCCTCAAGAGGACAGAGTTAGATTAGATCCTGACTGGTAACTCCTGGCGTTACAAACCAAGGACAAAGACTTTCACCTGGGCACTACAGATATAACATGTGATACTGTCATCAAGAAATACTTGTTCACCAATGTCTATAAAACATTACACCATAATATTTAAGATGGGATAATCATTCCCTATGTACCTACACACCAAAGAGTAGACACAATATTAAGCTACCACAGAGATCTCAGCCACATCAAGAGTTGAAATCTTTATGATCTATTAAAGAACAAAGCTTGGTGTCCTAAATTGTACAGAGACATCCATGAAGTACTCAAACAATGTGAGGTCTGAAAGAAGTTTGCCAAGAGAAAAACTTCACCAAGTTGGTACTACCCATCTAGACACAGTTGTTTTTCAAGGTATGGACACTAGACATTGCAGATCTCATGCCAGAAAAGGGCAGAAGTAAGAAATATATAATAACTGCTATCAATTTTGCCATACAATGTCTATTAATGCAGGCTGTCAAAGCCCATACTAGTAGCAACCTGTGCAGATTCATAGGTAATGAAATCATCAGAAAATTTAGAAAGCCAGAATTACTGATTTCTGGCAGAGGCAAAGAATTGAACTCTGACAAAACTAACATCTACCTCACCAAGAAGGGCATAAAGTACTCTGTAACTGCACCTTACCATCCCTAGGCAAACAGCAGGATCAAGAAGCTGAATGGCAGTCTGGTACAGGTCCTTCCCAAACTCACTGCCAGGAAGCCTGAGGATTGGTCCAAACATCTAGCAACTACCCTCCTTGTATACCATGCCCAAGTGAATAGATCCAATGGGTAAAGACCTTTTGAATTGGTTTATAGTACTCATATAAACATTGTTCAAGCCCTCAAAGGTCAAAGCTAGAAAACTAAGCAAAGTTCCTCCCAGATTAAATCCCCAGATACACTGCACCAACAACAGTCAATCAGATTGAGAAAAGAAACAACTACAAGTATTGTTTTTCTACCTGGAAAACAGACGCAAATTTGGTAACAGGATCTGGGTAATGAATAACAACAAGAGCAAACTACAACCAGAGAAAGTAGTCCCACCTGTGAGAGAGGGGGGCTAAACTAAATAAGTTTGGCTCCCATCCTGGAGGAAGGATCCACCAGGACACCATCCAGTGAAGGACTGGTATGGCCACTTGAAGGGGTGTCCATAGAGAGGACATAGCAGATAGTTGAGGGGAAATATGTGTCCAAACCCATCAGAATCATTCCACTAAGCAACCAGGGAGCACACTTGGGAGTGGACTCTTGGATACCCAAGCCTTCTTCTGGGACCTGGACAATTGGGTCCTCAGAGGAGAGGGGCATTGGGTGGGCCAAACATGGGGCGTAGAGGAGGCTGTTTCAATAACAGGGAACTCAAGGTCATCACAGGTAAGACTTCTCACAACGTTCTCACTGGTGGTGAGAATATCCTGAGAACGTCTGGGGATGTCCTCAAAAATATGTAAGAACTGATTGGGGTTGGCACCAACGCAGTGGAAGGAATAAGAAATACAACCCCAAAGATCTGGGGAGGTAGACCATATCATCACCAAGGCAGGTGCCAGGGTAAAGACCACAAATTTAACTGGGGGCACTAGCCTCCTTAGGCCTTGAATTAGAGACCAGGGAAACTTTTAGATATTTTCTTTTTGTTTGAGTCTAAAACTCTAGACAAATAGAAACCAAAACAGACAAGAAGTTTTCCAGAACACTGGTGAAAGATAGGGAACAGCAACCGCAGACCAATGACTTTGAAAGCATGAAGTAAAGACTTAGAGGGTGTATATAAACCAACAGCAAGAGAAAAAGCAAAAGGGGAACAAAATCAAACTTAAAATAGGTAATTATATTGATTAAATACTAATTATTAAGTTTGAGTTGTTTCTTTTAAAGAAAAAGCAGTAAGCTTCAACGTTAACATTAACAATGTCTATAGGGGCTTTGAAAGGACGCTGGGGACCTGAAATCAAGGAAAATAGGTAAGGGAAAAAAACCTTTACTAACACTTTATAAAATCAAAAGGGACTAAACAGAGGACCCAAAGATCAACTAAAATTTTAAGTTTGAATATTCAAAATTTATAAGTAAGAATGAGCAATCAGGGGACCAAAAGTCCCCTGTCTTGCTTTAAGGGAAACCCACTTGGATTTGAAAGGTCAGGTGACCTCAGTCAGTAATTTGATTGGGTGAGATATAATTTTTGCCAAGGATTTCAGGGAGTTTGGATGGTTTTTCATCATTTTACGGCCTAACCTCTGATTGGCTAGTGCCTAAAGAAAACTTCTGGATGCCATTAATTCCAGTTGAAATGGATTTTGTTGAAGTAACCAAAGCGCAACTGGATTGTTTGGACTTAATTAATTTAAAATGCGGACAAGCCCAAGCCAAAAAATAATCCAAATTAAACAGAGATTCCTCCCAAGTAGTAAAAGAGTTCAAAAAATCAGTGTTTGCCACCTGGGAAGGGTATGCCAACACAAATCTTTCATCAATTGTATGGGCTAAATCCTCAAGAGAATTAAAGGGCTTGGCTGGCTTTAGAGCAGATTTTTTTGTGCGTTGCGGGAGGATTGTCCTATACAAGGCTAAAGGGGGGAGTGACTTTACACCACCATTGTTCTAAAGGTAAATATAAACAATAATTATCTGGTACAAGGCTTGGGCAAAAGAAAACAAGACAAAGTTCTGCACCACAACAGACTTCACTCATGCAAGGCCCATCAGAAACAATGTGAGACCATGATTCCAGCAGACCTTCTCACAGAGGGGGTTGACTTTCAGCCAGGGGGTGTCAAAACTGCAGGGTCAGCCCCCTGGTAAAGTTCCACACAAGAGGATCTGTGACCCTCAAACTGGCTTCCACATGACCTGTAGCTAAACATGGAAGCCAACTTGAATTACTAAATCCAGCAGCAAGAACCAGTGACAATCCCAGCTTAGTTAACAGCTCAAATTGGCACTTCATTCATTAAAAGGATCATAACATCCCCTGCCCAATCTAACTGATTGATCATCACAACCTTGTTCCATTTATAATGATTCACCTCAGCTATATAATTCTAATATCTCAATAAGGATAATTATCTAGTTTCCAATTGTTTCCCCATTGTACCTTTGCTAATACAGCACAGCTACAACAGAAATAAACTAAATCTAATATTTTATACCGTTTAAATATGAATATAAAACTTATTTTGAAATTTGATATTGCCAAAAAAACAGGGTTGACTCCCTGGCAAGGTTCTGGCTAAGCGGGTCCAAGACCTGCAATCTGAATTCCCAGTGACCCAAAGCCAAATGAGGAAGTCAAATCAAATTTCCAGAAATAGCAACATGAGTAAATGATGATCCCAAAGGATGAATACATTGATTTAGCACTTGAATCAATATCTAGATCAAGCCACCCCTAACCATCCAACCAATTGATCATCACAATTATGTTCCCTTTATAATGATTCACCTCAGCTATATAATTCCAATATATCAATAAGGATAATTATCTAGTTTCCAATTGTTTTCCCCTTGTAAATATGTTAAAACAGAATAGTTACAACATTGTTAGCACAGGTAGGGTTTCCATCCTACCTCTCTTTTCAAAATTCTGCCTGATGTCAGTACTTGCTGCAGTCAACAAGTATACAAAAATCTCATGTCTGGACTCCCTGTGGACTGGACGCCCTACACGCCAGGAACCAAAATACCATAAGAGTATGTACTATACCAGAACATGATGATGCCTGTCCCTGCCTTCAACGCCCTCTCAGCGCAAGGGTTCTTCCAGGCCCTGCCGCCACACCACAAGTGATGGAATAGAGCATTATGCCTGCTCACGTAGCCCAGCAACTATGCAGTGCTGCCCTGGAATCATTAAAAAAGCCAATGATGACAATGTCACAGCGTGGATCAAATCTTCCCAAAACAAGTTAGCACGTATGGAGTATCCCACACACTTTTAGATTGCAGAAATATACATTTGTCTCACCCACAATGCAGGAACCTGGTGTAGCAAGTGGCATCAGGACCATACCAAGAAGGACTGGGACACTTTCAACCAAGACTTTCTGGCAAGATTTGTGATGAAAGACACAGCTCTCATGATCATACACCAAGTAAAGAATTTGATCCATACTGACACAGTAAAAGAACTCACACATGTATACAAGGAACTCTGCCTACAGGCACCATCAGATATGGCATTTGACAGCCCAGCCACACACCTCATGTAATACAACACCCTCAAGTTGCATGTAATGAGACACATTAACCTGGACCAAGTGACCAATATTCAAAGCCTCTACTGTGAAGCAGAGAATGCAGAACAAACCTCTAATGCCTTACAAAAGGCACAAGCTGGGAAAATAGAAAGGCCTAAGGACTCCCACTCACAAGGACGCACCAACCACTCTCTGCCTAACAACAATAATAGTGAAAGCAGGAAGCCTTCAGGATCTAATGGCCATAACAGTGAAAACAATGGCCAATAAAATTGCACCCAGTTCAGGATCAACAGCACCCAAGGTAATCAAGACAAGGGAAAAGCCCAAGGAGATCAATAAGTGAGCCAAACTCTCCCCACCAATCTTCTACCTTTCCCAATGACAAATACTGTCCCAAGGATGTGGAACAATGTACAATGATACAGATCCCCTCAGGAGATCCAGTACTTTACACTATCTCCAGACGTCCCAATAAACAGATGCCTTACCCTGATCTCTTTCAAAGGTATAAAGGCTCAGCGCTCTTGGATTCAGGTGCAGACCACACCCTTTTCAATAGCAACTTTGTGAACAGGTTCAAGCTAGCTACTAATCCTTTGTGGATAAAAACATGGTTTTAGCTGATGAGCATCACATTGAAGTGACCTAGGAGGGTGCTCCCTTCTCCATCACACTAGAGAACTCCACTCTACCATCCAAGGACCTGTTATTGACTTCCCAAGATTTGACATTGTACTCAGACCTGACTGCTGAAAAGAAATAACCCACATGTGGACTGGGTCATCTCTGTGATGAACATCAAGTGAGAAGGAGTTAACCATCAGGTCTACCCTGATATTGTGGATCAACTCCTACAAGATAACATCTTTGTTGCATCACAGAGACATATGAAGAAAAGGGAAGTCTCAAAATAATCAATTGAGATTCTTGTCAGTATGAGGTCATTTATTTCAAGGATCATCAAGATAAAACTACTCCACAAGATCAAGAAATTGTAGTCTAACACCCTGAAATCTTTAAGAGGTACTGCCAGCGCTGCCTCCCAAAGAACACATACAACATGCCATACAACTCAAAGGAGCAGTACCTAAGGAACATCCTATATATTGCCTCACTCCCAATGAGGACAATGCTCTCTGCACTTACCTCAAGGAGGCCCTAGAAAAAGGACTCATTTTTCCTTTTTAATCCCTTTTCAGGACGCTGTCTTCTTCATGGCAAAGAAGGACGGGTCCCTCAGGATTGTCACCAATTATTGTGCATTAAATGAAGTTGCCATCAAAAAATGATACCCCCTTCCGCTCACTGAAAACCTTTTTGACGCCTTAGGCGGGGTGACTGTCTTCTCAAAAATTGAGCTCACTGCAGGATACAACCAAATATGCATCAAAGAGAAAGACATACCCAAGACTCCCTTTTGCACCAATTATGGCTCCTAAAAATGTGTTGTACTTAATTTGGAATGACCTTTCCTTGCTTCTCTCTCCATCCTCCCCTTAAATTTTGATCATACCCTGGCTGCAAGGCTTGCTATACCATGTCAGCAATGTCTGGGTAGCTTGAATAAATTAATTTTAGGATGGAAAAATCAGCATCCACCTTTGTGACCTTTATGAACAAGGTCTTTGCACCTCACATTAAAAAACACACACTGGTGTATTTTCATGATATCATTATGTTGCAACTGAACCAATTAGAGTTCAGTATTTGATTAGGGAAGACAACAGTCTAATAGAAAGGACAAGAAAAAATAGAACAAGATGTATTTTATTGTAGAATATTGTGACTAATATATCATACAAGGAAAGCCACCAGGCCACAGGGGGCGGCACAGTGGCAAGTTCCATGTAAGGTTTGAGGCTAAGGAATAATTTGCACAGGGATCAGCAAAGTCAAACTGGTAGCATTCCCAATTAGGAGAAAGTGCCCACAACTTGATATTGCCATCAGATTGATTTATGTTATTAGATACGTCTTGGGGCAACTCATTGAGCGCCCCCTGTGTATTGTAAGATACATTGGCAGGCAAGGAGAAAAACTTGGTTGCAACACCCCCTTATCCCCTGTTTGTTGTCAGACACCAAGATCAGAGTCTGCAGAAGAACTGGGAAGGTCCACATAAACAACCTTTATGTGGGATGGCACAGTAGGAGTGCAAGCAATCATAGTGGAGCTTTTTGATGTTCCCTTGGGCATCTTAAAGTTGGTAGGTGTGGTTATTGTAGACCACATCTATTTTGAAGGTTCCCAAGTGATTGGACTCCAAATTTAGCAGAATTGGGGTTGAGGGTGTAGACAGGGTCACCTACAGCGTACCTGGCTTTGAGGTGCTTTGTCCCTCCTTCAATTTGCTTGTGTTCAATTTCTTGGGCTTTTGCACGCCACTGGCTCAGGGAGGGAGTAGTTGTCAAGGGAGGCTTCCTGGGAACTTTGGATTGTAATTTCCCTTGTTCTACCCCCGTCAAGCTATCAGGGGGCTCTAAAGGCCAAGGTGCTGGGCTGAGCCTGGTGCCTCTGTTAATTCTTTCCCATAAGATAAGTAAGGCGGTGGGCAGGTGTTCAGTCCACGCAGGTTTAGGGTGCTCTTATGAGAGCTTGGAACTCAATTAGACCAACAAAACATTTAGGCGCTCTACGTGTCCATTGGCTTGAGGATGGTAGAGAGTCATGAATACTTGTTAGAGGGCATTATTGGCATAATATGCCTTTATGACGTTCCCTACAAACTTGGATCTACTATATGTGATGAGACATTTGGGACGCCCAGAGAGGGCCACAATTCCCTTGCCCATGAAGCAAGTGATGGTGGTGGCGGTATGATTGGTGATTGGCCACACTACTGGTCAACAGGTGAAGTAGTCAATGGCTGTAATGATGTACTTCTTGACTAGTCTGTCTTTAGGGAGGGGTCCCACAATGTTAAGGGTCCACTAATCAAAGGGTTCCATGGCTTCAATATGTAGGACAGACTTGGGAGGTGCAGGTTTAGACATGTTATTTTTCACAACACACATATTTGAGGAGGTCCAAGATTTCTTGGTGTATACAGGGCCATCAAACCTTATGTTTCATGATTTCAAAGAGGTTGCATCCTATGATGTGACCCAAGGTGCCATGGTAGTATAGTATGGTATCCCCTTGCTGTGTGGTGGGAATATAAGACATCTTATCACCTGTCTCTGCCCGGCGGCAGATGTTACCAGCGTCAGTGGTGAACTGACTCTTGTTTTCTTTCAACTTGGAGATAGTCACAGAATTAAGGCCTTTTTAGCAGGTGATCTCAGGACGTAGATAGAGAATGTGCCAGTCTGGGTCTAGGCCATTGTCTCCCTTGATGAACACTATGTACAATCTGGAGAGGGCGTCAGCTATGAAAAGTTTCTTTCCAGGCTTGTATTCAATGCACAACTGATAGGGGGACATGTGCTCAAACCAGCCTGCTTGATGTTGCTTTAGGTGTGACTGAGTGTTGAAGTACTGAAGCAACTTGTGATCTGTTAGGACGCGGGGTGGAAAGGTGGCACCCTCTAGGTAACAGCGCCATTTCTCAACACAGTCCACAATTGCAGCTAACTCTTTGTAATGTATGGGATAGCATTGCTCTGAGTTGATAAGCTTCCTGGATTTGTAGGCCACAGGGAGGAAGACACCATTGTCAGTTTCCACCCTTAGAACCCCCTATAGCTCTGTCAGGGGCATCAGTCTCAAGTTTTTACTGGCAGTTTCAATTGGGGAATTGTAATAAAGGTGCAGTTATAAGCTCCTGCTTCTATGTCTCGGAGGCTTGATCTCTGACAGGTGTCCAGTGGAAGCGCTGTTTTGTGTTTAAGAGTTTTTGGTGAGGGGTGTAATTAGTTCTCCACAGTTGGAGATAAGCTTACATACATAGGCAACCATGCCCAAGAATGTACACACCTGTCCCACATCAGTGGGGGGTGGCATTCTTGTGATTGCCTTAATCTTGGCAGGGTCGGGCTTTAATCCTTGGGCAGAGATGGTATGCCCAAGGAACAAGAGCTCTGACAGGAGAAATTTGCATTTGAAAAGCTTGGCCTTTAGCTGATTTTTACAAAGGGTGTCAAGGACAGCAGGAAGGTGTCAGAGATGCGTGGTTTAATCTTGACTGAAGATAATGATGTTGTCAAGGTACACAACAGCACATTTTCCAATTAAATCTTCAAATGCTTTGTTCATCAACATGGCAAAGGTGGAGGGAGCAACGGTTGTTGTGATCTGAGGCATGGCACAGAGTCACAACAGGAAATCCTAACCTTAGGATTGGATTTTTACTAAGTCTTGATTAGAATAGCAGGGAAGACTATGCAATTACCTTGTGGCCCTGAATGAAAAATATCTGCTAGACGTGGCTAGAGAGGCGCCAAAGTACGTGGAGACACAAAGACAAAAATGTGAATATAACTTAATTTTATTAGAGAATAGAAATGGAATATATAGTGGTAGACAATACCACAAAACACTACCAGAACAATAGGATCATTTGCCACAAGTATGAGTGGGGCAAGTGAGTTGCGCAGGATCAGGAAACTGAACAATTGTATTTCCCAATTTGGAGCCAGCCTCATTTCAAAGGGCAAAAGCAAAAAAGTAGGGATTTTTCCTCAAAATAACCCAACAAAGGCGAACTTGAAACATGGTGAATGGCAGTATTCACAACAACAGTCATTCCAAAGTTCATGACACAACACTCAAACAACTTGTAGTGTATGCAAAAGGCAGTTTTTCCTTGTCCCCTGGTCCAATGCGGACCTAGTTGTACCTTGCAGTGAGATAAATCTTACTGAAGACATTCACACCTGCAAGTGTGTTAAACAGGTTGTCAATTAGCAGTAAGGGGTATTTGTTCTTGACTGTCACCTTGTTTAGAGCGCAGTAGTTGGTTACCAATTAAAGGGACCTGTTCTTCTTAGCAACAAAGAAGACTGCAGCCCCGTATGACAAGAGGGAGAGCCGGATGAAGCCCTTATCAAGCACGTCCACAAGGTGTTGACAGGGATTCTTGTCTTCCTTGAGTGGCAAGTAATAAAGGGGATGTGCCTTGGGCAGCAACCCTTGCAATTAAACAGCATGCTGTATCTCTCTTGGAGGAGGCAACTGGTCTAAGGTTTCACTGAAGACGGCTATGTACTCCTTGAGGAGTGCTACAAGTGCTGATGGAGAGTTAGTGGTCAAGGGAGGAGTCAAAGTGGGTTTGGAGCAGATAACTTCAACTGAATACTGGTTAAAGTCCAGCTTCCCCCTTGAAGTCATACATACCAGTTTCTGTGAGTCTGAAAAATACAGTGTTGTGGAGTAATTTTCTCATCTCAACAGGGTAAATATGGAAGCCCACCCAATTTCTGTTGAGGGTGATTACAGAAGTATCCCAGTCAATATAAGGGCAGTTGTGTTTGAGCCAGTCAAGGCCAGCAATGACGTTGTGGCTGAGCCCTGCCATGATTGGCCCAGAGAGCTTAACCTGCATGTTCCTTATTCTCACAGAGAAGGGTAGTGTCTCATGGGTGATCACCACTCTGCGGGAGTCTGCTACACATACTGCCTTGAATTGACTAGGTAATTGATATAGTTGTTGAGAATCTGTAAACTCCTAGTTGACCTTGGTGTGATTGGCCCCAGTGTCTACCAAAAGTTTGTGGGTGTTCCCACGGAAACAGAAGGGGTAGGCCAAGCCGGTAATTTTATTGGAAGAAAGACTTGCTTGGAGGATGGGTTGTCACTGTGGACCTGGAATACATTGAGGGTCTTGAAATTGTGCACATTTTAGTTGCAGGGATTTTTGGCAAAGAGAGATTGGGAGTGGGAGTCAAGCAGGGTTGCAGAACCTCTCATATCTACAACCCCCAGGCTTTTCACGGGTCTTCAATCTGAGCTAGCTGGAGCTCCTCCTTGCAGGGGCGCTTAGCCCCATTCTCCTGCTGATGGGATTGGTGGCATCTCACCTGATTGTAGGTACTGCCAGGTGTGGGACAAGACTGAGGGGGTGTATCATTAGATCTGCAATACCCCATTAAAGATTGATTGTTGGCATCCATAATGGCCTTATAGCAGTTGTCAATAGAGGTATAACACCCTACAGGAACCCATTTGCAGATATGGGGCTTGAGCCCATTGACTATAAGAGTAAGCAACATGGCATTTCTGCTGGTGACAGCTTCTGGGGTGGCAGCAAGAGCTTGCTGCCAAGCCGTAAGTTATTTGGGGATAAACCCTGTTTGCTTGATGGCCAGGAGGAAAGTTCCCACTATGATGGGTGAAAAGGTTTCACTGTAACAGGATTTTGTGGCGTCCCTAAATTTTGCCCACATGACATCTTGCTCTTGGCTTGTCCAGTTAGTAAACCACACTGCAGCAGGCCTAATAAGGCGCCAAGATGCAGTGGCAACTCACATAGGTTCAGGCACTTGGCAGATGAAAAGGCAGGTTTCTGTGGAGTGGAGTCAGCTGACAATATCAGCCCCTTCTACACCACCCATAAAAAACTTAAGCTGAAGCTTTACATGTGTTGCAAAAGGTCTGATTAAGGCAGAATGACGCTTGCATTACGCTGCCACAGGCAGAGGAAATTTTACACACTTGTAAGCACCAGCTGGTCCTGATAGATAACATATCCTTTGGGGATGTCCCCCTTGGGGATTGGAAGGAAAGTTTCTTGGTGGGGAGTAGCCATGTGGCCTGTACTTCCTCCTTTCTTGGGCGGATTTTTCTTTTAGGTAGGTCATGAACCTACTGCTGCTACCACTGTTTCAACTGAACCAATTAGAGTTCAGCATTTAATTGGGGAAGACAAAAGTCTAATAGAAAGAATAAGAATGAATGAATAAGATGTGTTTTATTGTTGAATATTGTGACTAATATACCATATGAGGAAAGCCACCAGGCCACAGGGGGTGGCATTGTGGCATGTTTCATGTAAGGTTTGAGGCCAAGGAATAACTTGCGCAGAATCAGCAAAGTTAAATTGGTAGCATTCCCAATTAGGAGAAAGTGCCCACAACTTGAAATTGCCATCAGATTGATTTATGCTGTTAGATACGTCTTGGGATGACTCATTGAGCGCCACCTGTGTATTGTAAGATACATTGTCAGGCAAAGATGGAAACTTGGTTGCAACAATTGTGTATAGCCTCTTGATAGAACAGCATCACAAAGACCTGGAAGCAGTGTTTTCAACTTAAGTGCAGTAAAATATCCTCAAATTATAATCCAAGTGCTAATTCTACCAAGAACAACTACACTTTCTAAGACATGTGGTGTCAAAAGAGGGTATCAAACCAGATACCCATAAAATACAAGCAATATGCAAGATGCCATTACCCAAAGATAATGGCAAGCTTTGTACTTTTTTTGGATATGATAGCCTATGTCTGACAGTTCATACCTGACTGTGGTATCCTAAATCCCCCTTATATGCCATTACAGCCCCAAGTCAAAGTTTGTATGGACTCCCCAACACAACCTCTGTTTCAAACACCTAAAGGAAAATATGACATCTGTCCTGGTATTACAGTACCCAAAACGGTACAGCAACTACCAAATGAAGACCAACGCCTCCATTGGAGGGGTATTACAAATCAAAACAGACACTGGGAACTATCTGGCAGTAGCCTACACATTATGTAAGCTAACAGATAGCAAATGTTGCTATCCCACCATGACAAAGAGCTACTGGCCATCATTCACTGCTTGGTCAAGTGGTGCTGCTACATGGAACAGCAAGAAGAGTTCACCACCTTGAATGGCCACAAGTCTCTCATATATTTCAAAATTAAAGCCAACCTTGACAAACTCCAAGATTGTTAGATGGTGTTCTTAGAGCGCTTTAATATGAACATCCATTATAAACCTGGACCCAAACTAGTCATAGTTGATGCCCTCTCACGCCTGTACATAAGAGCCTTCAAAGGGGAAAACGTCCTGGACCCGGACTGGCCCCTTTTGGTACTTTAAACCAAAGACAAAGGGCTCCTCTCAGGTACCACAGACATTACCAGAGACACTGTCATCAAGAACAATCACTTGTTTATTGACATCTACGGAAAGTTACATCATAACATGACCAATGGGCTAACTATCCCCTACATTATCACAAACCAGAGAGTTGAAACCATTCTATACAATCACAGAGACTTAGGCCATACAAAGAACCAAAATATATAAAAGTTCCTAAAGCACAAAGCCTGGTGGTCAACTCTGTAATTGGATGCACAGGAGCTCTTTGAGCATTGTTAAGTGTACAAAAAGTTTGTAAGAAGAAGAACACCTCCCAAGTCTGTGCTCCCTATTTGCTCCCAACCGCCCTTCAAAGTTTGAGCCCTTGAAATTGTTAGCATAATGCCATGAAATCATAACATCAAAAAGTACATCATCACCACAATTGACTTTGCCACTCACTGGCCAGTAGCGCAAGCGGTAAAAGCTCACACAGGCAACAATGTACAGCATTTTATAGGCAAGGAGATCATCAGTAAGTTTGGAAAGCCAGAACTGTTGATAACAGATGAGGACAAGGAATTGATTTGAGATAAGGGGGCTAAACCAATTAAGTTTGGCTTCCATCTTGAAGGAAAGACCCACCTGGATACCATCCAGCTCAGAACTGGGATGGTCGCTTGTATGGGTGTTCAGAGGGAAGACACAAGGGACAGCTGGGGAAAGTATGAATCCAGGTTCATCAAAATCATCCCACCAAGCAGCCAAGGAGTGCGCCTGGGGGTGAGATTGTGAGAGGGCAACTTCACCTTGAGAGCAGGAGACTCAACCTCCAAGGGTGGAGAATCCACAGGGGCGCCTGCCTCAGAGAGGCTACATGGTCAGAATTGGGAGAAGAGAGCACAAGGTCATCACAGGTGAGACTTTTGACCAGGTTTCCACCTGTAACAACTAGGTCTTAGGAACTCCCGGGAAGATCCTCAAGTAAGTGCAGAAGATGAGAGGGGTCTTCTCCCACATAGTAAGCCAAAGAGGACAAACAGATCCAAAGATCTGGGGAGGTAGACCAGATTATTATCAGCACAGGAGCCAAGGTGAAGGAAACAAAATCAAAGAGAGGTATAAGAATTTTCAAGGGCACCAGGAGAATGCAAGGCTTTTATGGGGTAGGAAAACAGAACACAAGCAGAAAACAGGAAAACATGGGTATTTTTGGGTGCAGAATTGTGAAAAGCGGGCTTTGAACCCTGTTCCTTGAAGTTAGAATAGTAGTAGGAAGCTATACTGTGTGTATACTGCAGCGTAAGTCAAAGGCAGAGAAAAAACTTAAGGTTTTTTAAATTTAAAGTAAAGGTTCATACTAATTTAAATAGTAATTTTAAGGTTTGAACTATGATTCTGAAAACAGAGTAGGTAAGCTTAACATTGATGTTGGAATTAACTATAGGAGCTTTTTAAGGGAAGTCAGAAGCCAGGGGACAACATTAAAGTTAAAGGATAGTCAAAACTTCTACTAACAACTTATAAAGAAAAAAGGGTCAAAAAAGGACCCAAAATTCTTAAGATTTATATTTGGAAAAGTTCAAACTTTATTGAATAAGAATGAGCAAGCAGGGAAAAAAAGTCACCTGTCTTTATTTAAGGATAGAGTTTGAATTCAAAGGCCACCTGTCCCAGTACTTGAATTTATTTGGCTTGAAGAGAAATTTTGCATAGGGGGATCCAAAGGGTTGGAAGTTTTCCCAATAATTTCCAACATCACTTCTGATTGGCTGATCCTAAGAGAATGTTTCAGGGCATCATTTAATCTAGTTGTATTGGAGTTTGTTGATTCAATAGTAGCGCGACCTGATCGGTTACACTTGATTTGTTTTAAATGGGGACAAAACCAAGCCAAAAGATAGTCCAAATTAATCAGAGATTCCTCTGAGGTGAGAAGATAAATCTGATCATTGGTAGTTATCACCTGAGAAGGGTACATCAATAAAAATCTCTTGTCAATTGTGCAAGCTAAATCCTCAAGGGAATTAGGAGGTTTAGTTTGATTATGAGCAGTTTTCTTTGTACGTTGAGGGAAAATTGTCCTATCTAAGGCTAAAGGGGGGAGTGACTTTAAAATTGACCTCTGAAGACACAGACATATACTGACCAAGAATGAAGTCAAAAACACAGTAACTATGCCATACCACCCTCAGGCCAATGGAAGGGTTGAGCAGCTGAACAGTAGCCTAATGCAAGCTTTAGACAAGCTCACTGCTAGGAGACTTGAGGATTGGTACAAACAATTAGCAACTGCTCTTCTTGTATATTGCACCCAGGTGAAAATATCCACCAGAAAGAGTTCCTTTGAACCTTTTTACAGAATTCAGCCAAACATAGTTCAAGCCCTTAATGTGCCCAAGTTGGAAACTCCCAACAAGATATCATCCCGCTCAGAGCCCTAAATACTCCAAGCCAACCATAATCAAGAGGAAATATAAGAAAAATGTCTGAAAAAACGTTTGTCCTTATCCAGACAAGACACAATGTCGGAGATAAAGTGTGGGCAATGAACGCCAATAAGAGCAAGCTACAGCCTGAGAAAGCAGGCCCCATCATTGTTTTGAAGGTAAACAACAACAACAACAACACTTACCTGATATGTTGTGTTTGGCTCCTGGGGACATCATCCAGGAGGATGCAACAGGAAATCTTTATAACAAAAGATTTGAGGTTCAAAGCTAGCCTTGGGTTAGCCTTCAGGGCAAAATTCAGGGCTTTTACTTTAATTTCATGGAATGCAAGAAGAGGAATTCCTTTTGGTAAAAAGGAATAAAAAAGCTTTAAGAATACAAAAGCCAACACAAATGTGGATAAACTTGTCTTTATTAGGAGAAGTAATTCTACTTAAATAGTAGACAAGGGTCAATGATCACTCAATAGGTAAACAGAGTGGTAGAGGGGTCACATTGGGTTGAAATCTTATCAGTATCAGTTTAAGACAAGTAGTATATTCCAGAATGGGTGAATATTGATATCAACCCTTTTATAGAAGGTGAGTAAATCCCAAAGTCAAAAGCAAAACCAATCAAATATTTGCACATATCATTATTCAAAAGCCATATCAAAATAGCATTAATGGCTCACTTTACAACACAGACACACAATGGGAAATAATAACCTTAGGATTGGATTTGTACTAAGTTTTGGTTAGTTGACAGGGAAGGTGATGCAATTAACTTGTGTCCCTGAATAATAAATCTCTACTAGACGTGGCTAGAGTGAAGTGCCAAAGTACTTGAAAACACAAAGACAGAAATGTGAATATAACTGGAATTTTATTGGGAATATTGAATTGGAACATATTTTGTTTAGTGATATCAAAAAACAATACTAGGACAGTAGGATCACTTGCCATAAGCACGAGTGGGACAAGTGAGTTGCTTAGAGTCAGGAAAACAAACAGATAAATTTCCAACTTCAGAAATAGACTCATTTTGAGGAGTGAAAGGAAAATTGAGGGATTTGTCCTCAAAATAACCCAAACAAGGCAAAATCAATAAAGCATGAATATTGGTATTCACAACATTGCCCCCTTCTAGATTGGCCTTAGGGGGTAGTGCTTGCAGAGGAACTTAGCATGCACTTGATAAAACAGGCAACTACTTGAGAGGAGCTTCACGGTGTACTCAGAACCACATTTGAAAGCTACTTCTAAAGGGCCAACCCACAAAGTATCCAACTTATGGGCATGTCCTCCCACTCTATGTTGATAGTAAAGGAAATGATCTCCAAAGTTAAACTTGGGCAAGGGAGAATGTCCAGAGTTGTCAGGAGAGATCTCTAGCATCTTAGTCTTTTATGCAGAGGTATATTCAGTGGATTGGATGTCAATTATTGGGTTGCCTAAGTTCTTGATATGGGTATCAGAATCTAGGGCTTCACCAGAAGAGAGTAGGGGGCCATCAGGAGCAGCAGAGTGGTGGCCTCACGCCCATACAGAATATCAAAGGGGGGAATACCCAGTGACACAATGCTTACTTAGGCAATAGGAAAAAGAGCAGCAAACAGGTACTGGTCCCAATTAGCAGCGTAAAAGTAGGTTAATTTCCACATGATGGAAACCAAGGTTAAATTAGCACGTTCCACAGCCCCATTAGTGGAAGGGTTGTAGAGAGCTGAGAAAGATTGATAAGACCCCAAAGCTTTGATGACAGAAGTCACTAACTTTGCATTGAATTTAGTTTAATTGTCTGATAATAACACTTGAGGGCAGCCGTGGCGGAAGAATATGCTTATAACAGAAAGGCGGCAGTTATCTTGGCAGTGATGTCCTTAGTAGGGCAAGCTTCTACCCGCTTGCTAAAATGATCAACAGCAATTAGGATAAAGTGGCAGCCAGAGCGGGAGCGGGGGGGAGGCCCTACAGTGTAAATGCTGACAGTATGAAATGCGTGTTGAGGGGGGACTAGCTTGAACTTGTGAGAGGCAGCTCAAGGTCTCTGGAGCTGGCAGTTGTGGCAAATAGCAATGACGTCTGGAATCAGCAGGAAAAGGTTTTCCCAGAAGTAGTTTTTCTGTAGCCAGTCATAGGTCTTGGAAATGACCCCATGTCCTGTCTCCTTATGATCTTGGAGCACCAACAAAAGGCAAAGACTAGGCCAAACATAAGGTAGGTATTGGTCTTGCACTTTTTTGAAAGGCTGGTTGTTGCAAATGAGTTTGTCCTTGGATAGCTTGGACAGAACAGTTTGAACTTCTTCCATCTTGCTCTCCCAAGTGGAAGGATATCCAATTAATTCATACAGTTGATCAGCCTCAGCAGGGTGTAGAGCAAGGATGGGCATTCTGGATAATCTATCTGTGTTCTGATGTTGAATCCTGAGACAATGTAGCACAGTGAAGTTGTAACCTTGCAGACAGAGAGCTCATCTAGATAATCGTCCTTATGGTTCCTTAAGCTGTTGTACCGCTTAAGCAAAGCGTGGTCAGTGACCACAATGAGATGAGTGCCATACACATAATGATGGAATTTCTTAACGGCATGTAGTACAGTGAGGCATTCTTTCTCAGTGACACTATAGCTCTTCTCATATTTTTTGAGGACAAGAGAAGTATACACTACAGGGTGATACACTCATTCATCATCTAGTTGGGCCAGGATGGCCCCCAATAGCTAGTTTGCTAGTATCTGTGTAAAAAAAGAATTCCTTATCATAGTCAGTATACACCAGGATGGGGGCCTCTTTGAGTTTTTGCTTGAGAGTCTCAAAGGCCTGTTGCTGACTAGCAGTCCATTTGAAGGGGACATTGCATAGCAATTGTACCAGAGGCTCACTAGTATTGGTAAAGTGAGGGATAAACGGTCTATAATAACCCATCATGCCCAAAAAAGACTTGTACTTCACAAAGGTTGGTAGGAGTGTTGTAACTTCAGCTATCAGGTGATTGATAGCTACTTTTGCTTAACTTGAATGCAGTCTTATGTGTTATTAAAAATTAAGCTAAGATAAATCTTCAGCCTAATGTGTATAATAAGTTATAAGTTTATGTAAATTGATCTTTATTTAATCAAACAAGGAGAGAGTTATATAGTAAGAGAGGGGATTAATGAGAGTCACAGAACGCCAGGATCCTCTAGTTACAGCTCAGTTTCATCTATTTCTTAGTCCAATATTAAACTAATGATCAGATGATTGTTAGTTAATATAACTCAGAGTGCAACTTAGTTGATCAGTCAGACTGGTTATCATCCAGAGCAAGAGTACCATTGTCCTTTGGTTCACCGAGCTTAATGGATTAGTGTGTGAATATAGTGACAGCTAGTTTATAACCAATCACTTCACAACAAGGAGAAAGCATTTTGTCAATAGCCTCTAACTTCTTGGTCATATGTTGGATCCCCATTTGAGTTACTTAATGACCCAATAACTCCAGGCGCTCCTTGAAGAAAGTACATTTAGACGGTTTTAACTTGAGGCCAGCCTCTCAAATCTTAGGGAATATCTCCTTTTGGTGAGCAAGATGATCAGTAAAGCTTGCACTAATTACGTTTATATCATTCAAATACACCAGGACACATGAGATCTTCAAGTCACAAAGTATGGAGTCCATGGCCTGTTGAAAGGTAGTGTGGGGCATTGCACAGCCCTTGAGGCATGCAGGTAGGCTCAAAAAGCCCTTAAGAAGTGATAAGCGCAGCTTTTTGCCTATCTTCAGTAGAGAGGTCAACTTGCCAGTAGCCTGACACCAAATCAATAGCTGATAATAATTTATAGCCTCCCAGACAGCAGAGCGCATCATCTATACATGGCAAGGGATAAGAATACTTTTTGGTTAAGGAGGGAAACTGTCAATAGTCTATCCCAATGTGGTGACCTACATCCTTATTCTTCAAGATGAGCAAAGGTGAGGCCCAAGGACTTTTTGAAAAGGCAAGAAACCCAGCATCTAATAGCTGCTTGAGTTACTTAGATACTTAAGCGTCTTCTACCTAGCTATGAAAATAGGATTTAGCTCAGAAGGGGTGAGCATCACCAGTGTCAATTTCATGAATAACTCCTTTAGCTAGACCATAGTCAGTGATATACTTAGCAAAGATATCCAAAAACTGATCCAACAGGTCAAGTAATTCCTTCTGCTGGACTGGAGACAGCTTTGGGAAGTCCTGAGCAGTAAACAGGAATAGGACATGTGGTTCATCTTCAGGTAAGTTGAAGTCTTGAAAAGTGACAAATAGATGTAAAGATAGAACACTAGGAGTTTTTAGCAGCTTGCCATAGCTAACAACCTGGCCTCTTGACACAGATATGGAGAGAGCGGTTAAATTGGCTACCAACAACTGAACAGGATCTTTGTGAGAGACATCTAGGATCCCAGGGCAGAGGTAGGGTTTGTTGCGGCCTAGCAAGGGAGGAGAGTAGAGCTCTAGGAATATGAGTTCAGGAAACTTGTACAATATCTGAGAGTCCAGAATATCTTGAGATCCAGGGGAAATGGTCACGGCAGAAGTGGCCAAGAATGGAATTACTTCAGACGCAGGGCAGGCTATAGGGGGACACTTTATGTTGGACAAATGGGTACAGTACTTCAAAGTAAAGACACCAGTGGGGTACTCTAGGGCACAAAGCTTAATGTGCTTTCCCAGGACTTTGAAAGGTTCCTCAAAGATCAAAGGGACTAAATCCCTAAGATAGAGAGGTAGCCATCTTTTAAGTTGATAATACCATTGTAATACCTAAGGAACTAAGTGCCAACTAGAAGATCATAACTATTTTTCTCCAAAACTACATCAGGTGAAATCAAGAGTAGTTTGTCAAACAACATAGGGAGAGCAGAATAGGCCCCTATAGTGCAAGTCATGGAGAACCCAACAGTACCATAAGTCTGATGGTAGTTGAGATTGGGGGCAAGTTTAAGCTTCTTAACAAGCTTGGAGGAAGCAACATTAACTGGAGACCCAGTGTCCAAGATGGCCTTTATCTTCACCTTTTGTATGGATATCTCTATACAAGTAGTAGTACAACCAAAGGGCGGGAGGACAGCCAGGATATCTTTGGCTTCAGCTAGTTCTTTGTACCACTTTTTGATCATGCACCTCAAGTCTGGGATCTCCTTGTAGACAGTATGAATGGAAAACAAGACTTAAACCTTTTTGAAAACAAAATAAGCTATTCCAACTGCTTCTTCAAAAGACTCCATGAGCACAGGAGACTTCTTAGCTTGTGTTAAAACAGCAGGCTCAACCCACCAGCAAGGTTCCAAGTAAGCAGGTTTACAACCCGCAATCCAATTATCCAGTCACTCAAAGGCAAACTAAGAAGTTGACTTGAATTTCCAAATCCAACAAAATGAACAAAAGATGATCCCTTACGGTGGATACCTTGTTTTGGAGCTTGACTCATTAACAGGATCAAGCCACTCCCTTCAACAGCCAGCTGTGTAGTCAACACAATAATGTTCCTCTTATCCTTGATTCACAATAGCTATATAATCACTATCTCTAAATAAAGATTATTATCTAGTTTCTACATATTTTCCCCATTGTAACTCTGCTAAAACAGCACATTTACGGCACTTGCGTAAGGTATGGGCAAGAAACAACCTCCTTGGCTTAAGGAAGAGGCTTGGTAGTTGTTGTAGTATTTCCAGAGTGTAATTTTTAGGGGACTGTAATGGTTTTGGGAACTGCTAGAAATGAATATCCATAGACATTGGAATCATCCATGTCTGAATTATCAGAGATATCATGGAATAATAGCAGAATGGGAGGAGCCTCAGAGTTGGCGTACTCAGAGTCTGCTATGGATGGGGGAGCTGGAAGAGACCGGGAAGAATTTTCAACTGGGAGCACCTCTCTGCCTCTAGGTTGACTGCTCTTTTCCCGCCTGGTCCTTGGGATCAGCCCCTTCAGCCCAAGGATTGGTACAGAAATGAGAGTGGTGACCTATCTGTCCACAGGTATGGCAAACTTGCTGTCTAGGAGGATTCTTGGAGTTCATGGTGAGGATATGAGGACCACAGGAAGAAGAACAGAGCTAGAGGCTGCTTGGTTCTCACACACAACTGCTCCAGAGTGGTTCAGGTGCATATCCTGCAACAGCATCTTTAAACTCTTCATAGAGGAGAGCATGATCTGCAAGCTTTGAAATGGAGACACATAAGTTGATTAACCTTGAGGGCTTGAGGGCAGGCCATGTAAGCCTCATGCACTGTAAGCTGTATGCTAGTTATCAATTGCTTTCCTTCCATGTAGAATCTATCTGTGAATTCAGTCAGAGTCTCCTTAGGTTTGAAAGCAATGTGCATGTGGTGTCCTTTTTTACTTCCAGACTATTGTTATCACTAAACTCATTGATCAGAAGCTGTTTTATTTCCTCCCAAGTGTCAATGGAGGGCAGTTCAGGCACTACCACCTACTGGAAAGTTTGGTGCAAGCAGTTTAAATGTACTCCTTATTAACCTAGTCAGAGGCCTTTTGCATAGCTGTCTTGTAGATGGTCAGGAAGGCTGCAAAAGTGGATGTTTTTTTGTCAACAACCTGTTTAAAGGTAGGCTTGAAGTGAGTTTTGGGGGTAGGGTCACAATTGTTACTATCTAGCACATTAATACACAGGGAGAATTCAACTTTGGATTCAGAAGGGGGTGTTATGCCCACAGCTGACGGACACTCTCTTCAAGAGTGGTCAAAGTCTCAGAAGCACGGGCACCCAAATTGTTGGCCTGGTCAGTCTGTTGCTCAGTAACATCTAGTTTTCACCCATGAGTAGTCACCACAGTTGAAAGCTCATCCAAAAAAGAGGTCAAAGAAGGTCCTACCAAGAGACAGGATGAGAACCTGTCATTTACATAGTTGATTAAGTCATCTATTGAACATCCTTGTCAAGGCTGAGGTGATCTTGCTTCAAGTGGTCTACTTCATTGGCTAGGGCAATCAACTCCCTAGCACACTGGATTTGAGGGTTCCCAGGAAATCCTGGGCAGCAGCCATATTTGTCAGTGAGCTCAAATAAATTAGTGATGCTTGTTACAGTATTGCAAAGAACAGCAATTTCTTGTTGCAGGGTAGCAACTTGTGCAGTCAAGGCAATTACTTGAGGATCTGGCTGAAGAGGGTCTGTGGGGCGTTCTTGACTACAAGTGGACACACATAGTTCTCTGATAGTGTCCCTGTGGGGTTCCTGTCCACCAGTCCCCAAAGTGTGTCCTGGGTCATAGCCAGGGACCAGCTGGAAGGGAATGTCATTCTCTAGTAAGGGAAAATGTATCTCATAAATATGTATATGGGTTGAAATGGGCTTGTATTCACTATCAGAAGGAAGATACCCTTAGAAACCTTCTGGTATATGGACCAGGGGGTCAAGGAAACAATATAGATTTTCCAATACTTGGAGTCCTCCAACAATATCTTGGACTCCTTGTACTTGGTCTTGGACTCCTGCACTTTGGTCTTAGATTCCTGCACCTTTATTTTGGGCTCCTGCGGTCTGTTCCAGCTCTGACTTTTCATCCTTTGCCCTGGCTGCTGTATCTTGGGCTTTTTCACCTTTAGCTTGGTCTTTAGCTCCTTCTGTAGTCCTAGTGGCCTTTATAATCCACTTGATCCAGTCCCTGTCAAGCCTCATATAGCTCTCCCTTTTATAGCTCCTTGTTTCAGTCCAAAATCTCTCTCATAACTCTTCTTTTATAAAGCTTAAACTATCCAGATTTTCTCTTTCTACAATATATTAAACTTAATAACTTACTTCATCCAATGAAAGTCCTGATTTTTCTGCTTCTTCTTCTCATTTTTTAGGCTTTAACTCTTAAGTTAAAGCCCTCAAAACACTGATCAAATAAACTTTAGCTCACAGCCAATCACATGCCTCAATTCAACTGTTTTGCCAAAAAGTTTGCCTGAATGACTTGCTCTTGACTATGGTTCAAACCCAAAGCTTTATTGCTCCAGGTAAACAACTGCTTCACGTTTCAAACGGGTTTGCTGTGATTCCTGTCACGTTTCTCCAGCAAATCTTGAGCGCTTTTGCCTATGTTTCACATAGAGGATCTTTGAACCCTCATTTCTTCAACGTTTCTCTGAGTTTCTCTGCATTTTCTTCCACATTTCATGACTTTGAACTTGCCTAATGCTCACCTTTTCAACTCTCCTAGTTGTTCTTGGCAAAATTTGCATATTTGCCTCACTGTTTCTTGCCCTGTTTCTGGCCTCTGTTCCGGCTCTTTCTTGATTAATTCCAACTTAATAAATTCACAGTTTAATCACTGTAAATAATTTATTTCTCTCTTTCTTTCTTTCTTTCTTTCTTTTGATATGATATCTAATTATTTTATATCATATTTTTGGCAGCCTAAACTCCTAATTTAACTGCTTCTTATATTAATAATTCCTCTCCTAAGACATCAAAATCAGCATTTCAGCCTCCATTTTCAATATGGCTAGTCCTTCCACAACATCTTCTAGTCCTGAAATATCATCTTATGGTCCTTCAACCAGTTCTTTAATCACATCTTCCAGCTCTTCAGCCAAACTAGCCAACAGCTCATTCCAGTCTTCAAACAGCTTATTTAGATCATCAGTCCTCCAGCTACTCCTAACTAGGAACCACCTTGGTTCCTCCTGCACAATGAACCATTTTTGGTTCCAAACTTTAATATAAACCAACAGTCTCTCAACTAGTCTTCACTGTGATCAAACAGCCCTTCTTACTAGTTTTCTCTGCTGATCCCGTGAACCACCTTGGTTCTTTATCTCAGTCCCCGTTACCAGAACCTGTAGACCCAGGCATGAGTCTATATTGAACTGGCATTTGAAAAAGCCCTTGCAATAGGCAATCCACTTAGGCCATTCAACCATAGATCAACGTCTATGCTGTTGTTTTTACTCACCCAGGTGATTAAATCTGGGCTTTCAGTTGCAAATTATTCAGCTTTACTTCCCAGAGGCCTGATCACACCAATTTCTGCAGCTGCTTCCCCAAGAAAGCTGCCTTGGTGACACCTTTGAGCAAATATATGCCCTTCAATGCTCACTTTGGGTTCCCCCAAAGCTCTCATAGGGGCATAAACAAGGACACCCTACCAGTCTGTTAGGTAGGATGCTTGCTCAAAGACCTCCTGTAAGTGTATCAGGGTACATATAGCCCTCAGAGCTCTCCCCCTGGCAGCCTGCGCTACCTGCCAGGGGTCCAAAACTTACAGCTTTTGTAGGCAAGTCCCCTACCATGCTGGCACAAACTTCTACCCTGGCAGCCTGTGTTATCTGCCAGGGTCTAAACATCCTCTAGGCTGAGCAGCAAATACTACTCATCAGGCTGGATTACTCCCCACCCCAAGCAGCTAAAGTTCCCTGCTGAGCTATCTCATTCTTCACCCCAAGCAGCCACAGTTCCCTTCTGGGTGAAGACCTCTAGCCCACAGCAGCCAATATCTTCTTCTGAGTGAAGACAACATCTGCCTCTAGAAGTCTTTTCACCTACTAGCTAGGCTTTACCTTCCCTAGTAGCTATCATTCCCTACTAGGCCTCTATCTTCAACAAACAAACTTTTACTTGGCCAACATTAGCCCTGCCTGCAAACCACCAAACATTTGGACCGTCACAGTCCCATAAATTTTATTCTATCCATTGTGTCATCAGAAAGAGGGGAGGAGGAACATCTGGTTTAGATGCAGACAACTTGTTTACTTGGGCCTGAAGCTTGTCAATGGAGGCAGCCATGACAGCTCTCTCTTGACCAAACTCCTCTTGTAGATTATGTTGACCTCTAGCAGCAAGCTCCGCTACCTGTTGTAATTGATTAAAGGAGTAGGCACTAAACACATTAAGTTGTTCCACAAGTTTTTTTTGAAATCAGAGAGGTAAGAATTGATGGTGAAGTCTACTTGAGTTTGCCAAGGTTGTTGTAACAGGTGAAATTCATGAAGACGTTCCCTAATGTATTCAGTGATAGATAAGTGCATTTGCCTTATAGAGGCAACCAAGAAAGCCTGAGAGGTAATGGAGTTGTATTGGTTATCAGATACTAAAGAAAACAAGGAGGGAATCCACTTCTGGTAGGCAGCAAACTGATCCAAATGATTAGTTATGGCAGCTTGGAGAGAAAAATCTCTTGGACGTGAAGCCCCAACACCATTTGGTGATGGGCTAAGGAGGGCTGCACAAATGATGATAGTAGATGATCAGTAGAGCCAGCTCCTGAAAGGAGATGTTGCAGGAACTGTGGAGCAACAATTAACTCATAATATTCTTCTCAATTAAACTGTAGCAGAAGGCAAGGAATGGCTTCATCACGGGCTAATACAAGAACTATTGCTATGACTTGCTCCAAGTTGGGGTACTCATGGGGTAAGCTACTAGATGGGGACCATTTCCTAGGTTCAAGACAGTGGGGGTGATAGGCGGGTCTGAGATGTACTCTTCCTAGAGGGACTGGTAATTTCAGGTAAAGACAGCTCCTGTATTGGAGTAGGAGATGGGCCTGAGAACATAGTGGCAAAAGGGATAACCAAGCGGCTTACAGCCCCTGTAGTGAGCACCATTTTTGTTGTGTTCTGAGGCGCAGCACAGACACACAATGGGAAATCCTAACCTTAGAATTGGATTTGTACTAAGTCTTGGTTACTTGACAGGGAAGGTGATGCAATTAACTTGTGTCCCTGAATAATAAATCTCTACTAGATGTGGCTAGAGAGAGGCGCCAAAATACTTGAAAACACAAAGACAGAAATGTGAATAGAGATTAAATTTTATTGAGGATAAGAATTTGAATTTATATCTTTTAGTGATACCACAAAACAATACTAGGGCAGTAGGATCACTTGCCATAAGTATGAGTGGGGCAAGTGAGTTGCGCAGAATCAGGAAAACAAACAGATGAATTTACAACTTCAGAAATAGACTTATTTTGAGGAGTGAAAGCAAAATCAAGGGATTTGTCCTCAAAACAACCCAAAAAGGCACAATCAATAAAGCGTGAATATTCAGCAATCACAACATGGGTTATGCTATATAAAGGGGGAATTATTTTAAAAACTTCCTGGTTTCCCCATAAGCTTTTTTATCTGGCTAAATTTTAATTTAAGTGGTATTAGAATGTTGAGGGATTTCTTTGAGTTTGGACCCATAAACACAGAGGGGTTAGTTTATTTGGCCATTGATTTTTCTGGGAGTATTATTTTCTTTATACTATGTTCTTGGTGAATATCTTTCACTTTAGTTTGAAGTGTTTTCTTTTATAAAAGTAATTTTCAAGTACTTTTATTTATTAAGTAGAATCTATTACTTATTTATAAAAAGCATTTATTAAATTATTCACTACAAATGATTTGAATGAACATATTCAATATAATATATAATCTGCCATGTAGCTCTTTGTTACATGTTGTGAAGTTGCTCATTGATCTTACCATTCTTAACTCTTTAAATTTTCTTTTAATAATATTACTGTTGCATTTAATATACCACATTTTGATGAATGTTTTTTAATCATATATAATTCCTATTTATTTTTTGGTTGGCTTAAAAAAATAAATATTTTTTTGCTTTAATCTCAATGAATTTCAATAAAATTCTTCAGAATGACAGATAACAAACATAAGTAATTTTTACAGAATTCATGAAAGTATTCCAAATATAGGTGTAAATTACTCCTTTAAAGCCAAGGGTAAGTATATAATCTTCTTTAAGAGTTGAAAAATATTAAACAGGTTTTGGGTTTATCCTATCAAGTGAGGTTGTTTAAATTTCTTTTGATTTAAGTTCTTGGATTTACAGTGAGATAAATTGTTGTTAATATCTGATAACTTAAAGGGAATCATCTCTTTTTAAAAGCTATTGTTACAAAAGTAACATGTTCAAAGCCCCAGGCAGGAATCAAACCCGCTCCTAGCCACCAAGTGGGGCTAGCAGGCGGGGAAGATTTGCCTGCACCTGAATTTTTGCTTTTCAAAGCAAATACAGGTGCGGGAACCATTACTGCCCTGGTAGTAGCTGCAGGGCCTGTTCTGGGCCCCAAAAGCTATGCCCAAGCCTTGGTGGGTTTGGCTGGGCCTGGGCAGGCTAATTTTAGCTGCCCAGTAAGCCCAGTTCAAGACCACCCTCCATTAAGTAATTTGGGGTATTCAAATGGGACCCCTTTTTTAATCAAGTTCCTTGGCCTCAGGAAAGCCTGTCAAGCCAGTCCAAAAAAGGTGATCAAATTGAGAAAAACCCCATAACCCCAGAAGCCAAACTTTCCAGAACCAATGGCCAGCCAAGCCAAGATGGACCACCAAAAAGCCAAACAACTGTTCCTGATGTCAAAACAGCAGGCTCAAACCGCCAGCAAGGTTCCAAACAAGCAGAGTTGTGACCTGCAATCCAATTACCCAGCCACTTGAAGCCATACTTGGAATTTAACTTGAAATGCCAAATCCAACAACATGAACAGATGATGATCCCTTATGGTGGATCCCTTGTTTTAGCGCTTAACTCATTACCAGGATCAAGCCACCCCCTTCACCATCCAGCCGTGTGATCAACATAATCATGTTCCTGTTATCTTTGATTCACATTGACTATATAATCACTATCTCTCAATAAAGATTATTATCTAGCTTCTAAATATTTTTCCCCATATAACTCTGCTAAAACAGCACAGTTACAACACTGAAAACCCCTAAATGACCATGAAGCAGCCAACTAAACAGCAGAACATGAGATGTCAAGCCTTGCCATCCAGATATCACCAGAAGAATCCCAGAGGCACTTGCATGTGAGTAACTATATAAATCAGAAGCACCTGAAAAAGTTTTGTATTGTCATCCTTACCAAATAAAGTTGTTATGAACCTTTGGTTCACCTATCTGTTTCCATAAATATTTTTGATACTCTTCCATATGCATACACCCAAGTGTCAGTACCCATTCACTGGGATAGATAGCCAGACTTCAGTTGACAAACCAAAGCCTTTGACTACTACCATTTACCCAACACTCCATTTGGCCCTGTGCATTTCATTGAGTACCCCCAAATCCTGACCACAAACCCTGGACCCTAGAAGACTTGCAGTGGTACACCTGCCCAAACGCACCCAAGGAACCCTATCAAATTGTCTGCGAGGGCAAAGCAATCACCATCTACCCTTTGATCTTCAACAGGAAGTTCAAAAATCCTGCTGCCTACCTGGTCCCCATGGAGCCACCCCTGACACCCAAACCAACCAACTCAACCCCACCCACTTCTTATGCCACTGGCCAGAGTAGTCAATTCCTGGGAGTGCTTTACCTGGTGCTCACAGGATTAATTGACTCTGCCTTGCCAGCGGCTGGACCTTGAGCTATGGCTGGGAAGGCCCTTTTCTACCTGGTAAAGTTAGGTCCCATCATCTAGTGGGCCATGCCAGTACCTGCTTTGACTCATCCCTCACCCACTGGATCTCCACAATACTCTTGGTATCCTGACAGCTATGTTAAGTAGATTTCAAAACTGTCACAACAAGCAAAAAAGAGTTATCTGTAAAGAAAATTAACTCAGCTGAAAACAAAATCAACTCAGCTCAGAACAAAATTGAAGTAACCCAAATATATAATTAATCAATTAGAATTAATTGATTTTTATTTCTCTTTGAGCTGAGTTTTTTTGCTTAGCGACAACTAAACCTTTTTTGTTGCAACAGATTTGAAAACTACTGTACTGATAGGAAGTGATATCTTCTGATTTGTTTTTGGTAATTTGTATTGTGTAGGTATGTAGATATTGTGTGCTAGCACTATTGGAAATATCATGATTAAAAGTACCTTAAAAATGAGATATTAGAAGAGATTATAATTTTTAAATTAGGAAAAAGCTTTTATAGCTACAATAGAGATAATGGGTTTTCTATATAGGTAAAAAATGTAATACTAAGATGGTTATTTTATATGATGGGATTTCCCCTAGAGATACAGTTGATTAGAATCAGATTAAGAAAACATAAATCTCGGGGCTATCTGAATCAGCCCACGGATAAATAATATCTCTAAGAGCAATCAAAGATTTTAAGCATAAAAATACTTATCCAAGGATTTTTTAGTTCCACATTTTCACTACATGATATATTATGCTAAACTAGAACCTTTTTTGTATCGATACGAGCGAAATTATGAATCACTAATTCTTTTCATCTATAGTCACAACTTGGTTTAATTGAAGTTAATTTAATTCAAATATAAATTTGCATTTTTGCTGCAAACCTTTAAGCCTTTTTTACTCCAAATGTGTTTAAATTAGTGAGCTTTGTGGGCAGTATAATTGAAGCTAAATTATGATGTCATATTTTGTGTAATAATTCACTTGCTGGTGAAAGCTTGTGAGCTCTGAGATGATTTGTAATGACTAGAAGCAAAAAGTTGACCTACTACTGTAGGCAGGGGCAAAGGGTTCAGTTTGGCAGCATTCAAAGTTTAGAAGGGTAGACTGGCATGAAAAGTCTGACCGAAATAATGTTTAACTTTGATTTGAAATGAAGTTGTACCAGATCCCTGCTCAATGTGGGCGGTTTACATGGGAGTTATTCGCCTGGTCTCGTCTGGGTGGAGTTAATCAGAGCTACTTGCTTTTTGGCACATTTTTTAAAAAAGGTGTTTTGTTTAGAAATTATTAGGATGTGATTAAAAATCAAGAATTTATGGAGGGATCTAGATCCGAGCTGGACAACTTAACACGACTGCATAACGGCATTGCTTAGGTTTCATGTGGGTTCTTTTGAAAACATAGGTGCGCTGCTATGGTAAGAGACCGTGAAGTTTGTGGGTTGTGAGTGGTAGTTTACATTATTAATTTGAGCTGCAACATAAAACCAATGTGCCTTGAGCTGGACCCCGAGAAACACTACATCATTAAAGATATGACTTACTTTACAATTTATATTTCTAGGTATCCTTAGAAAGGAAAGGGGGTGAGTCTCGTACCTTAAATTGACCCGAATTGAATTGCAACTTATTATCGCAGAGAAGCTAAGAAATAGTTAAACCTTGGCTTGACTAGGGCAAATAAAAATTAATTTAATCTTTAAATATTTGACTTTGGATGCTTTCTATTGCTTCTTTTGGGACTGGAAATATAGACGAGATTACATATTCTAGTGGTTGATGATAGAATCATTTTAAACGAGGGTAGGTCGCTAATAAAATTCTACATTAAATTTAAAATGAAATATGATTGGCTGTTAATTGCATAATAAAGATTAAAAGCTCCAAAGGGTTTGTTTCACAGTTACGTTACATCGTGTATGTCGGATTGGAATGGGAAGTATATTTAAGCAATCGAAAAGAAGAGAGGCAATCAAAATGAAATTTTCTTTAGTCTTTTCTGGTTTAGTCTTGGCATGTGTGCCTGTTGTTCGGCGTGAGATTCGCGAGTTGAGCCCACAAGAACTGCGTAAATTGACAAATGCCATCAATCAACTCCACAAGCAAGGAAAGTATGAAGAATTCACTAAAACACATTTGGACAACAAAGACTTTGCCCACGAAATGCCTGAGTTTCTCCCCTGGCATCGCTACTTTATCCGCAAGTTTGAGATGGCACTGCAGGAGATTGATCCCAGTGTTTCGCTCCCATACTGGGACTGGTCGTTGGATTCCCAAGCCCCTCATCTCAGCAAAGTACTCACTCCTTCTTTATATGGCGGCAATGGCAAGAAGGACAAGTGCGTGCAGGATGGTCCCTTTGCCAACTGGCAAATGACTGTTCCTGACAAACATTGCTTGCGGCGGGACTTTGACCGAGGTGCCAACATCCAGCCATTTGGATATCCTGAAGAAATCAACCTATTTCTAAATGAGCCCAGATTCAGTGACTTCTCACGTCTTCTTGAAGACAAGCATGCATATCCACACTTGTTTATTGGAGGTGACCGAGGAGATTTAAATCCCATGTGGAGTCCCAATGACCCCATCTTCTATCTCCACCACACTTTTATGGACTTGTTGTGGTCAAAGTGGCAGGAGAGACACCCCAACTCTGACCCATATGAAGGGGAACGCTACAATCTTAAGAGAACACCCAAAGACAAATTTACTCCTTGGAAAAACATCACAGTTGAAAGTACCTTTGATACCAAGAATGGCTTTTACTGCTACACTTACCCTGAATACCCCCGTCCCATCTTTGCAGCTTCTGCCACTGAGGAACACAAGATAGAAGTCAAGAAATCTATCAACACCAACCCCTTCCTCAACGGCTTCCTCAAGAACACCACCATAATCCCTGCCCTGGACCTACTCCGTGAAAAGGTTGCTGCCAGCCTAAAGACCAAAGCCATTGTAAAATCAAATCATGAGCTCCGTGTTGCTGGTCCCTTTACTGACAAATGGATCAAAAGCTTTGAATTCAACTTGAAAGAGTTCCGGAAGAATTCTGATAACTCCATCCTTCTTGCTCAGCTTCTAAATCAGTTGGAAGGCTTTGAATCTCTTGCCTCATTCCGCAAATACTTCAATTAACTCCATCAATAAACATACACTTTAGATAACTTCTCATTACAATGTATCCCACAAGACCAAGTAACATATGTTTAAAATTCTTGGGGGAGGTTGATATAGGAATTTTTATCCATAAATATTGCATCAACGATCATCAGTAAATTCCTCCAGATAATATTAACTTTGAACATTAAAATAAAGAAAAATAGAAAGGAAAATTTAATTTCAAAAGCAACAAATAAATGAATCAGTTTATATAAATAGGTAATTTATTGTTGTATCTGTGTTGTTTTAGCAGAGTTACAAGGGGGAAAATATTTAGAGACTAGATGATAATTTTTATTGAGAGATATGTATTATATAGTCATTGTGAATCTTAGATAACAGGAACATGATTGTGTTGATCACACGGTGGGATGGTAAAGGGGGTGGCTTGATCCTGGTAATGAGTCAAGCGCCAAAACAATGTATTCATTGTAAGGAATCATCTTTTGTTCATGTTTTCAGATTTGGAAATTCAAGTTGAATTCCTAGTCTGGCTTCAAGTGACTGGATAATTGGATTGTGGGTCACAAACCCACTTATTCAGAACCTTGCTGGCAGGTTGAGCCTGCTGTTTCAACATCAGCATTTAGTATTACATATATTCCTTCTAGAGAAGGATTATACTATTTTTTAAATTGAAGACAAAAAAGAAGCTAGATTATTCTTTGAAACTTAGATTTATATATAATATTTTATTAGCCATAAATTTTGTAAAACTTGATGTCAGAACTTTCAGCTCTGCTATCAGACCTGGCATTCTGAGTATAAATTGCTTATTGATTAAATGGGTAATCTTTTTCATTAAGGGTATAGGATGCTTGTATGGCAACAAGCGTTATTTGTGACGTCTGGTATTTTCTTGGCAGGCGACGGCTGCAATGTCAAGGGAGGCAACTAACAAGCAGCTCTTCTACTCTGGCGGCTTGATAAGGTCTTTGAGAATAGACTATGGTGTTTGAACTTGGATTTCTTCTTCTACTATGAAAATGTTCTACAGTAGGATCTTCTTAAAATTGTCTGCCCTCCATTAGTCCAATGGAAGAGCTTTTATAGAGCTCACACTCTCTTGCCAGGATAATATCATCTGTCAGTTCTACTCTTGCTTGGTCAGTCTTTCCTTCCTCAGACCGCCAGCATCAACCCCCAGAGCCAGGCATCCATGAAATGGTATGGGATTTGATATCATAGTACCCTGTGCTGGGTACTATTTACTTGATGGTCATGCATATTCCATTAGCGCACCGGCAGTGGTGGCGCTAATTAATGACTCTATTTTTAATGCATTATAACCAGGTCACCTATCAACCTTTTCTGCAGGATTTGCAGTGGCACCAGCAGGTTGTAAGTTCAAATTGATCACAATCCTTGCTATTCCTGGGATATCTGATCATTTTCTTTGTGCCTCATTATTGATCCTATTTTGCTGCCAACTTGGTGGTTGCTAGAGTATTTTAGAATAACTCTATCCAATCAGGACTCAATCACAATTGCAGGCCTAGGATGCTCCTAATTGGCCTTACACCTATTGGCTGGAAGCTACTTCTTGAAATCTTCTCAGATCATTTAAGCTTTGACAGTAATATATCAGAAGCTTCTATATTTGATGATTTGGCAGGCCTCTAAGATTTCCAAGGTAGAGCAAAATCAATATAAATTCCTGACACTTGATGATTAGGATTAAAAAAATATTCCATTTTTATTTTAATATCAGTTAGTGATTGATAATCTGAAAATTCAAATAAAGGATCTAAATATGTTGTGCAATAATTTAATATTGTCCTAAAGTTCTCTTATGATAGGATTGCCTGAGGAAAAGAAGTTAGAACAAGGCTATGGTATCTTAAACTAATTACATACAGTAAATTCAGAACATAAACATAAAATAAGGGATTGCCAAATTCTTGGTCCAAATTTAGAATCACTTTTTCAGGATAGCCTTTTTTAATTAAATTGAATTTTTTGAGTATTTATTTGAATTTTTAAAAATGCAGGAACTCATAGACACTTTGAAAATAAAAAGAAGAACTTCATATTTCCAATGGACAAAATGAATTAACTGGAATCAGATTTGAAGTGTTCAAATCCATCAACCATTTTCATTAAGTTTACTATGTTTTTTGGAATTGCAGGATTATCAAATCCATGAATTGAATTTTAAATCACTTTTGAATGCCACTAGTAAAATCAAATATTAATTGCAGGAACTGGATTCCAAATTTAATGTAGAGTAAGAAACTAGGACAAATAAACCCAAATCAAGAAGCTCCACTCTGGATAAAATCCAATGAAAAATCCAATCTCAACAACCATGTTTAGACATGAAATTAAGTGAAAATTATTATTTTCTAAACTGGAAATGATGTAATATTCTGCACTCTAAATCACTAATATAGCAACCACAAAACTATATAAAGATATATGAGCCACCCTCCTGATAATGCAGAAAATTTTATAAGTTTTTTGGCCCCTGGCGTAGCCAGGGCCATAAAACTTACTTTCATGGAAGGAAGGAGAGGGGAAAGATAAACCATCAGTTTACTACAAAAAGTGTTAATGTATTGCTATTGAGGATACTTGTTTACAGTAGATTTTAGAAAATACTAATAATAAAAAAGAATCATATATTAAAATATATTTTTATCAAATCATCTTTTCCTTGGTGTGTTTATAGTTCATTTGCTGTTGATAATGTACTTTCATCTAATTGGATAGTTTCACCTCCAGTTGCCTTGGCAATAGAAAATCAAGTTGCCTCTGCAAGACCAGCTGTGGTCGCAGAGGCAACTTGATTTCCTATTGCCACGGCAACTGGAGGTGAAATCATCCAATTAAATACAATCACATTATCAACAGCAAATGAATAATTACCACATCAAAGAAAAGGCAACTTAATAAAAATAGATTGTAGCACTGTAAATTAAGAACCTGAATGTAAAAATGTGTGATTGTCAAATCCTTGGTCCAAATTTCAAATCCCTTTTGTGGGATGGCCTTTTTTAATTAAATTGAATTTTTTGAGTATTTATTTAAATATTTTAAAAAGCGGGAACTCATAGACACTTTGCAAAAGTCAAGTCAAACTGCATATTTCCAATGGACAAAATGAATTAACTGGAATCAGATTTGAAGCATTCAAATCCATCAGCCATTTTCATTAAGTTTACTATGTTTTTTGAAATTGCGGGATTGTCAAATCCTTGGTCCAAATTTTTAATCACTTCTGAATACCACTAGTAAACTCAGATATTAATTGTGGGAACTGGAATCTAAATTTAATGTACAGTAAGAAACTAGGACAAGTAAGTTCAAATCAAGAAGCTCCACTCTGGATAAAATCAAATGAAAAATTCAATCTTAACAACCATGC
Source organism: Entomophthora muscae (assembly GCA_014839935.2). Classification (NCBI taxonomy): domain Eukaryota; kingdom Fungi; phylum Entomophthoromycota; class Entomophthoromycetes; order Entomophthorales; family Entomophthoraceae; genus Entomophthora; species Entomophthora muscae. The sequence goes on along the minus strand of QTSX02002131.1, from coordinate 931,634 downwards.
TTAGACATAAAAAGTGATTAAACTTTAAAATCATCCAAAACTGGAAAGGATACAATATTATACACTTCAAATTACAGATTTAGAAAATCTGCTACTATTCAAGGCTAAATCAAGAGAAAACAACTACTCACAACTAAACCAATAAATCCAAATAAATACATATTTAATCTAAAATTTATTTTTTATTTTTTTTTATGGACAGTCAGTTCCATTCTGACCAGCTCCTGCATCAGCCTGCGGGGCAGCCCGTCCACGAGGGTGTCCCAGAGGGTCCAAGAATAGACCCAGAACACAAATCAAAGGGAGTCATGCCAATACACAGGCCTTGCAAGGTGTCAGCGCCAGTCAACCACCTCCCGCGTCCCAAGCCAGATCACACAGCCTTAATCCCAGACAGAAGCCGCTCTCAAGGCCTGCAACCAAAGTCTCTTACACAAAGGTTATTGGGAATAATGAGGTTACATACACCTCCACCGTATACCCAGTTGTCACCCAGCCCTGCACTCTTGATCCAAGAGTTGCTACTTCTTGCCCCTGCGTCGTTGACACCACCTATGAGCCATTGGCCACCACTGTTGAGCCATCTGTGCCTGTGTCTTATGCCATCATTGACGGCGCCAGCGCAACCAAGCGTGATCCTATCTTCTACACAAAGGTCCCCATCCCTTGTGTTGAGCCTGCTAGCCAGGATGCCGTGGTACCTGCCAAGGGCTGGTGCCAGTTGACAGATAGTGAGCGTGAAGCTCTCCTCAACTGCTTGAACGGGGGAATGGCAGTTTGGGATATTGCACCCAATTTGATGTCACGGCCAGAAACATTGCCAACATCAACACCAAGTATGGCAACACCAGGAGAATTGCTAAATCCACCAAGGCTAAGCAGCAGCCAAAACTCTTGCAGCCTGTGCATATTGACGCAATAAAACAGTGGGTAGCCAAGGAATGAACCTGGGCTCACTTGCTGTCCAATCAATGCTTGCCACAGAGTTTGGGCTTTCTGTTTCCAAAACCCTTGTTTACAAAACAATGGTTGATTTGGGCTTCTCCTGAAAAGTACTGGGAGTTTTGACGTACAACAGAAACAATGAGAATACCATCAAGGATTGACGCATTTTAGCCAAGACATATCTGGCACTAAAGGAGACTGGGAATGCCCAGTTCTTCTACATCAACAAATTGGTGTTTTCCTCCTTACTCAGGTCTAGGCATGGGTGAGTCAAGAAGGGGTCCAAGGACAGTGTAGTCCATTGTGCAGCTGTCTGTTCCCAGACCTATTCAATGGTTGCGCTTCTTGGTCCTCACAGGTTGGACCAATACCAAATGATCAAGGGTTTCCACAATAGCGGGACTTTTCTTGATTTTCTTCAAGTTGTCAAGGAGTATCTCCAGATCAACTACCACAGTACAATCAACATTGTTGTGTTGGATAATGTTGGGCTCCACAAAGTGGATCTGGTTGTGTCTGAGCTCCCGCCAATTGATAAAAATAGCTGTTTGGCCAGTCACTGCCTGGCTGACTGTCCAATGAGACTCCTCTTCCTCCCCCCATATTCTCCATTTCTGAACCCAATTGAGGAGGTGTTTGGTTGGATCAAGAATAAGGTGAAACAAGACCTTCCTCAGGACACTGAGGATCTATTCAATATTCTTGAGGTCAGTCAATTTGCAATGCCACCCAATTTGGTAGCAGCTTTTTAAAAGCACTCAGAATCCTTCCTGCCCAAAGCCCTGGCCTCTGAGCCAATCAGATAAATGGGCACTCCAGGTTTTATTTGTTTTTATTTTTATTTATTTTGTTTTTAGTAGGACACAAAAATTATTATTTATATATAATGATGTGATGTTTGATTGTATTATGGACATATAAGAGTATGTAGAAAAGGTAAGTAAAATTAATTATACTAGGTATGAGGAATATATTTTTATTATAATGCACTGAATATTATATTGACTGTTGCACTAACAAATAAATAAATTAAAAAAGATAGAAATAGATTAATTTTATTTAAATAATTGTAAATACTTATTGGTACTTTGGCTTTGTTAAGCCACAAATTGGACCTTGCAGGTCATCATCTGATACTTATTAAATCAGTGCCACTATAGCCACACAACACGGAAGCCAATGATTTTTATGTATTGCTTACTAATTAGTATTTAGGACACAGGTCAAGCATATCAAATATATTTATCAAATCATATTAAAAAGGAAAGGTAATTTGAGTTCTAAACAATCACTTGTTTAGAATATAAGTGGAGCAGGCCGCATGATGCAGATAAATTCAATTCTTGTTGTTTGTATATGTAATAAATGAACCTGTACTCAACAAGCTAGTAAATAAAAACATTAATAACTTTTTTTATTATTTGACGTGGTTGCAACTATAACCAATGTCTTGTAATATATTTAGATATATTAATATTATAATTTACCTACTAAAATTTAAAACAATCTTAAAATATTAAAAGTAAAAAATAATTATAAATCTTAAAAGTTATATATTAAAGTTTAAATATTCTAAAATTAACTTATTTGTATTTAATCATGCTATGTTCAATATTTAAATTATATATTAAAAATTTTAATATTTAAATATTTAAAGTAGTTTTAAAAGCTATGGCAACAAGCAATAATTCTTCATATTTAAACAAAATGATTTCATATTTAAACAAAATCCAAGCCGCGCAAAATTCAGGATTCAATTAATTTAAATATTTTTGGTTAATAAATGAACTGTCAAACCAAAAAAAAATTTCACTAACCCATCATACAAAATTATATCAAACATCAAGCGGTTTAGTTCAAACCACAAACAAAATGAACTGACGCAACAAGTGAAATGGATGGATGCTGTTCCAGAGTATATTATAATCCAATCAGGATTCACATGAGGCACCAACAGAAGGACTAAAGTGAAACAAAACTTGGAGCAATCTAGAAGCAAGATTACACAAGCACAAAACAAAATGAACTCACACAAGATGTGTAGTATGAGCAGCCTAAAATAGAAAAATAACATGTTTAACAGCCAATCAACAGCTATTCAATTTAGGACCAGAGGCATTTTATCCATTTTCAAGGCTCCAGATTTGTATGAAATGGTTTTGAGAAGCTTCCAAATATGGGCTCAAGATTACAATAAAAATAAATTATTAAATTTTAAAATTTCTACTATTAGTGCTTTTATCTTAGGTTTTTTACAATGGTTTTTAATAACAACATCTTTAATGGCGCCAGCAGCCAAGCCAGCTTCAATGGAGGCGAGGCTCAGAACGTAGAGGCACCCATTTACACCCAAGCCTTTGAGGCGGGTAACAAGGAAGCTGACCTGTACCTTACCACTGACCCCTATGGCTTTGACTTGTTTGAGAGTCACTTAGCGTCTAGCTCTGCCCCTGCTCCCACAACTACCCCCGCACAAGCTGCCCATCAACTAACCAATCAGGATGGCAACCCTGATTTAGAACATCTTTCTGCCACCAGCCAACCTGCTCCCCCTCAGCCAATCAGGCTTCAGCTCCTCCGGCCCAGCGCCCCAAGCAACAAATCATCACCGCCCAAATTCTTCAGGAAATTGTGGCACTAAATCTACAGGGTCTGTCCTGGGATCAGATTGCCGCCCAGTTGCAATTTACCTGAGCCACCATAATGCGGGAGTTCAACAACCTAATGAATAAGGGGAATCTAATTGGGACGGCCAAAAAGCCAAAGAAGGCCACGGAGTCCCAGATAACTGAGGCCTACCCAATAATGCTTGACTTCCTCCAGCGGGACCCCAAGCTTCCCTTGACCCAGGTCCAGAAGCAGCTTGCACATTATAACATATGGGTCTCTGAGCGCATGGTGCAGCTCTGGATGTATGAGAAGGGGGCTCCAATTGGGTTATTACCAATTTTGCCGGCAACCAATGGGATGGCGCTGAGGATTCCCCGTATGATCCTGCCATTGAATCCACCCTGGTCCAATGCCTGACTAGTCTGCCAGATGATGTCATGTTCATCTCTTACTATAAGCTATCCATAGCTTTTGATGATTTTGACAAGCAAGGAAAAGCTGCCGCCAAGAATAGAAGGAAGAAGGTCAAGAAGGGGACGTTCATTGGTGCATTTCTGGCTGTTTTAGCCAAGTGTTTTGTCTACTATTGGACAAACCCAGATTTCATTGATGGCTACTCATACAGCCACATCCTTGGTGGATTACTTGACTCCTGGGATGGCTCAAATTCCAAATACTTGGTTTTCTTGAGCCACCAGATGAAGGGAAGCTCCACCGCCCTTGAGGCCATCCAGAGACGCAGACACCAGGCCTCAGTCTACCCCGCCGGCCATGCAGACGTCCATCTGGCTGATGTTGTCTTCTTCAACATTGGAGATACACTACGGGAGCGCCGCCCTCAGGCTTTCAACGACCTCTATCTTGGGGCCCTTGATCACAATTTTCTCTTTGGTCATCAAATGGTTTTCCATGTGAATATGGGCAACCAATCTCACAAGGATAAGCGCCTCCCACCCTGTTCCACAGCCAACTACAAGCCCATCCAGCCAATGACTGATAAGGAGTACAATGAGCGGCATATAGCAGCCATCACACGCAATCCTCCTGCCTCCACCCCCGCCACCAACACCCCCCTCCCACAAACCCAACCCATCCAATCCCAGACCCCCCAGGCCAGCACCGCCTCTACGTCCTCCTTCCCACGCCATTCTGCCTACTAGACATCACTCTTCTCTGCCCCAATAAACCCCTTTCACCAAACATTTTCTATTTATATTATCTTTTTTTAATTTCAATTGTTCATTTCTCTTTGTTTATAGTTGGCTATATTCTTTATGTTCAGCTTATTTTTATAAAATCATATATTTACTAAGGTGTGTATCTAGATCCTGAACACAGTTATTTTTAGCACCCAACCATAGCCCTTTGTGAAAACATTAACAACAATTTGGTGATCAGCTAAACTTGAATTAGAAAATTATAGTGTTAACTGTTTTTAGATAAAGTTGTTACTGATCCAAATTCAAAACCTTAATGATAAACTTTAAGCCAATCAGGAGCCAAGTGATAAAGTGATTGTTGTGACATAAAAGGTCATTCAATAATTCTTTGATGCATGTGCGCTAATTAATATGATTGGCTGGATGTTTTGCCATTTTACACCATTGCCGCTGTGGCAAGTTGTTGGTGGACTAGTGCCCAACCAGCTTCTGGGTTAGAGCTAGCCCATTAACAACTTGCCACAGCAGCAATGGCGTACAATGGAAAAACATCTAGCCAATCATATTAATTAGCGCACATGCATCAAAGAATTATTGAATGACCTGTATGTCACAACAATCACTTTATCACTCACTCCTGATTGGCTTAAAGTTTATCATTAAGGTTTTGAATTTGGATCAGTAACAACTTTATCTAAAAAAAGTTAACACTATAATTTTCTAATTCAAGTTTAGCTGATCACCAAATTGTTGTTAATATTTTCACAAGGGGCTATGTCAAGCGCCAAAAATAATATGGTAATCAAGGAAACAATGCCAATACAAAGCAAACAACACATATTGAGATGAGCGTAAAACATATACACAATGGGTAAAAAGATGGGATAATGTAGTAAATGGGAAAACAAAAAGGAATAAACAAAGAGGCAACAGTATCAAAATAATACAGATTTTATAAGGGCAAAAGCTATAAAAACACATGGAAAGGTTAGTAAAAAATCAATGAGAGAATTGGAGAAGCTGCTAAAAGACCTTGACTTGGCAACTGCCAAAATTAAAGAGATTGACCGCAAGGTCAAAGCAAGAGTTAAGTCTGCCGTCCTTGAAGGGGACAAAATAGACAAGGTGTCTGCAAAGGCCCTTATGACAAAGATTCCAGACACCCTTGAAACAACAATTGAACGGCTTTTAAATGTCCAGAAGCACATTATGGAAGGCCTTCAATTCAAGTCCTTTGCCCTCTCTGCGCCGTCTGTCTGGACAGATGACCCAGAAATGTATGCCCACCTAAAACCCAAAAAACGTACCCAAACAGATGACACTAAGCAGCCAGCACAACTAGTTACACCAAGAATAGCAAAGCCTGCTGAGGCTGCAGGCAAGGAGGAGACAGTAGAAGGTAACCTAAAATTATAATTAATAAAAAATTTCCAAATACTTACCTTTTTTTAGAAGAAGTCAATGGTGAACTCCGCCAGGTCCTGGTCCCTTTTGTCCCCGCCACATTCTACGCCAACTACGCCACTCATGTGGCCAAGCAGCTTTTCCTGTCCCCCCTGTCTTGCGGGAGCTTGAAGACCGTATCCACAGGTCTTTTCTGATGTCGCGGGAGGCATTGGCTGGGCTTACGCATGCCAAAGGGGCATCTGAGTGTGCAGTTACTGCCTACAAGGATGCCCAACTGGTCCGCCTGGACCTGGTATCACTCAGTGGAGTTTACTGTGTAAACTCCATTGAGCTTGTTTGGGACGTCCTGGTGACGCTCCCATTCAAGAATGTACCAAAGATGGGTTGGGCTCATGCAGCTGCTTGCGTCTGCTTCCCAGTGGAGCACACCCTGTCTTACCTGCTTGAGAACTTTGGGCGTGCGGTGAGCAAATTGGCTGTTGCAGACACAACAGCTGTAAAGAAGAACAAAATCCTCCTGGCGGACTTCAGGCTGGCCTGGAGTGCCAACAAGACGGGGTCCTGGCAGCTATGGAGCTGTCCTTTGCCAAGACAAAGCACGACAAGAAGATAAGCACAGTTTATAATAAACTGTGTGAGTTTACAGAAGCCTTTGCTGGGCAAAGGCTTCACCTCGTTGTTCTCTGGGGTTTTATTCTTCTTTGGGATGGGCGTGTTGGTTGAGGACCTGGACGGGGTTCTTCTGGGGATTGACGAGGCCAGGCTCTCCCTGGATGGGAAGAAGGTCCCCCCTGGTACAACTCGGTGGATCACATCATCCAGGACGCCTTGGTCCTGGCTGGCATCTTTGGGTTTGCAGCCCCGCCAGAAAAGCTGCTACTCCATTCCCACCTAACAATACTCTCTTTTACCAGCTGCTGTGAATATTTTAACCAGAGTGTATCCACCGTCCACGGTGTAGCGGTGGAGGTTGTGTGCCACCTCCATTGTGGGGTGGATACATACTGCCAGACTCATTACAGGTGTTCTTAATAAATTCTCTTCTAATAAACATCTTTATACTCTGAAATATTTTTAGTATAATTAATTTTTCAAATAATATTTTATCAAACAAGATTTGCAAAATATATTGCAGAAATGGGTTTCAGAAAAGTATAAAATTATATGTTAATAAAATAAATTCTAACTTGTACATTTTATGTTTAATTTTTTTAATTTTTTTTACATTTTTTTTGACCAAAGTGATTTAAATATTTTTGCGTAATTCAATACTGAGCATTTGGGATTACCTCAGATGGCATAATAAAATAATATACAATAAAATAAATAAAATACTTACATCTATTGATTGATCTTCTGAATGTGATTGTGGGCTTAGAAGCTTCTAAATATAAAATGATAATTAATCAATCTTGAATAGTAAATTAGAGAATATAAAAAAAGTTGGACACACTAAGCCTTTAATTGATTGGCTTTTTAGAGAGGCACACAGGGAGAAAAAATCAGTGTGGCCATAAAATTAGGCCACGGTCTCAGCTGGGAGGGTATGGATCCTGGCCTGCAGCAAATCAAACAGGTCCTCAGTCCCAGTTGGGGTTCCTTGCTTGACAACTTGCTTGAGCCACCCAAAGACTTCCTCAATGGGATTTAGGAAGGGCAAATAGGCAGGGAGGAAGAGAAGGCGCATATTTGCTGTGGCCAATTGCTGGGGCCCACTGCAATGCTTGTGTCTAATGATGGAAATTCTTCAAGAATATCAGCCACCTTGTGGAGACCAACGTTGTCCAACACAATTACGTTGGTGAAGCCCGGGCTCGTGCGCCTCAGGTGCTCCTGGACCAATCAGAGAAATGACAGGAAGGTCTGGCTATTGTGGGAGCCTAGTATCATTTGGTAGAGCTCAACCCCCTTTGGACTGAGGAGAGCCACCATTGAATAGGCTGTGGCACAGACTGCAGCACGCCGAGCCACTCCGTCATTGGAGCCTCTGGGGACATAGCCATATGCATTGCGCATCAACGAGGCAAATGCTGATTTGTCAATATAGTAAAATTTGAACGTCTCCTTGGCTTTGAGGGCAGTGTACGCCTCTGCGTAGTTTTTCTGGGTCTCAATATTGGCTGGGCTGTTCCAATTGTATGGGGATACCCCAAGTTTTTTCCAGGAAAATCACATTCCCTTGACCAGATGGTAGTAAAAGGAAATTGAGGCCTCAATCCCAAAAGCGGACTTGACATTAGCCTGTATATTTGCCAGTTCAAGATGGCAGTCCCAGGTGATCCACTGGTGGATTGCCCATTTGTGCTCCTTGGTGAGCATGGTTGACACATGCAAGGATTTCTCCACATCAAGAACACAGCCAGTATCAATGAACTTGTTGAAGGCCTTTGAGGCGTATTTGGGATCCACTCCAACAATGGCCGCGGCTGCCTTGTAGTCACCCAATTCCTGCATTAGCTTAAGCAGGATGATGTGTTTGATGTTGGGGATGCGCTTCTGAGCGGGCTTTGTGGGTTCAGACAAGCCAGGATCCTGATTGATGACAGGCTTGCAAGGCATTGGCACCTTGTTGTAGAAGGCTGCAACCTTTTTTATCACTAGCTGTCCCTCATTGGTTTGGTAGAACTGGGGCTCTTTGTCATTCTCCTGATTGCCATCACTGATGTAGGGCTCATAGCTAGTATCAAGTACAGGCTTCACCTTCTCCAGCCTGCCTGACGGGACTGAATCTTGCCGGTACACAATGTCAAACACATATGAAGTAAGTTCCACCTCCTTGTCTCTAACTTTCTTGGTGAAGGTAACCTTGGTGGGCTTCCGGGCCAGCTTTGGGACCCAAGGGTTTATGCTCCACACCCTAGCAGCTTGTGCTAGTTGAACTGGATGTGTCAGTGCAGCGTCACTATGGAACTCTCCTCTCCTGCCTCCCTCCTGAGTAGGCACTTGTGTTGTACTAAGTCTGTTCTTTGACCCGCAGGGGCAACCGCAACCGCAGCGCACAACAGGTGCAATGGTAGTCTGTTGTTGTCTTCCTTCCATTTTTAGAATTTAATAAAATATTAAATAAAACTTAATTAAGTTACTTTCTAATTTTAATTTTTGCTTTTATCTGTTTATGGATATTCAATTATTATTTTTTTCCCACCCAATATCCCAATTATAGATTTTTTATTTCTTAGTTAGTTGTTTTTGGTTTTACAACGCCCATTTTAGAATACTCAAAAAAAATCCACTCATTTTCCTAGATTTTACTGCCAAATTCAAACACCCAACACAATAATTTTAAAATTTATGTTTCAGATCTTGTGTCTTATTTTAGATACCTTGGTATAATTCATGATTACAATCCATTGCACAATTTGTGTGAGTGATTTTGTTTACAATGTGAGTTGCTTTTGTGTTTTGTTTTTGGATTGAGTTTTGCCACACCTTGCTTGGGTGTATTTTGTCACCAATTCACATAGTAAACATATGTACACCAAAAGTCAACTCACACCATTTTGTTTGTGAATTGATGTATTTTGGATTATATTTTGAATTGTTTTGCTTTGCGTGTGAGCCTTTTGTTGCTGTGTTGACCCATTTTGCCAATTAACGCCAATAAACCCTGTTAACAGAGTATATATTTTAACCTGAGAGTTAGATTTTATTTAAATCTGAAATCATTTTGTTTAAATCTGAAGAATTTTCACTTGTTGCCATAGCTTTTAAAACTACTGTATTATTTAAATTTTAATATTAACTTTTATATACTAAAATTTTAATATTTAAATATTTAAAATTAAAATTTTACTATGAAAATTTTAATATTGCATATTTTGATATTAAAATTTTAGTATTAAAATATAAAAAATTTAAAAAAAATAAATTTTAATTTGCAAGGGAAAATATTTATGGGGGGGATGCTAATTGCAAAGGGAATGTGATTATTCTGGGGAATTATACCCCAAAATTAAATTTTCAGCTAGTTTGTCTAGCTAGGTTTCACGTACTCTTCTGTACATGGTGGAAAACCCTGGATGTGATTGCTAGAGGGGTGGCTCCCTGTACCCCAGTGGTTGTTGAACGTTTAATAAAAGAAAGGCGTGTGAGTGAATCAACTAATAGGTTTTTTCAGGGGGCACGTAGTACCCGTACAACGTTGCCAATGCAAATGAGTCATACAGGACGTGCTCAACTGTCCTATACCCCCGCGGTGTCTTCTGGAGTTTGAGTGCTAACCGGCATATGTCCATTTGAATAGGTACATCCTCCAACTTTTTGATGTTGGTTTTTAATATGCAGTGAAGGAGGATTCCCAGGTATACCGTGACGTGAATTCTTTGCAAGGTATATTTTTCTGAGAACATGCACAGTTTTTTGAAGACTTAATGTAACCTATTGATATAGGATTTTTGATTGAATTTGAAGTGGGTTCCAGGGGGCACCTAACTTTTATCAGCCCCCCATGCCTCAGCAAACAATATTAATAAAGGTTTAAATGTGTTCACAAGGACTGTGTCCCCAACTTTGTTTGACAATGCCTTGAATACTTCATTAAAAATTTCAGTTTTCAAATATTCAGTTAAATTTGAAAGTCAGTTTTATTAAGTTTTTTATATTTGTTAATGTGTGCAAATGGGAATTGTGAATGCTTTCATAGATATATTCATCAAAGTTTAACTTGACATCCCCGCAAATTTCATTCATTTCTTTGAAGTTGATACTTGATACTATTTCATATGCTTCCCTCAACCACAGCAAGCACCCTGCAGGTGTTAAATATTCCTTATTTTAAGCTTCAATACTCAAAAAATTATTCATATTCTGTTGAATTATTTTATTTATTTGGTTTTTATTTATTTATTTTACAGGGGCTACCAGTGACTGGTAACCCCCATAAAACCAACTTGGCGTAAAAGCTGCCACTTCTGCAACCTTGTCCCCATTCCTGGTGATGACTAAAATAATATAAGTAAAAAATAAAAAGACTTACTAATTGTTTCCCCTGTGGCCCCCTCAGCCACAGGCCCCACCTCAGCAAATTTCATGATTGTTGGCTGCTCTTCATTAATTTTTCTAGGCTTAATTTTTCTTAGATTTCTTGCAACTTGTGTTTCTTCTTGGTTTTCATTTGATAAAATTTCTGTATTTCTTGAAGCGCTCCTGCTTCTTGACTGAGCTTTGTTTTTGTCTGTTTTCATTTGGTCAGTTTCCTCTTCATTAGCATTGATTTCCTTTGAAATTTCATTTCCTTCAATTAGTTTGATTATTTGAGTATTCTTTCTATTGGTTTTTGCAAATTCCCACAAGTTTTAACTTTTGCTTTTGAAATCAAACCACTTGAGTATTTCCTTTTGAAGATTTAAAAAAAAATTCCTTGTGTTCTTCATTGACTTTTGTTCCCAGGCTATTTTTTGTGGTTTCCTTTTGCTGGACCAAGGCCCTTCCTTTATTTTCTGGTTAATTTATCACAATTTCCCTGATGTTGTTTTCAAGCTCAACAACCTTTTGGAGGGCTGACTCTAATTTATTGATAAGTGTGTAAATATTTGACATTATGTTTGAACTCCATAAAAAACTGGTTTTTATAGTACTACTTTCAACGCATACATATTTTATATCATCATTAATAAATTGAAAACAATAATTGTAAATATTGCATTAGAATATAGCAATTAGACATCAACTCTTGATATTTTGATATTATGTGCATAACTCAATGCATTTTTTAAAATAAAATCTATTGTAAACTTGGCCTTTTCCATTGTAATTTAATGAAATGGACTGTGTTTATATTAGAGAGCCATTAACGCTTAGTACAAATATTGATACATAGTGCATTTTACAGCCTGTATATTTACCTATTGGTAATAACTCTATAAACTTTTTAGTTGGATTTTGCAAGGTAATAACAATGTAATGTGTTAATAAAATACTGTTCATTGTAATTGATTGGCTGATTTTCTTTTCTGTGGCAATTGTGCATTTTCTGATATTTACGCACTAGTATTCAATTGGTTGGTTTCACATACAATAGCACAGGCAATTGGATGTGAAACCAACCAATTGGATACTAGTGCATAAATATTAGAAAATGCACAATTGCCACAGCAAAGAAAATCAGCCAATTAATGTCAATGAACAGTATTTTATTAACACATTACATTATTATTACCTCGCAAAATCCAACTAAAAAGTTTATAGAGTTATTACCAATAGGTAAATATACAGGCTGTAAAATGCACTATGTATCAATATTTGTACTAAGCGTTAATGGCTCTCTAATATAAACACAGTCCATTTCATTAAATTACAATGGAAAAGGCCAAGTTTACAATAGATTTTATTTTAAAAAATGCATTGAGTTATGCACATAATATCAAAATATCAAGAGTTGATGTCTAATTGCTATATTCTAATGCAATATTTACGTTTATTGTTTTCAATTTATTAATGATGATGAAAAATATTTATGCTAATAATTTTAAGCTATTTGTAAAATGTACAATATTGTATTAATTATGGGAAATTTTGATAATGTATAAAGAAAATATTATTATTTATGAATTGAAAGAGATATATTAATTTTAATAAGTTGTCACAAAGAAAAGACTTATTTACTGATCAAAGGATGGGAAGGGGAGGGAATGGGCAGAAAGAACATTGCCTTCATCTGCGCCTGTGAAAGGGACGGCATCAGAGATAGTGGGGGGATTGTAGTGGCTTGGGAGTCAGGGTTGGAAGGCAGGTGGCTTGATGGGGGGTTGGAGAGGCAGGGTTTGTAGACTGGGAAGGGGCAGCAAGAGCAGTTTGCTTCAATTGCTTGAATTCTTCTTCCGTCACGTATGCAGGCTTGACAAAACAGATGGATGGGCAAGGGGGAAGGCGAGAGTCCTTTCTGGACTTATCACTATCACTTTCATAGAAGATGATGAGATCAAATAAGTCCTAGACAGACAGGGAAGGGAAAAGCTCATAACCCTTATCAATTCTGATGCATAGTTTATTGTAGGTGGCAGGCTTTAAGCGCCTGAGGGCAGAACCAAAATTGTAGAGACATACATCTGCAAGATGCATGTTGACGTGGTTGATGGGGTAGGACCAACAGGTATGCCCTGCAGCCCTGATTTCTTGGGTTGCCCATTCCTGCTGCTCCATCTCAGCACTAAGTACAACTGTGTGCACGGTGTTTTGTGTGGCCCACTCCTTTAGCATGACCTTGAGCTCCATCTGGTAAGCATACCCATCTGCAGTGTTCAATATTGCCAAGAAAGAATTGACGCCCAATGGGAAAACTGCCAATAAAACCCCAACAAAACAATACAAGATTGGGCCGCGCTTGTACACGTCAGACCGGATACACTTCTCTCCATAGTCTTGGATACTTGCAGAAATCTTAGTGTATGATAAGAAAATGACGTCTTTACGGGCCTTCAATGCTCTCCCTTTAATAAAATTGATGATGGTCAAATTGTATGGGTTGGTATCCACCAAACTGGGGCCACCAAGAACCTGATTGGATAGGATTCTGGCGGCAACCACAACTCTGTGCATCCACAAATACATGTTTTCTTTGTTGGTGAAGATGCCGTGGAGTCCCATCTGGAGACGTACCTGGACCAGGGGCATCCATGGGTCACGTTCCATAATGGCTATCATAAGGGGATGGGCTATGTCACCTTTGGTCACTTTATGGGCACCAGTTGAGGTCTTCTTGGTAGGGGGCCACAGTTGGCGTGGGCTTGCAGGGTTGCAGCCACAGTGGACTTTGCAAAACCCATTGCAGCCGCAATTTTCCCCAAGGGATATAAGCATCCCTTGCTTTTTGACCATTTCAAGAACAATCTCCGGAGTGATTAATTTTCTTCTGCGCCTTGCAGGATGATTGGCTGGAGGTGGAGTGTGTCTGCCTTGAGAACCAGACAGTGCCATCTGATTGGCTGTTTCTGGATTCTGGCTTCCATTGGTGGCCCCATGGCTCACTTGGTCAATTCTGGATGCTAGTGTTGCTGTATGATTTGGGTTAGCAGCTGCCTATGCATGATGAGCAAACAGGGCCATGCTTGAGGATGCAGGAAAAAGAACACACTCCTGGGTAGTGCTTACAGAGGGGCCTGTGGGTTGGGAGTGGCCATAGAGGAAGGCTTCACTATTAGAAGACCCAGTGTAGCCCTGCATAATTTTGTCAAGGCCGGGGAATAGCTTGTTGACTTGGTTGGTGTTGGAAGAAGATATAATAAAAAATTTATTATAATTTTAAACTTAGGAAGAAGAATGTATATTTTAGTCAATTTTATTGTTATTTTTGTTAATTTTGTGAATATTATGATCTAAATTTTAGCCGTCCTAAAATGGAATAGGGTGACTATTGGGAATGCTTGTGATTCCTAAAAGAATTAGCACAAATACACTCTAAGTCCTTTTGCATCTTTTTTGAGACACCCATAAATTATATTTATTTCAAATTCCTCACAATTATGATTTGAAACTTGGTTCTTAGATTTGACAATCCTGCAATTTCAGATTTGTTAAGTTTTCCATGATGTCTATGATTTGTTTGAAATACAGGAAATCTCAAATCTTACATTAGAATCCCGCATTTCTGATTTATGTATCCCGCATTTTTTTGCTAAGTTTTGTCTTTTGTTAGTTGAGTTATCTGCTCAAGAGATTCAAAATTTGCCAATTTAAATAAATCAAAAAAGTCAAATTAAATGTTTTCTTTTATTAAATATTTTAGTTTTCACTCAGCTGAGTTGCCCTCAAAAGTGATTTGAAATTTGGACCAAGGATTTGACAATTCTGCATTTTTACGTTCAGGTTCTGAATTTATAGTATACAACATTAAAGTTGTACTAACTGTGAAAAACTTACAATTATATCTGTAATAATCAGTGAAAGCTAAAAAAATTGGAAAAAGTGTGCGCCAACCAAAAAATCTGGGGATTACACCTGATTTACAGATGGCTTAAGGCATATAACAGTTTCTTCTTCACAATCATGGGCTTGATTCAAAAGATAGGATTATATGCTATGCTGCTTATAATAATCTAGATAAATTATGTTCATCTGAGAGTTGGCTCTGAGAAAGAAATTTGCAATATCCCCCAAATTATTCTACCAGCTGTGGGGGGTGCATGCTCAGCTTGAAAATAAAGCTCTCCTGCTTGCCTATTTTCTTCTTCTTGGAGCCTCAAATGAAGTATAATTAAGAAATTTCAAGATTATTCATGGGGCTTAAGGCTAACTCTACTGATGCTGGAAAAATCCTGGTCAATTAACAAGGACAAACCCTGATGATGCCAATAAAGATGAGATCATCCTAGCTGTAAAAGAGAAGAATAAAAAAGAGGCTTTGGTCTCAGGATTAGTATTATGAACTATAGCAGCTCAATAAAAATTCTTTGTAAAAACCTTCAATTTTGAGTCATAAGATGGCTTTATCACCAGAATTTCATTAATGGCTCCTTAGAGACAATAATTACTCAGATCTCTCACAAAGCAAGATATAATCTATAAATGTAAATTTTCAATTTAAATTTATTTTTCTGGACTTTATAAAGCCTGAGCATGTTGGCCAAGGATTTGAGTTTCTCTGTAAGGACCTTTATTCCTTCAGCCATGAAGCTGAGTTCCAACCCTTCTTTGACTACTATGAGGCACAATGGGTGGGC
Source organism: Entomophthora muscae (assembly GCA_014839935.2). Taxonomy (NCBI): domain Eukaryota; kingdom Fungi; phylum Entomophthoromycota; class Entomophthoromycetes; order Entomophthorales; family Entomophthoraceae; genus Entomophthora; species Entomophthora muscae. The sequence continues at coordinate 915,856 of QTSX02002131.1, read as the reverse complement.
ACAAGGTGGTCAGCCGCAGGGGCAAGCCAACAGCAAAGGCAAGCTGGAATTGATATCAAGCTGTTATCAACAATAAAATAAAGACAACATTGGTCCTGGAATACTGGCATAAATATCTAAAGTCCTCCTTTGGAGTAAATCCCAGATACAACCCCTTTTTTGAGCACCTTAAGGCTGAACAGGGGAAGACTGTCTTCTCCCTTTGGGATATGTAAGCAAGGGCTCCAAAGACAAGAAGACAGTGTAAGGCTAGCATTTATAAAGAGCAGATAAAGACAGCTGTCAAGAATAGGTACAATTTATCTGAACTTGGGGACTGAATAAACAAGATTGCCAATGTACTCTCTGGAAGCAAATATTCAGCTTTGTAGTTTGTAATAAATGTTAAGGCTCTATTTTTTGTTTATTAAAAAATTATCATCCTGTAGGCTAAATAATAAAATAAATTGGTGTTTATAATGTGTCAACATAATAAAATTTAATTTTACAGTTGGTATGAAGGCAGTTTAAATACTGACAATTGCTCTACTGAGCCAATCAAATAAATAGGAGTTGTTTTTAATAAAATATATTAAATTATCTGTTTTCTTGGCAATTAAAATAAGAAAAGAGTTTTATACCATTATTCTTATTATAATGACTTGAGTTTTAGTATTAGATTCATACATTAAAAGCTTTGGTGTTGAGAAACTATATCTAAATTCATTAAACAGAGACTACTTCATACATATGAATTCAACAATTATCTGCATCAAATTTAGAGTTATGAAATAAATAAATGTATAAAGGTATGAATATTATTTCTATATAAATTTTTGTTGTAAATTTGCACTCCAAAGGAGTTTTGATTAGGATTTAGGTAGTTTTAACTCTTTGAATTTGATGATAATGTTATTAAATTTACCTTCAGGTTGTCTTGGTCAGCAATGTAAGTTTATTGACCCTCCAAAGGTATCCTCTTCATAATGTGGATGCTTTTTGTGCTTGCTTTTTATCACAGTTTTGTTACAATACTGCTTTACACTGCAGTTATTTAAAAAATGAAGAGAATGCAACAAGATAAGATTTATTAGAGAAAAGAAAGGGGTTTTTACCCTGAAATTTGTCACCATGAGGTAACTTGTGAAAAAGAGGGGCTTAAAGTTGATTTTTGATAACATGTGATGAGGAGCAACTTTTGTGGAAGCTTCAAATATGAATTTAAGAAGAAAAAAGATGTATATTTGATTGGATAATACTTTAAATTTATATAGCTTGTACTGTGGCGTGGATTTAAGTTGGATACAAGATAAGGGAAGGCATGTTCAGAATGGATTCAATTTACTGGATACATGAACAAGTCATGTAATATTGGTTTGTTGCATTTTTGGTATGTCATACTGTATGTAGATAGGCATTAAACTGGGAAATGACAGGATGTTAAGTGTGTTGGCAACAACCAGAATACGGCAACAGTGGCAAAATTGACTGTAGGGATGTAAAAGTGAGAATTCAAAAGTGAGAATGTAAAAGTGGCCATGTCAAAACTTTTAAAATTAAATTAAAACAGCTCAACTGAAATTAAAATTTATTATGGTCATATAAAATACTTTTTATTCATTCTCTCAACTAAAAAAGTCAAGAAAAAGTAATTACTTTATTATAAAAAGCCATTTTAAAAATTTAAAAAGTGTCGACATGGCCACTTTTAGATTCTCACTTTTGAATTCTCACTTTTACATCCCTACAGTCAGTTTTGCTACTGTTACCCAGAATACAAGTATATCCAGCTCCTTGGTACACTCCTCCCTTAAGGGGTTACTCTGGTACATCAGGAGGGGGCTTTGTCTTGATGGCTGCTGCCTGATGTTCCTGGAGTTGTTTGCTAGTGGGTACTAGCCAAGCTAAGTGTTCCCCTTTGCTGAGATGAAGGCAGGATCTGTGGTAATTTTTGATGATAGGGTCTTTGGCGCCTTGAAATGTGAACAGGTATGTGTTTTTCTGTTTTTTCCAAGGATCCTGACTGGGGAGTTGATTGGGAGTAGTTCCTCTGCAGAGGTCACCTTTTGTACTTTGAGTCTCTTGGTTTCTGTTATCTTAGCTTTGAGGTGTATGCATTGTAGCACTGGAGCCTGTTCCACTGTGGTGGGTTTTCCCAGGGGAATCTTTGCATATGGTTTGTTATTTCAGGTGATTATCTATGGTTTTTACCCATATGTTTTTCAAACGGTGAGTAGCCTGTCCCTTGGTTGGTGCATGCCCAAGACACTAATAATACATGCTTCACATATAGTGGCCATGTGTCTCTGGATTTTTCATCCATTATTGTCTCAAGGGTTATGATGAGACTGCCATTTAGATATTCAACTCTGTTGTTAGCATGTGGCCTATAAGACAAGGTTGTGGAATGTTTGATATTATTTGACTTTAAGTTATAATTCACCATGTGTCCTGATAGTTCTGTGGCTTCATTGATTATGACATAGTCTGGGGTTCCATAGTCAGCTATGATTGCCTTGTTGATGAAGTGTTGACTGTTTCTGTTTTGTGGTCTTTGGTTCCCCAGAAGATAGGCCAGTGTGTTGCAAAGTTGATGGCTGCAATTAACTAGTGTTGTTTTTCTTTAGCTTCTGGGAAAGGTCCTACTATGTCCAGACCCCAAGCCTTAAATGGTTCTGGGTCAGGTAATGGGTTAACTGCAGGTTGTGGAGCTTTGGTGCTTGAGTATTTTTCACACACTGTGCACTTCTTTAGAGTGTCAATGATGTCTTGTTTTAGATTAGGCCACCATACTATTTTTTTAGAGTGAGGTATAGGTTATTGACATTTGTGTGCTCCAGTAGTTGGTGATGTATGAGGATTCTCAACTTTGGGAAGAGGATATTAGGTAGGTTTGCTTTAGGGAAGAGAGTATCAATTCCTTGTTTGAAGACTAAGGATGTCAATGCACAGTTGCCAGCTTCAAAATACCTTTTACTTATCTAGGCAGGCCAAAACACAGTCTTAAATATCTATAAACATAGATAAACCTTAAGAAAGAGTATATTTGAAGAGAGCAAGAGTTGAATCTTTGTTATTTTAAGAAAAAATATCCTTTTATAGGATTATTATCACATGGGTAATTGTCCCAAGAATCCTAAAGGCCAGACCAGCCTATGTGTTGGGGTTTACTGAATAGTTTTTCCCAAAGGCATCTTGCCCAATGCTCTATTATGGAGTTATTGTTTTTGCATCATTCCTGCTCCTGACCTTATCCCAAGATGAGTGTGATTCCAACTCTATTGCAGAGCTGCTATTGTGGCAATCCCCTGAAAGCCAGTCCATCCATCTCATGTCCTATGGGTGGGATCAACTCCATCACAAATTATAATGAAATAGTATATAAAAAATACATAAATGAGTATTTGAGGCTTAACCCCAGCCAATGTAGGCATAATTGGGCTAAACCATATGCTAGTCAATATTGTGGCTATTATAACTGGGATAAGCACCTAAAAGTGTATTACCAGCCAAGTTTTCAGCTTTTATGGAGCACTTGGGCATTTTGGGGTTATCCCACCAAACCACTGGATTAATCAAGAGTGGATAGTTGTTTTGGATTGGATTCAGGGCGGATTGATCTGTTAGTTTTAGGTCAAGGAAGAGCATTATTTATTGTAGAGAAGTTTGGCCTTAGTGCCACCAAATATTACTGGGACACTAGAGTTTGAGCCAAACATCAATTTATTTTGAGTATACTATCCGGATTCCATGAAACAAGGTTGTTGGCTGAATTGTCAAGTCAAAAAGCTGGGAGTTTTACAAGGATGGTATCAACCCTTTGTGCCAGTGGAATGTAGGGAATGTGTTTGTCTTTGATAATGAGGTATACTGTACCATGTGATACATGGAAATATTTTTTGTTTTTTACTAATGAGTCATGAGCTAGCTGATGTGTTGAGGGGCCTTTCTTTTTGGTTTTACATTCAGTACTATATAGGTTTGGCCATCTGGGTCCAGGTGGTCAAGATGATCCTCTCATGGCTGAAATAGCCTAAAGAGAGCATCAGCTGTGACCAGATCTGCCCCCCTTTTATACTGGATGTCCAGATTGAGCTGTTCCAGCAGGGACATCCATTTGGCTTATTTCTGTGCAAGTGTGTTCTGAGTTTTGAATTAGATTAAGGATTTATGGTCAGTTAGTACTTGGACATTTAAGTGTCCTTCTAGATAACATCTCCATTTCTTGCATGCATGGCATATTGTTAGCTATTCTTTATTGTGTATAGGGTATCATTGCTCAGGTAATTAGTTTTCTACTTTTATAACATACTTGCAGGAAATCTTGCTGCCCTGATTGGCGGATACATAGTACTGTACCAATGGCAGTGTTTCTGGCATCTGACTCAAGCTCATAGCACCTGTTGCTATTTGGGTATTGCCGGATTGGCGCTTCAATCAGAGCTTTCTTTAGTAGCTGGAAATTTGTGTTGCATTCTGGTGTCAAGATAAATTTCTTTTTGGCATTACCCTTGGTTAGGCATTGATTGGTGCAGGTTATTTTTCTGCAGTATTTGATTTATTTCCTTAGGTAAGCTAAAATTCCAAGCAAGCATCTAACTTGCTTAACGGAGGTGGGGCATTGAATGTTGTTTTTGGCTTTGATTTATCTGGATCTGTTTTGATGTCACCTTCAGAGACAATGTGGCCCAATAACAAGAGTTCCTTTTCCATAAGTTGGCACTTGCTATGCTTTGTGTAGAGTTTGTGCTTTTTGAGTCAATTGGGTGCCTCACAGAAATGTGTGAGGTGTTCCTCTTTGGGTTTTGAGAATATGATGATATTATCAAGGTACCATGATGTATTCAAAAGACCGTTCAGTGCTTGGTTCATCATAGTGACAAACGTTGTGTGAGCGTTGATCATCCCAAAGTTCATTACTCTAAACTCAAAGGATTTAAATTGTGTATGGAAAACAGTTTTTGATACGCCTTTTACTTCTACTTGGTTGTAACTGAGGAGAGGTCAATTTTGGAGAAATTTTTGTCTCTGGAGACTCTTGCAATCAGATCCTCTATAAGTGGAAGGGGACTTTTATTTTTCACTGTGCTTGGATTTGGAGCTCTTAGTCTGTTACTAGACAGATTGAGCCTTCCTTTTTCTTTACAAAGAAAACTGCTGCCCCCACAGGAATTCTGATGGGCAAATAAAACCCTTGGCTAGGTTATCCTTGATATGACTTTTGAGGGTTTGTGTTTCCATGGGGGAGAGTCTGTAGAGGGGTGAAGGTTTGGGCATGGCCTTGCATAAGTCAATTTCATGTTTGACCTCCTGTTCTGGGAGCAACTCTGTGAGCTCCCCCTTGAATACATGGTTGTATTCATTTAGGAGTTCTGCAAGCTCTGGGCATTGAATTTTGGTTGTTTGCATGTTATTGAATTTGGTGTACATCATTATATGGAGTGTACTGTCTTTGGTTAGATGTACAAAGTTGTTCTGATTTATAACTTAGACGAATACTGTGTCTCTTAGGATGAGATCATTGGGTTCTTTGATGATGTTGAAATTGACTCTGTTGTGTTTGATGGTCATGGTCGTTTTTCTAACATACACTGGGGTTCACTTGGGTGAACCAATCCATTCCTGCTACAATTTCATAGTTCATGTTGTTCATGACAAGTACTTTGATAGACATTTTTATGCCCTGGAGATCAATTCTGAAGGGAGTTGTTTTGCCTTCAAGTAGAACCTTTGATTTGTCTGTCATTCTGGCATATTTGAATGTTGGATTTGGCAACTGGTAATTTGTACTTGGCTAAAAATGGTTTGCTTATCATATTGTAATGTGCACCAGAGTCAAATAAAGATTTATGTTGATGTGATTTATAAGTGCATGATTAGACAAGAAGTTGTGTGCAATCAATAATTTTTACATTTATAAAGATAAAAGATTGCGGGACACATGGGATGTGAGTAGCATAGTTTGTTCCTTAGTACAATTTATTGTTGTTTTGGGGGGGGAAAGAGTCACTTAAGCCTGTTACCCCTCCTATTTTCCCTATTAATCTGTCTTGAGACCTTCAAAGTCATATAATGTGGGTCAGATTAATAGTGGGTTGCTGTTTCAACATTGTTTGCTTTTGCAGTATCCTCTTTCTTGGGGCAGGAGCAGTTTGCGCTCTGGCTGCAATTGTCATTGTTTTTATTGGAGTTGTCATTGTTTTAGTTGGTGTTTTGGTGTTTTTTTCCAATTGGAATTCTCTCTGTCACTACCTTTGGAGAAGCAGTTGTTGTTGCGTACAGTATATTGCATATTTGTGCTTTTTACTGTGTGCTTGGCTTCTGCAATGAGCACAAAAATGGAGGTGTTGGCTTCTGGACAGATGAGGGCAGCAACTGAGGGTTTCATTCTGTTGATAAATCAGGCTCTTGATGCCTGTTGTCAGCTTGTGATGGGTTCTGGATTTTCCAACATATCTCTTCAAATTCATTGGCATAAGCTGTGACAGTGGTCTTCTGAGGAAGATTGCTGAGCTGTATTGCTATGTCTTGGAGGGATTTGGTGACACAGAAATTGTGCGTGATGTCTGCTTTAAACTCTTCCTAGTCGTCAAGCTGGTCATCAGTTTGTGAGCCAACCCAGATGGCAAATCAGTTAGCTGCAGCCTTGTACAGGCGCTTGCTGGCTTCCTGGACCCATTTCTCATGGGGGATTTGGCTGGCACAGAGTTTGGCGGCTGAGTGGTCTAGCCAGTTTGTGTTGTTTTCTTTGTTTTTACCAAAGATCTTGTTAATACCAATGTATTTGGTGTTGGTAACTTCACCTTTAATAGGTGGCTTTGCGTTTGTTTGTGGGTGAAGAGAGCAACTGTATTGAATTATCTTGGTGCATGCTTTGGGCATGAACAGTAAATTTGAATACAGTGCATCCACTAGGGATACCTTTGTCAATATTGTTGGTAAGAAGTACGTCTACCAGGTATCCTGGTATGTGGCCTGGTTGAGTACATAAGAAAAGGTGGGTGGGTTCTTTTCAGTCATTCTTTCTTTTATGGGTGTGGTCAAAAACTGTAGCTGCTACCAGTGATGAGGAACTTTTTTGGGGAAGCTTCAAATATGGATTTAAGAAGAATAGAAGAAGTATATTTTATTGGATATTACTTTAGACTTATATAGCTTGTACTGTGGCAGGGATTTAAATCAGATCAAGGATATGGGAGGTCATGTGAAGAATGGATTCAAGTTACTGGGTACCTGGACAAGTCATTTAATATTGGTTTTTGCCTTTCTTGGTATGTTGAACTGTATATTAGATTGGCACCAAACCGGGCAATGTCTGGATGTTAAGTGTGTTGGCATTAGCCAGAATACCGGTACATCCAGCTCCTTGACAAATGTAACATTAATGGAGACATCAATGTGGCATACCACTGATAGAGATGCAGCCAACTAACTAATTGATCTCAATCCATACTTAGGTAAACTGAACACCTCAAAGAAAAAGCATAAAACCTTGATTTTGCAACAATTATCAAAAGGTAAACCATCTTTGTGTCCAATCAATATTGCCTTAAAAGCCAGGTTTATGGCCCCTATAAACTAAAAATCAAAAATAGGATATGGTTAAAGGAAAAAACCAAAAAAGTAATATAAAAAACTGTTATCATTCTTTAAAAATTTCTTAGATTTAAGAAAGATAATGGCAATATGCCTTCACTACATAAAAAGTTTTACATGGAAAATGATCTAGTCTAGTGAATCTGTTCAATCACTATCTGTAGCAAATTTTATACAATGTTATTTTTATAAAAATATTCAAATTTTACAATAGAAAAAGAACCTGCAAAGTAATTTTTATGCTAGTAATAAACTCTGAACTTAATATAAAAATTATAAAGCACCCAGTGAAAGGAAACTATGAATACAGAAAAATCAATAGCCAAAAAACCTACTGTGCTTTTTTCTAAGCTCAAGAATATTCCTTGATATTTTAATACCACTGTTAAAACTGTGGGGTCAGCCCCACAGCAAAGAACCACACAAGAGACCCAGAGCACTTTGACTTGACTTTCCTGGAACTCACAGCCAAATGTGGGAGTTAACTCAAATTACCAATATAGGAAACCAGAACTAATCATAGTTCCAACCCAGTGATAACTCTTTTAGCGCTTCATTTATTAGTAAAATAAAGCCCTCCTGATCATCTTGATGACTGATCATTGTAATATTATTCCTTTTAAAAGTATTAACACCACAACTATATAATACCATATGCCCAATAAAGGCGCTATCTAGTTTTCAAACATTTCCCCTGTGTACATCTGCTAATACAGCACAGTTACAACACTTAGCTAACAGGAGTGTATAGAATCCTACAAGCTGAAAGTAAAATAAGGTTGATGTCAATTAATGACTAGAAAATCAACTTTCAAAACAAATATTTTCTTTCTATTTTTCTTTATTTTAATGTTCAAAGTTAATATTATCTGGAGGAATTTACTGATGATCGTTGATGCAATATTTATGGATAAAAATTCCTATATCAACCTCCCCAAGAATTTTAAACATATGTTACTTGGTCTTGTGGGATACATTGTAATGAGAAGTTATCTAAAGTGTATGTTTATTGATGGAGTTAATTGAAGTATTTGCGGAATGAGGCAAGAGATTCAAAGCCTTCCAACTGATTTAGAAGCTGAGCAAGAAGGATGGAGTTATCAGAATTCTTCCGGAACTCTTTCAAGTTGAATTCAAAGCTTTTGATCCATTTGTCAGTAAAGGGACCAGCAACACGGAGCTCATGATTTGATTTTACAATGGCTTTGGTCTTTAGGCTGGCAGCAACCTTTTCACGGAGTAGGTCCAGGGCAGGGATTATGGTGGTGTTCTTGAGGAAGCCGTTGAGGAAGGGGTTGGTGTTGATAGATTTCTTGACTTCTATCTTGTGTTCCTCAGTGGCAGAAGCTGCAAAGATGGGACGGGGGTATTCAGGGTAAGTGTAGCAGTAAAAGCCATTCTTGGTATCAAAGGTACTTTCAACTGTGATGTTTTTCCAAGGAGTAAATTTGTCTTTGGGTGTTCTCTTAAGATTGTAGCGTTCCCCTTCATATGGGTCAGAGTTGGGGTGTCTCTCCTGCCACTTTGACCACAACAAGTCCATAAAAGTGTGGTGGAGATAGAAGATGGGGTCATTGGGACTCCACATGGGATTTAAATCTCCTCGGTCACCTCCAATAAACAAGTGTGGATATGCATGCTTGTCTTCAAGAAGACGTGAGAAGTCACTGAATCTGGGCTCATTTAGAAATAGGTTGATTTCTTCAGGATATCCAAATGGCTGGATGTTGGCACCTCGGTCAAAGTCCCGCCGCAAGCAATGTTTGTCAGGAACAGTCATTTGCCAGTTGGCAAAGGGACCATCCTGCACGCACTTGTCCTTCTTGCCATTGCCGCCATATAAAGAAGGAGTGAGTACTTTGCTGAGATGAGGGGCTTGGGAATCCAACGACCAGTCCCAGTATGGGAGCGAAACACTGGGATCAATCTCCTGCAGTGCCATCTCAAACTTGCGGATAAAGTAGCGATGCCAGGGGAGAAACTCAGGCATTTCGTGGGCAAAGTCTTTGTTGTCCAAATGTGTTTTAGTGAATTCTTCATACTTTCCTTGCTTGTGGAGTTGATTGATGGCATTTGTCAATTTACGCAGTTCTTGTGGGCTCAACTCGCGAATCTCACGCCGAACAACAGGCACACATGCCAAGACTAAACCAGAAAAGACTAAAGAAAATTTCATTTTGATTGCCTCTCTTCTTTTCGATTGCTTAAATATACTTCCCATTCCAATCCGACATACACGATGTAACGTAACTGTGAAACAAACCCTTTGGAGCTTTTAATCTTTATTATGCAATTAACAGCCAATCATATTTCATTTTAAATTTAATGTAGAATTTTATTAGCGACCTACCCTCGTTTAAAATGATTCTATCATCAACCACTAGAATATGTAATCTCGTCTATATTTCCAGTCCCAAAAGAAGCAATAGAAAGCATCCAAAGTCAAATATTTAAAGATTAAATTAATTTTTATTTGCCCTAGTCAAGCCAAGGTTTAACTATTTCTTAGCTTCTCTGCGATAATAAGTTGCAATTCAATTCGGGTCAATTTAAGGTACGAGACTCACCCCCTTTCCTTTCTAAGGATACCTAGAAATATAAATTGTAAAGTAAGTCATATCTTTAATGATGTAGTGTTTCTCGGGGTCCAGCTCAAGGCACATTGGTTTTATGTTGCAGCTCAAATTAATAATGTAAACTACCACTCACAACCCACAAACTTCACGGTCTCTTACCATAGCAGCGCACCTATGTTTTCAAAAGAACCCACATGAAACCTAAGCAATGCCGTTATGCAGTCGTGTTAAGTTGTCCAGCTCGGATCTAGATCCCTCCATAAATTCTTGATTTTTAATCACATCCTAATAATTTCTAAACAAAACACCTTTTTTAAAAAATGTGCCAAAAAGCAAGTAGCTCTGATTAACTCCACCCAGACGAGACCAGGCGAATAACTCCCATGTAAACCGCCCACATTGAGCAGGGATCTGGTACAACTTCATTTCAAATCAAAGTTAAACATTATTTCGGTCAGACTTTTCATGCCAGTCTACCCTTCTAAACTTTGAATGCTGCCAAACTGAACCCTTTGCCCCTGCCTACAGTAGTAGGTCAACTTTTTGCTTCTAGTCATTACAAATCATCTCAGAGCTCACAAGCTTTCACCAGCAAGTGAATTATTACACAAAATATGACATCATAATTTAGCTTCAATTATACTGCCCATCAAGCTCACTGATTTAAACACATCTGGGAAAAAGGCTTAAAGGTTTGTATCAAAGATGCAAATTTATATTTGAATTGGATTAACCTCAATTAAATAATTTAGTGGCTATGAATGAAAAGAGTTAGGCTTCATGATTTCACTTGTATTGATTCAAAAAAGGGTGCTTTAGTTTAGTATAATATATCATATAGTAAAAATATGGAGCTGAAAAATCCTTGTATAATTATTTTAGTGTTTAAATCTTTGATTACTCCCTCGGGAAGTTACTTAATTATGAATTGATTCAAACATCCCCAGAATTATATTTCATTAGCTGATCCTAATCAACTTTATTTCTAGGGTAAATCACATCTTATAAAATAGCCATCTTAGTACCATATCTTTACCTTATTGACAAGCCATTGTCACTATCTTAGGTATAAAAGCTAGTCACCTGCTATAAAAATAAAATATTTTCTAGTTTCTCAATTTTTAAAGTATTTTTAATCAATGTATTTCTAATAGTGCTAGCACATAATTTATACATACCTACACTATACAAATCAACAAAAAGTAAGAAAATGTTGCTCCCTACCAGAAAATTATTTTTAAAGCTATGATAAAAAGAAAATTAATTTACTGTAAGCAAAATAAACTCAGCTCAAAGAGAAACAAAAATCAATGGATTTAACTTGATTGACAATATATTTGGGTCAACTTCTATTTTTCCTGAGCTTAGGAGATTTAAATTTTCAGTTGAGTTCATTTTTAATTAATGATGACTTAATTTTGCTTGTTGCCACAGCTTTGAAAACTACTGTAAAGAATTTTTCAAAGCATGATAATTCTCCTGTAAGGTATCAAATATATAACTCTTTTTATCTCATTATAAATCCTACTATTAAAAATAAAGAAAAAATTAAATAATATCACTTGATAGGATACACCAAAAAGCCTGCACAATACTTTTAAATTCATAAAGCAGGGTTTTCACATTCTCTGGCTCTTCCCAGAGTAAATAAAACTTAGGTATAAGATACTTTTATGAATATGTAAAAATTAGATACTTTAATTATCTATGGTCTTGTAGGATTTTATTAGAATTATTAGGATTGAAACAGAAAATTTTATTATTTCAATGCTATTTTTTTAGTTGTGTCTACTATACTGAAATAAGAGGGAACTTGGTGGGAATTCTTTATAATAAAAGACTTGAAGTTCAAGCTAAGTAGGAGTTAGCAACCTGAGAGTTGTAACAATTTAAAGTGGAATACCTTTTTCCCCTGTGATAGGATAATGTACTTATGAATCTTCCTAAACAGTAAGAAGATGTGCTTTAAGCTTTAAAGGAAAAGTGCAAAAAGCAGAACATAGATAAACTTTGCTTTATTTGAAAAAGAGATTTAATTTAGATACCACAAGATTTGATTAATGTATCATTAGTGGAGACACAATGTGGCATACCACTGGTAGAGGTGCAGCCAACTCACTAATTGATCTCAATCCATACTTCGAGAAACTGAAAACCTCAAAGCAAAAGCAGAACCCTTGATTTTGCAACCATTATCAAGAACCAACCCATCTGTATGCCCAATGCTATACTACCTCAAAAGTTGAGCTTAAAAAACATTTCTTAAGATTGGACACAGCAAGGAGAGAGTCACAAAGAAACTTGGCATGAACTTGGGGAAAGGGAGGCCCTAAAGAGTTCATTTTAATTTTATACTCAGGCTCACACTTGAAGATTACCGGGAGAGGACCAAACCATAGAGAGTCTAGCTTGTGATAAAAAGCACCCACACAATTCTGATAATATAAGACTTGGTTCCTTATTGGAATTCAGGGACAAGAGAGCAGAAGGCATATTAAGGGGACAGCTATAGGGTCTTTTGTCTTATAGGCAGTAGAATAGGTGGTGGCTTTGATCTCAATAACTTGTTTGCTCAAATCTCTCATGGTCTTCTCAGGGCCAACTACCTCATATTTTTTCACTAATGAGTGGACCAATATTGAGGGGGTGGTAGCCTCTCTGCCATAAAGCATAGCAAGGGGGAGAACTAGTGGTATGGTTCTTGCTTAAGCATAAGCAAACAAAGTAGCAGAGATGTACTGATCTGAATTGGAGATATCAAAATGTGTTAGCTTGAGCATGATTGATACCAGGGTAGAGATATCTCTCTCTATTGTCCCATTTGTTACAGGGTTATTTTGGATGAGAAGGATTGATGAGTACATATGGCCTCAACAATATACATGATGAGTTTAGCATTGAAATTTGTGCAGTTGTCTGAAAGCAAGACTTGAGGACATCCATATTAATATAATACATCTTGCAACAGGAATTGAGCTGTAGTCTTGTCTGTGATGTCTTTAGTTGTAACGCCTTGACCCACTTGCTAAAGTGGTAAATGGCTTTTAGCATGAATTGACAGCCATAACAGGAGCAAGACAATGGTCTCACTGTTTTGAAGTAATGGTGCAGAAAGCATGTTTGGGTAGTACCAAGTTGAACTTGTGTTGAGCTGTAAAAGCACACACAATTTGGCATTCATGGCATGATGCTAAGACACCAGGGATCAGCACCTGATTATTCTTCCAATAATAGGGCTTTCAATAAGGCATGAGTTTTTGCAATTCCTCAATGACCAGTATCTAAATAATCTTGTAGAACATTAGAAATCATAAGACTTGGGTGTATTTAGTGTAGGTATGTTTCCAACTTTTTTGAACTAATTATTATCTTTACCTGTTACCATAAGAAAGCTTTTGTAGTACAACTTGTGTTTCCCCGGTCTTGGCCTACCAGGAAGAAGGGTAAACAATAAGATCATACAGACATTTGGCTCAAGCTTTATGATGTCAGGGAATTCTTCCCTGGCTACATCAATTGTATGGGGACCTTGGGATCAAACACCAAAACAAAGGAAACCAGCAACCAAGTGTTAGACACCAATGTTAGCTTTAGGGTTGACCCAGACAGGAATCAAACCCAGAACCCTAAGCACAAGATTACTGTTAGTCAAACTCAGTCAGAACACATACTGTCAAAACAGCAGGCTTGACCCACCAGCAAGGTTCTGAGCAAGCGGGTTTGTGACCCGCAATCTGATTACCCGGCCACTTGAAGCCAGACTAGGAAGTCAACTCAAATTGCCAAATCCAACAACATGAACAAATGATGATCCCTTATGATGGATACCTTGTTTTGGGCGCTTGACTCATTACTAGAATCAAGCCAACCCTTCACCATCTAACCGTGTGATCAACACAATCATGTTCCTGTTATCCTTGATTCACAATGACTATATAATCACTTTCTCTCAATAAAAATTATCATCTTTTTTCTAAATATTTCCCCCTTATAACTCTGCTAAAACAACTCAGATACAACAATAAATTACACATTTATATAAACCAATTCATTTTTTTTGCTTTTGAACTCAAAAACAACTTCAAAAAGGTTAATAGTCTACTATGCAACATCACTTACTGCTGAACATCTGATTGGTTGCTCAAACTGGTCTTGACGCTCTTGGACACACTTTATCTACCTTTGGTCAAGGCTCCATACTTGTTTGAGTTTTATTTCCACTATAGCCACCAAATATTATGGAGGTTCTTGTGGCTGTGTAATGTTACCTCTTGGTTTTAAATCTTCTAGTCAAAATTATCAAGCTTCAGGTAGAAGATCAAATGATAAAGATGATCTCCCCAGCCACATCTTCAGTGAAACTTCATTTTTAATCCTCTTTTATTTATTGAACCTCTTAAATGCTTATAACTCCCCACTGAGGTATTTAAGTGGGTTTTTATACTTTCTCTATTTGTTCAAAAATAAAGAGATTTCTCCTATATTAAGCTTATTTACACCTATCTCCTATACCCTTTTTTATATCATGAAAAAAAGTCAATTCCTGTTCTGGTTTCTAGTTCCTTTCCTTTCTATGGTACTGGCCCTTGAAGAACCAACTTTCACCACAGACTGGCACAATTCTTCTCATGATGACTCCCACCAGAAGGAGTTCATGGCAAATGGTTGGCTTAAATACCCCTCAGGTCACTGGGGAAGAAAGTTCCAGTACAGCTGGTCCACAAATCCACCTCCACCAGTTGAACCTTTCTTGGTGAGACCAAATGCCACCTTCTGCCTGTTATCTTATCTGGTAGGTTATTAATTGCTGGGTAGATTTAGTTCAATAATGGGCCAGTTCTCATTTCTAGGGCACTTTGGCCACCTGACTATGGTTACAGTTTCTATTGGGTAGGTTATTACAGGGCTCAACTTAGGGGCCTTGGCTCATCAGATTGGGAACTTGTTCCCTCTCAAGTGGATCCCTGACAGATGATTAGCCAGTATGAGCACAAATGATAACTCACAGCATTTTGATGTTAGACTTCTGGACAATGTACCACAGTGAAGCAATAGACTTGTAAATATAACACTTATTCAGCTAGTCTTCCTTCAGGTACCTTTAGTGCTGCAACCAATAAGGGGATCAATAGTTGGTGACCACATTAAATGAGTCCTATAAATGTAATATTGGAATTGCTTCACAGCATATAAAATAGCCAGTACTTCCTTTTCTGTGACACTATAGTTCTTCTCATGTTTATTGAGGACACATGAAGAGTAGGTGGCAGGGTGATCCACTCCCTTGTCATCTAGTTGAGCTAGGGTGATGCCCACAGCTACACCACTTGAATCAGTGTACAGCATGAATCTTTATTGTAGTTGGTGTAGACTAAAATAGGGGCCTCTTTGAGCTTTTTATTCAAAACCTCAAAGGACTTCTGTTGACTTTCAGTCCATTTAAAAGGGACTCCTCAAATTAGTTGCACTAGGTGTTCACTGAGCCAAGAAAATTCATGGATAACTGGCAGTAATAGCCCATCATCCAAAGGAAACATGAACTTCCCTCAAGTTGATAGGTGGAAGTATGTTATTAATAGTTGTAACCTTGTTGGTCAATGGATTTATATCAGTTTAGGTTTAATGACCCAGAAAATCTTATTGTTATTTGAAGAAGGAACACTTGAAGGGTTTTAATTTGAGGCCAGCCTCATAAATCTTGGTGAACACAGCCTTCAGATGATCCAAGTTCTCAGTAAAACTAGAGCTGAAGACTTTAATGTCATCTAGATATACTATTACACAGGATAGCTTCAAATATCATAAAATGTAGTCCATGGCTTGTTGAAATTTTGCCATGGCATTGCAAAATCCTTGAGGCATGTTAGTGGGTTCAAAAATCTCTCAAAAGTGATCAATACAGCCTTCTCTTATCAGCAAGTGATAGATTCACCTGCTAATATCTAGATGCCAAATACATGGCTGAAAAGAATTTAGACCCTCCTAGACGGCAAAGGTTGTTGTCAATCCTGGGTAAGGGGTGGGAACCCTTCTTTATAAGGGAGCTCAGGCGGTGTTAGTTCATCACAATCTGGTGACCTCATCCTTCTTTTGAGGTTCAAAAGAGATCAAACCCACATACTTTGAGATGGAGCCAGTAATCCAGCATCCAAGGGTTGTTTTAACCTTTATATTATTTATGTGTCCTCAACTCAACTACATCAATAAGGCTTAGCCCAGAAGGGAGAGTTCCCTAGTATCAATTTGATGAATGACCCCTTTATCTAAACCATAGTTATAGGGACCCTGCTCAAATCTATCAGAGACAAATTCTTGCAGATTAAACACCTCTTTTTGCTAGTAGGGAGTAATCTGCGGAAAGTCTTTATAAGAAAACAGGAATAGAAAAGACAGATTCTCTTCAGGTAATAACAAGTCAGAGAAAGTGCCAAAAGGGTGCAAGGAATGAACTTCAGTTGCACTGAGTAGGAGACCATGTTCAAGAGCTTGGCTTCTAGAGACTTTCATGAGAGTAGCTGTAAGGTTGGCAAGCAACAGCTGCACAGGCTTGGTATGAGTTAAATCAAAGATTCCTGGATAGATTGTGGTTTATTACGCCCTAAAGACTAAGGAGCATATAGCTTTATGAAAGTCTTAGATGGTAGCTAATATTAGATAGGTGAGTCTAATAGAGCTTGGGACCCTGGGGAATATAGAAGGCTTAGGTTGAAAGTAAAGGCAACCCTTCTCTTGCAGGTCATGACAGCGGAGGAGATCTCAATAGCAGAGTGCATTTGAAGCTTGAAGGAGAAATTCCTGTAGGTTATTCAAGTATGAGAATTTTTAAGCACTTTCCAGGGAGTCAAACAGATTCCTCAAATATTAGAGCAATTTTATGGTTTAACAAGGAGAAAAAACCCTTCCTTGAGGTTGATGATACCACTATACTCTCATAGGAACTGAGTGCCAATGAGTAGATATTGGCTCTTTTTCTCTAGCACTGTAGCAGGCAAGGACAAAATTAGTCTAAAATCACAGAGATAGAGCTAAACAAGCTCAAATAGGATGAGTGGTAGAAAATCCAGCTATACTGTAGGGCTAGTTTATGTCAATTCAGGAGCAATCTTAAGTTCATAATGAGCTTAGAAAAAACTACATGAAATGGAAATCCATTATCCAGGATGAACTTAATATTGACCTTCAATACAGTCACTTCATCCCTGATTATATAACAACCAAAGGGGAACAGGATGGCTAAGATTTCTTTTGAAGCAACAAGCTCTTTTTCCCAATTTTCCAGGGTTCAGAAAAATACAAGTAATTTTTGTAAACCACCTGGAGAGGAAGAGATACCTGTAAATTTTAAAAGATAGCTTTTAATAACTCTATGGTCTCAGTAGAGGAGTGTTCCAGCACAGGGGCTGCTGTGCTTATGCTAGGTAGGGAAAAGCTACTAACTCTATAGCAAAGATGGATATGATTTAGACTTTGGCATGACTATAGTATCACCTGAAAGCCTTTTTTAGGGAACTGTAATAGAGTCAAAAAACTTTTTCACAGGGTATCATGACCATCAGGTTTTTATCAATATTCATAGTCACTGGAGATGTCATAAAAGTGGTTTAAGATTGATGGTGTTTTAGAGCCAGGAAGTGGCAATTCTTAGAGATGGAAAAGTGTTGTCAATAGAGAGTGTCTTTTTCTCTAAGCTGAATGGGATTTCCCTGATTGACTTCTGGGATTAGTCCCCTCTACCTTGGGGTTAGTGCACACCTGAGAGTGGTTGCCCACTTTCCATAGTTATAACATCCTTGTTGTCTTGAGGATCCATTGCTTCCTAAGAGCATTATTTTGGGATTAAAATTTTCTCTGCTAGAGTAGGGTTTGTTTTCTCTGACAACTGGATTGATGTGAGACAAGTGCATATCTTGCAGGAGAGTCTTAATCCTCTTCATAGAGGTCAACATTGTGAGAGAAGGGTCTAGACTAACAAAGTCTGGCTCCCATCCTATTGGAACCTGTCACAGTAGATTCCATAATGCCAAGAATTATTTATCCAAGTTAGAAAGCTCTAAAAACCAGAAAGCTGTTAACCAAATTAACTGATTTGACGGATTTAAATCAAACAGTTGATTGGAAAATGGGTTAATGCTGCTCCAGTTTGTCATTTGAATTCAATTCCTCTTGTAAGCTGATATTAATAAATCAACATAATTTGAGAGTCAATTAGTAAAACCATATTTATCAGGATGTTCATAAGAAGTTGGTCACACAAGGGTTCTTTGCAAACTGGACTAGGTATTCACTTGACAACGTAGAAGGAATAGGAGCCAAGGATTCAGGTGGTATTGCTTAGTCAAATTTTGATATATATGGGAAACTTTTCACTGTTCAACTCTTAAGAGTTGAGTCCTCCTCAAAATTTATAATCTAATAAAGTCATTATTCTCTTGGTCTAATTTATATTTATTATGCATCCTGTAGTTGGCCTGCTGCGCTACATTCTTATAATTTGATTCTTAGTCAAATTATAACTGCAAGATGGGGTCCCGCCATTGGCACTTTGTTGTCTCCCAATATTAGTTCAATGCCCGCAAATCTTGGAAGTTTCCTCCATGTATCTGAAGCTGATACACTTCCCTCATCCCAATATCCTGAATTCTATGCTAAAGACACCTTGATACTCTCCCAGAAAATTTATCTAGGCCTCTTTTGGTTTGGGTTAATCATTTTAATTATCCTTGTGTTTCATTTAAAATTTTTACCAAACAGTATTTGAAGCTTTGTTGGTGGCTAATTATCAACACCATGTGGATTTGAGCAATGATTCCCCACCATATGGAGACTGCTTTAAAATATCCGGCCATTTCTGTCACATTACTCAACTCTTCTAAAACTGAGTTTTTGTAAGAATTTTTTCATGAAATCATGTTTTCTTTTCTCCTGCTCTGTCAAGATATCTGTGTTTTCATGTTCATCTGTATCAGATATTTCTTGAGCTTTTGTTTGGACTCTTATTTAATTTGTGGTTTCCCTCTCTGGTAGCAGTGGTTGAGACTGGTTCATCTGTTTCCTGGTTCTGTTGAGTCATGTTATTTTTGCGTCCAATTACTATCCTTCTCTGCCCAAACAAAGTTTTGAGTGAA